>CM070737.1:32821101-33240411 GCA_036346245.1 Bonia amplexicaulis | reverse complement strand
TTCGTTGGCGGAGAGAGGAGAGACGGTGCTAGGACTCCTTGGGGATCGAGAGAAAGAATGGGAGGCGGGGCAAGGTGGAGTGGAACGTAGCTGCCATGCGAAAATGGCGGTGCGGCAGCTATTGCGGAGAGGAGGTGCAGGAGTGGGGGAGGTGGGGAAGTAGGCACGGGAAGTGCGGCTTATGAAGAAAGAGGTGGGGCGGCGAACATGCGGGAGAGAGAGGTGGCTAGAAAGGGCGGAGCGGGCCAATGGCCGTGGCTGCGGTGCGGCCGGGGAAGAAGGTGGTGCGGGGAGGAAGAAGACCTGACAGGCGGGCCCACCTATCGGCGAGAGAGACGAGAGAGGGTGAAAAGCAGATGATCGGATGTATGCCAAGTAGCAAAAGAAGGGATCTCCACCGTCAGCACGGTTAAATGAAGATGGACGACCGAGATTAGACAGGTCGGCGGTGTATTAAATCCAGGCCATCGGCTAAGGAACGAAGGGGTAAGTGGTAGCAGACAGCCTGGATTAAATTAGCCAGGACAGATTTGATCTGAGCTTGACACGTGTCAGTCTAAGGAGAGTTTGAGTTTTAAATTTTGTTTTAGATTTTCAGAAAACTAGGGAGCTTTAAAAACACTTCGAAAATAGCAAATAATGTCTAAAGATTCCAGAAAAATTCACAGAAATTTCTGGAGATGTTCTAGACTTAGGAAAAATATTTCCAACTCAATTTGGTATTACCTTTTATACTTAAAATACTTTTTAATTTAAAAAAAATAGATTTTAAACTCCAGAAAACCCAGATGAAAGCCAAATAAATCCAAATAATTAATTTGAAATAGTATTTTTGCAAGAAATCAAAATATCCTTTTATTTAATAATATTTTAGGTTTTTTCTTAAATTACTTTTCAAATCCAGCCTTTTTAAAAGCAGAAAAATTAGGGCAAAACAAAATTAAAACTCAGGCAACCAAAACACTTATTTTTATTTTAAATTATTTCTTACTATTATTTTTTCATAAAAACCTGGGCTATTACACTCTCTCACTTCAACATTCTATTTTTCTCTTGTTTAAACTTAGCCGAGACACAAAAAACCTCCTAGTCAAAATCTCTCCTCTTTGTATGTGATCGTACCCACCGGAAGGAGTTTCCTAGTGATAGCCTTTTCCCTACAATCTTTGCTACTAGTCGAAACTCGAGTATGAATATGTTTTGAGAAGTATTGTTCATGTTTTTAGTTCTCTACAAACTTATGACCAATTCAGATAGCGTTTACAAATAAAAACACTCATTTTTTGCCTACATTATTGTATAGTTTGTTATCGCTCATATAATCGACAAGTTTTATTTCATAATATTTTTTTTGACCACATACAAGACTATATTTTATTTCGATTATGAAAATGGTACCCGAGGTTAGTCAAAATCATCTACTAGCTCTATCCAATGCGATTTCCTAGTGTTAATTTGAAATTTGATCATTTCTGCAACATAATCAACGTATGCTTAGTACATTGGTCAGAACAAACTACTCTTTAATTCTTGGTCTATTACTTTCTTAGTAAGTACTACTACTACTACTAAACAAGCATTCAAGGGCTAGGAAATATATGAGTACTCAACGAATTGAGAAAATGACATAAAATTTACTAATGATAAAGGTAAGTTTTTTGATGAGAATTTTACATATTACATAAATATTTACGTACTCACCGGAGCCACATGATTGGCTGATGTTTGATGGAGACCCGACTTTCATCTCTTCAGCAACCTTGTTTCCGAAGGGCTTCATCTCTTTGAAGAACTTGGCCGCATCCTCCTCCAAACAGTTAAAATCTATCTAAGTACTTGGATGTTGAATGATGGGTCAGAAGCTTTATGCTTTGTCAAGGCAAAGCTAACTCCATCTATAATACCCTGATCGTCGTTACGACGTAAGTTTTTAAAACAATCGCGGAGTCGTCGGTTTTTCGGTAAATCGCGGAAAGGGAAAAACTAAAAATTATAGAATAGTATAAAATAAATAAAATAAATTAAAAATTAAATTAAAACCTCTGAGTGGGCTGCTTGGGGAGTGGGCTGACCGCCTTGGGCCAAAGGCCCAAGGGTGGCCGCCCTCCCTCCCTCCCTAAAAACCCTAGCCCCTCTCCCCTTCCCCCTTTGGCCGCCACCCCATCTGGCCGCACCCCCTCCCTGGTGGCGCCTCCCAACAGCCTCCATTGCTGCTGTCCAATGGTGCAAGGGAGAGGGAGGAAGGAAGGGAAGAGAAGGAAAAAGAAGAGAAGGAGGAAAAGAAGAGGAGGGAAGAAGAGGGATGATCCCAAGGGATCATCAGGTAATTTTTCGCCATCCCAAACCCTCTGTTTATAGAGTAATTAGGGTTCTTGGCACGGAATTTGAAGGGAGTTAATTGCCCGATTAGAGATTACCTGCTATATGACTGTAGATTGATTCGCACAGCGCGTCTATTTGCGCGGTTTCGACCCATCAAACGATTTTTTCTGCGGATCTTCCCAAAAGGAAAATTGTAGAGAACTTCCAGACCCATCTTTTGTATTTGTTTCAGAATATTTGGCCATGGGATCTGGGCGCAGTAGGGTCGGGAATACCGCTATCTGTCAGGGGAGCAGATTGGGACAGATTGCTGTTCAACTGTGATTTAGTGGTAGTAAATGATTTTTATGATTATGGTCGCAATTGAGAAAATTATAGGAAATTCAGGGATCTAGATTCTGTATACAAATTATATTTTTCGATCCATGTACTGTGGTTGGGACGCATTTGAATCTTGCTGTCCAGTTTGACAGAACATAGAACTTCCTCTGTTTTGTGCATTAAGTTGCACCTAGCTATGATCAAAATAAAAATATATGATCCACATGAAAAATAAAGGCATTTAAGTGAGGAATCCAGATATATATCGTTTTTTGTAAATGGATTAATATTTTTAAAGATACAAAAATATTAAGCAGTGCTACTGCAGTGGGTAGTTTGTTGAATCGTTGAGCGGAGAGGTGTATGTGTGGGATCGGGGTTCTAGTGACGTCTTTAATTTTTAAGTCACGCTTTGTATGCTGTAGCTTTGTGCTGAGATATACCTTGTGGACAGGTGGTTTTGCTCCTAAGCGCACGTGACTGCTTCACTTTAACGGTTGAGGCAAGTAAACGTAGCGGTTGTGCTACTGTTAACTCGTTAATTATTCTACCTTGACACTGATTAATTCTATTAATTGGTAATGCTATGTCTTTGTTACATGCTTCCTTAACGTGGTTCAGATGGTAGTATTTTTTATGAATTCAATTGCTTATGATCTTGATGGATTAATTGTGGGTGTGCAGGATTGTTCTTGATGAATATATATAGTTGTGGGGTAGAAACCTTTACGAGTATATTGTGGTCTAAGTGGTAGTATTCTTAGTGAATACTTGTGGTTGTGGTGGTAGCAATTATTGATCAATTGATATGTTTGGATAAATTGCTCGTAATCATGTGGAAATTTGTTTAGTGTGCTAATGCGGAGTATGAAAATAAATATGTGGTGGATATGTGGTTGTGGATATGTTGTGAGCATGTTGATGATCCTTTGTGGTTGGAATTCATGTGGTTTATGATTATCATATCATTCATATCATATCATGACATTTGCATATGTGGATGTTGCGGCACCTAGTCGGCGATCTTGATCTGACAAAGATCGTATATTGTCAGAATACGATGCACCTCTTATCCCGCTGGGAAAAAGTGATGTGGAGCATAGCATGAAAGTATTCATATGCATTGCATTGTTGAAAGATCATTTGCATACCTATGCAATGTATTGTGGTGAAGTTATTTTTGTGAAATTTTTAACTTCATAGTTGTAATGTGGAATATACAACTTCATAGTTGTAATGTGGAATTGGCTCATGTGAGCTACTTGTGGAATGAGGAATGTGGTTCGTCCCATGTGTATGGTAAGGGATGTAATTGTGACATGAGATTCTTTTCTTTTGTAGTAATTATTGGTAGCAAATGTGAATGTGAGAAATAATAAAGTATTGAAGTAAAACATACATATGTTTTATTGACTTTGGTAGTGGTAGTGATTGAGGTTTTAAAGTAGTCAAATAAGATTTATTTGCTATTGTTTTACCATTTTTGGTGGTGATTTGAGGTTGAGGATATAAACGTGGTCATTGTGGAAATTAAAATGTTGATGCTTAAACTATTGAGGTTTAATTAGCATGTTAAACAGTTTGTTTGCTGAGATTTTATGTCACCCTTGTTTTCCCCTCCCTACAGGTGGACTTTGAGCATGCATGGGAAGGGTAGAGCGGCACCACACTGATGCACGTGGATCATATTTTTATGATGTAATAAAGTTGAAAGGATTCTAGACATTTGCATAGCTTTGTTTACATTAACTTAATAATGTTAAATTTGTGAACTATGTTCTAGATTAAAATATTGGAGGTTGTTTTAAATATTGAATTGTTATCGCTATCCTGTTATTCCTTAGTTGTTTATGCTTCTGCTTTTACTATCTTGTTTAGTAATTGTTGTCAGTTTAATTTATCTTGTAAATTGGCTAGTTGTGGAGTGGTTTTAGTGGCATTCCAGGGTAATGTGGGTCCTAGGGTGTTACACCATCAGCCATGGCATCTCTCATCATCTGCTTGTGGTTGCTCTGAGAAATAGCGAGTAGGCTTTAAAGGGTTTTGAGTTGTCTACTAAGGCAATTCACCTTCTCGACCGGCTCTCTTGAAGAGGATTTTAATGCTTTTGCCCCATATCGGCAAGCATCTTGTTGAAGAAACAAATCTTCTCTTAATGATTTTTGAAGCTTTGTTCCTTCTCTTTTGTGAAACCAAGAGCTTTCTCTACTCTTTGAAGCCTTAGGCTTGCTCTACAAGAGAAGCTTAAAGTTAGGTAAAATAAAGCAAAAAAATATAATAAATTGGTCGGATTAACAGTTAGTTACCTTGGTTATTCTTCTCATATACTTCAACATATTCCTTGTGCTTGAGGATGTTATCGTTAAACATGGTCGACCAATTTTCGATTGACTGGTCCTTAACTTTACACATTTCCTCAAGTTTGACAATAACAACTCTCTATGCCTTAGCCTCCTTTTCAAAGTCTTCTAATTCTGTCGACCATAACAAGGGGAGAGCTAAGAAAAAGCAAAGATTAAGAAGCAGTAGAAGAAATTTCAAGAGGATAATTACTTCTCAATGGAAGGCATTTTTCTTCAAGAGACATGAGGAGTTGTTCGCTTTCAGTCAAGGTTGATTCGAACATTTCCCTCTCTTTCTTTATGGTATCCTTGAGCACCTTGACGTTGTTCCCCGACCTGAAAAGAATAATAAAATGACTACAAAAGAAAAATACTTCACGATCGGAATAGAAAAGGAAAAATCATTACCATTCATCAACCTCTCGATGGAGGGTAGCCCTCTCCTTTTCCAAGGCTAATATTCACTTGGTCAATTCTTCGATTATATCAACGCTCTCCACCATATGCTACAAAAAAAGAGAAATAGAAATTTAGAAAGGTTTTAAAAACTCTAAAAATACATCCTAAAGTTGTCATGAGAATTTACCTAGACTGCTTTATCGGCATAAGCAGAATATAGCACCTCGGGGCCTATCCTCCACTCGCAATCTGATATCTTCCTCCACCAAAGTTCCTCAAGTCTTTGATTATTGAAGATCCAGAGCCGGTAGGAGATGTCCCTTGGGTGTGGAGACTTCCTGATCGTGTCAAAGCTCTCCACTTCGGGTCCTCTGTAACATCCTAAATTTCAAGAATAAAAAAATGTGAAATTTTTAAAACTTTTCTTGCATGTTCCTGGCATTCAAATTTCTTCTGAATATTTATTTGAAATCTTCTGAGTTTTGTGACGTGCAAATAAATATATTGAACAATAGTATCCGAGTAAATAACTGGGAGTAATTCGAAAATGCAAGTAACAAGCCTAACAAAAATAATAATAATAATAATAAAATAATGGAAATAAAATTTGAAATTCAATTTACCTACATAAAGAAAAGCAATGGCCAAAGGAATATTAAAAGCTCGCGTTAAAAAAAACTAAATTGAGAATTCAAAATTTTGAATATCACGCAGAATAAAAATTAGTAAATCCTAATGTGAACTAAAATTTAAATTAAAAAATACAAATTCCAAAACTATGCTTGAGCCTTTCTCTTTTTCCTCTCTTTCTTTTTTCCCTCATTTCCTCCCTTCTCTCTATTACATGTGGCCCCACCTCTTTTCCTCTCTCCTTCCTCCTCCCTCCCGTTTTCTCTCCCCGCACGAAGGCCCCCACTCTTTTTTTCTCTCTTCTCTCTCTCCTTTATGTCCTCGCTGTAGCCGAGCCCGGCTCCTGTCGGGACCCCGGATTACCAAATCCGGACCCTCTGTGTATTACAGCACTAGTCCCAGATCAAAGCTAGTGCACACGCTTAACAAATGATGATTACATTGCCAAAGACGAATATTACAATATTATAAAGAGTACTGACCAAAGGTCTTACAACACAAACGAGGTTTCTAGACCTCACAAATAAACATAAACACAGCGGAAGCAAATAAACTTGATAAAGACCCATCAATACGCCACGGGCAATTGGTCGGGAGCGACCTAAACGTCTGAAATCCTTCATCAAATCCAACCGCAGAGTAGTCGAAGCCTCCTTCTTGAACTTCATACTCCTCCGAGATATATATTTTAGGTGTAGCATGTGAGTACATAAAGTACTCCAAGTCTTGGGAAAATGCAATAGATGCAAGGTTTAACAAAGAGGGCTATATGGCTCTTTTGCACAAAGCGACATTTAATTTCCAATACCAAAAACTATTTTTGAAAGCGACAGTTTAACTGAAATATTTACTCTAGCTAAAACCATTAAGCATTTTTAATCATAAAGATTCTACCACCAAGTTTGATACTACGGTTCCAACCACCCACACCGGTTCCGACCACGGACAAAATCCCGAGAGTTCCATCCACTCTCGGGTTCCTAAACTTTGTTTTAAACCAAAAATAAAGATCTACCATGTGAAAGCATTCCTTGCCCGCCCTTGACCGTGGGCACGACTATTCGAATAGTTTTACACTCTGCAGAGGTTGTACACTTTACCCACAAGAGACAAGTTATCTTAATAGTCGAGATGCTTCCTTAGGCATGAGACCCAGATAATTCATCACAAAGCCTTTACCTTACTTTAGTCTAGCTAGACACCACCCGCTGAGGTTTCACCGCTGAAGGGTTAACCACCCAGACAGAAGCCCCCTCTTGCGCCGTATGAGTACAAGAACCCTGTCCCTCATCGTGAATAACCAAGAACCACGGTATCCACTTTCCACTGGTGGTACCTAAACTAGTCTATTATAAGTTAATCAGCTAGGTCGTACCCATATAGACATGTGGTTGTACGGTTGTGCTCAGACTGGACAAACACAAGAGTCGGTCCTTAATTGACTAGGGCGAAACATACACTTTTCAAGATCTCGTGCTAACCGCACCAATCCAAACCAACCATCCGCCCCAGTCTAAACAATTTTCACAATTCTATTTTATTTCACAAGAACCGTGGCAACACCAATTGCCACTCACATCTGAACAAAAGAATAGAACACTGAAATGTAATTACCATTCCAAGGTTACTAAAGTTATAAAGCATGTCTAAGCATCTTACTACCGATACAACAATTATCAAAGAATTTATATTAATCTCAATAATGAGACAAAGGAAATCCTAGGGTGTCAAAGGTACATGGTTGTCAATGTCAAATGAGGGCATAACAATCATCGGTTTAACTATTACTTCTACAACAGAAATTATCATTTTATGTAACATAGCAATGCATTAACTTTTAAAATAATTTAAAAACATTTCTCAAACATAGGTTCAAGATGTTCAAAGGAGACTTGCCTTCGTGGGTGAATTCCTGTTTCTCTTGTTGCGGTTCTGCGAACTCTTCGACCAGATCGGATTCTACGCGCAAAACGAGAACACAAAGGACAAATGAATACAAATAAAAGTACAGAATTTATAATAATATTACTGGAATGAAGTTTATAAATTTAGATGAATTTAGGAGGAAGTTTCAATGGAATCGGGGTTCAAACGAGGGAGAAAGGGGTATTTGAAATTTGAAACTTAAATTTCAAAATATCAAATAAATTTCAAAAATTTGAAAGGATGGCAGAAATGTAAAGATTGGAATTTTGATGAATTTAGAAATTTGAACGGACTCAATCGGAGTTAGGATGAAAAAGTTATGGCCTCGGGAAGATTTAAATCAAAGGGAAAAAGAAAAACTACGAGTTTGCCCTCAGAGGATACGACCACGTTAGGCGTACGACCACGGCAAAAGTTACGACCATGTAGTCTTTTACGACCACGATAACAGTTACGACCACGTAGTCTTTTACGACCACGACAAAAGTTACGACCACGTAGTCTTTTACGACCACGGCAAAAGTTACGACCACGTAGTCTTTTACGACCACGGCAAAAGTTACGACCACGTAGTCTTTTACGACCACGGCAAAGTTACGACCACGTGGTCTTTACGACCACGGCAAAGTTACGACCACGTGGTCTTTTCGACCACGGCAAAGTTACGACCACGTGGTCTTTACGACCACGGCAAAGTTACGACCACGTGGTCTTTACGACCACGGCAAAGTTACGACCACGTGGTCTTTTACGACCACGGCAAAGTTACGACCACGTAGTCTTTACGACCACCGTGGAGCTTTCGACCACGATGAGCGGCTTACAACCACGAGTTACGGAGATCCTACGGCTCCGTGAGTTTACGACAACGGATCGGCGGCTACGAGTCCCCGACAACAGGAGGCGATCGACCACGGAGGAGCGATCGAACGCAGGCTCGCCGGCGGTCGGCGGTGGAGCTCCGGGTCGGCGGCGATCGGCGACCGACGATTTCAAAATAAAGGAATGCGGGAATGCGCCTGTGCACACGGAGTTACCGAGAACAGCCGAGGACGGTTGGCGATGAGCGGCGCGGAGGCGATCGGGTTCCGGTGCGGCGGCGCTCCGGCGAGAGGGAGGTCGTCGAGGTCGCGAGGTTCGCGAGGCGCGAGGAAGCCGAGGAGTTGACGGTGAGACACGAGGATGACCGGGCGGCAAGTCTCGCCGGAGTTGGAGACGGCGGAGGAGACGGAATCGCCTGGAGGCGGTGGAGTGGCTGGGAGAGAGAGGAAGTAGAGGAGAGGTGGAGGGAGCACGGGGCTCGGGGGTTTAAATAGGGGTGAGGAGAGGAGAGCGGTGGCGATTTGTCGCCAGAGTGGGGAGGTGGGCGGCGGTTTGCGGCGATTTTGGGGAACCGTGGGGAGAGGAAGAGGGAGAGGGGCGGTGGGCGCGGAGTGACGATCAGTTGGGGAGAAGAAGAGGGGGAGGTGGCCGAGAGAAATGGCCGGGGTGGCGGGGCGGTTGCGGCGGTGGTTGCGTGAGGGAGCGACGACCACGCGAGGAAGACGGAACTGATCGGTGGGGACCGCGCGCAGAGAGAGAAAGAATGAGGGAGGCGGCGTACACCGATTCGGGCAAGGGACGCGGCGCAGATCTGGCCGTCCACGCGGTGGCGGAGGAGAGGGGAAGGCGGGATTCCACCGGGTGACGTGGGCGGTGGATCGACCGTCCACTTGGCGCCCGGAGAGAGAGAGAAAAGTGATTTTTCCGAAAATAGTTTTTAGTAAACAGACAATTGCAGAAACTTCATTAAGCCTCGGAAAAAAAAATATAAAAAAAATTACTTCTAAAAAATTCTAGAAAAAATTCATATAAGTTTTTAGATACCTTTTGAACTTAAATAAAATATTTCCAAGATGTTTTGAAGATATATTTTCATATAAAAATTTCTTTTTAATTCTAAAAATTGATTTTTTTTAAAAACTAGAAAACTCAGAAAAATTCAAATAAGATCCAAATATTTTTAAAATAATTAATTTGAATTTAAAATTTTCAAGATTTGCAAGTTTTGGGATGTTACAGCTCCTGCCCCTGCCTCCTTCTTTCTTCTCCTTCTCACTGCTCTCTTCTCATGGCTGTGCTCGCTCCGCGTCGCCCCCGACCAAGCCGGCCCTACCTTCCCCTGGCGCCAACTGCCCCCGTCTCGTCGTGCACGTCGCCGCGCCTGTGAGTGCGTCATGCCCCTACGTCTCCATCGCGTCACCTCACCCTATGCCTCGTACGCCTCCGCCGTACAGCCCTACCACTCACGGTTCCCCCGTCTCCGGCAACAGGGCCTCCACAGCGCACTTCCGTGACTTCCCTCTGGCTATAAGTAGCAGCCTGGCTCCCCCATTGCTCCCCGCACGCAACTCCCCTTTCTCCCCTACCTCCTTCCTCTTTCGCCCGTGCACAGGCTGTCGCCGCCATTTCTGCCACTAACTCATCCTCGGGCGACCTCTCTCCAATTCCTCGTTGCGAGAGCAACTCCTCGGTGCCCCGAAGTTTCCCTGAGGGCCGGTCGACGCTCTCCCCCACCAGTGTGATCCCTCCAAGTGAGCCTCCCCACGTCGCCCACTGCTCCTGTCACCGACGCGCCTCGCCATCTCCCCGGCTAAGCTATCGCTACCGGTGAGTTCCTCATGGCTTACTCTTACTCGTGCTCCCCCTATCTCGCTCCCTCCTCCCTCCCGCCGCCGCTACCATTAACCGTCTCCCCACACCTAGCCGCTCCCTACCATCGCTGGTCCGCTATGATGCCTCCTGGCCGTGCCCGTCACCTCCCTCGGCATCCATTTGACGTCGGGGTTCCATTTTGGCCATTGTCGGTGCCTCCCTGGCCACCGCTCGCCGGCGGTGCCGCATAATGCCCAGCGCTGGCCGCTTCCTCTGTTTTGACCCCAGCCAACCCCCAGCTCTTGTCGATTGTTTGCACCAATTTTATCATCCTAGGGCCTCCGCCCAGTTGGCTAGCCGAGCGCGCATTAAACTCTCAGGCCTCAGGTCTCCAGTTCGAATCCCATTCCCACACCTTTTTTCTTTTCATTTTCTTTACACCATTTCAAATAAGAAAAAATAGAAATTTATTCATGGAAGCTAATAAATCTGATTAGGATGTAAATAAGGTTATTTAAGGTTTAATATTAGATTAATTATCATATATGAAACATTAATGTGCCTTTATTATTTGTGTTAAATCTAATTATTAATTAAAGGGCATTAGTAAAAGATGGCTTCGGCGAAATATCCAAATTTAATAATCCCAACCCGGAGGTAACTAGGTGAATGACAAAATCAAGCCGCTTCATAAAATTAAATAAACGATATGCCAAAACCATTTAAAATGAAATACGCATTTAAATTAGAAAGTCATAATTTAAAATATAATCCCCACCATTAGCTAGTCGTCGATAAATAAATCTCAACGATGAATTTAGTAATGATGGTAGTGAAATATAGTTGTATAGCAAGCTCGATCCTATGTAAATAAAATTTAATTAAGATTAAATTATGCCAGATGCTAAGTAAAAGAATAAAATATAAAAGTCAGTTGATTCTCAGAGTACCTTCAATTAAAAGATCATAATTAGGTATTAAAATATAATGGCCTTGGAACATCAGACATTGGAATAATCTCGCCAATGAATAATCTGATGGACAATGCAATATGGTGACCGATAGTCGCAGATAAGTAGTAAATAAAAATATACTAAAATTACCTTTTAAATATCAAATGGATGATTAAATACTCCCGTGTTTCAATGAATTGTTAAACTAATCATTCAGTGAACACTTCGAATAATTGGACCCTATAAGATACCACAACTCAAGTTAGCAGGAATACATACTTTTAAGACTAATTTAATAAACCAAACTCATCCATCCATTCATAGGTCTAACCTAAATATATGGAACTTCCTTGATAAATATCAAATAATAAAAGAAGTATTAAATAAAGGAATCAAATTATAGTATTCTACCATTGGCTATACCTAGCCATCCTTCCAAAACCGAGGCAGAATATTCCTGTGAATATTCTTTCACCATAAACCTTCCCTGGCACCCGTCTCGACGGATTTTCTCTAACCATTTATCACTTCGCTCCAACCCCGTTTGACTCCTTCAATACTCCGTATCCAATCAACCCAACCTCAAATCACCCATTTAATCATAATAAAAATTAATTAAGTTCAATTGGATTTATTTGGATCTTTTTGAGTTGTTTACATTTATTTAGATTCAGTTGTTTCGCGCGTAATTAAGAAATTGGAGTCCTGAAGATTCATTGGATCAAGCAAGGCCAAGATCCAGACAAAGACGAAGATCAGGAACTCGAGACCATCGAATGTGAAAGCTTGAGTGAGCTCAAGACCGTGGTAAACCGCGCAAGGTGAGTCAATGCTTTGATCATGTTGCACGTATATTTTCTGCAAATTACTGTTGTTTAAACTATCAAATTCATGCTATTATTTCATATGCAAATATATGTTTGTTTTAAGATTCTAGTTATATGCCTATAATTTAACTTGTTAGTATTACACCTCCTTTGGAATATTTGAATATTTGTGTTGCCCTGGGTGTCGCCCCAATGATAATGTAAGCGGTTATAACGCTGAAAGGTTAGCATATGGTGTAGAACCCATTTAACAATGGATGGAATCTAGATCGCTATTATTATTGCATTCTTTCACACCTTGTGTTTTAGTTAAAACTGCTAGGTCTCAGGAGATTTCTATGTATCATATTTCAAAAATAATTTATGGCAAATAAAAAAACCTGAGTCTTTCCTTGATAAGCCATGCATGTTATCTACTTGCATCCTGTGTATTGGCTCATGGAGCACGGTGGTTTGTGCTCACCCTCGCACACTCAATTAATCCAAAATCAGAAGTCATATCGCTACACTTCAGCAATGCACCTGGTCGAGATGGTGAAGAAGATGAAGATGTCAAGAACTAGGTCGCAAACCCCCAATTGGCAGCTCGCATATCCGCTGCTGCATTTTATTGATTTCGGCCTGATTGGCCAATGAGTAAGTCTACTATTACATTTACGCTTTCGCTTGATATGTATTTGATGTTTAGTACTGTATCTGTGAACAATATCTACTGATCTAGGGAATAGTGCGGTGGAATCACAGAGGATTCTGGATTGTAAAATCTAGGTCCGACATCCTCCAAAGAAAGGATGAAGTAGACCTGCTCCCTCTACTTCGACCACTTGTTTCCTGGCAGCAGTCAGATCCTTCCGAGACTTCTCTTTTGCCTCCACATCCTTAGATGGGGTCAGAGCCGTCAAAGAATCCTGAGTAGTGGTTGTTAATTCCTCTACCTGCTCGGGGGTTACCTTGACTACTCCCTCTTCCTCACGAGGAGTATTCAGATCAGAACTAATCAGAGTACTAGAGGCGAGAATTTCAAAATGCCAAAAAATCGCTCGAACGATTCCTTAGGAGTTTCCACATGAGGTGTTAATTTACATGATGTAAGACCGTATGGCACTATTGGAGGGGGTGAATGATCGCCTCTACTTCTTCTGCTTCACTCGACCTCTTCGTGATCGACAACAAAAACAATCGCTCGAACGATTCCTCATCGCACTACTTTGCTTGCAGTCATCAACAACGAAAACCTCTGTATGTGGTCGAACTCGCTCGCAAACTCAGCCGCTCGGAAACCTTCGACTACTCGAACACTTCCACTCAAACGATTACCAGCTGAAGATAACTGCGTGCTTGATCGCACTCGAACGAGATCTATTAGCAAGCTGCCGAAGATGCAAGAAGAACCATGCTCAGAAAAACATGCTACCAATCAAGTTCTTTTGGAATAGAACTGATCTATTATTTCTACAACAAGTTTTTAGCCACAAAGTGCCCTCACGGTACCCCAAAAACATCCTTAACGAAAGCCCTAAAAACTAGTTATGTTAGCTCAAGCTTGTTCCTGCTTTTACAGACTAACGTCCCAATCATGTCCGATTCAAACACGAACACAACACCTAATCTATTCCTCAAATCAAGGGACCCAAAACCCTTTTCTAACATGGGTTTTATTCAAACTCTATCTCTTCCAGCCAACGGATTCTATCCTTAACACTAATGACTCAACACGCGACAAAGCCTCCAGGATATCCCCTCCCATAGCTCTGTCTCACTTCACCATCCTCGATCTCCATGTTCTCCAGCATTAGCCCGACCACCTCACGTGACATCCTACTCCCAATCATCCTCGTCACCGACCGTGATCGTTTCTACACTCTCCTGCACATGCAAATACCAAAAAAATGTTTTTCCTGGCACAAGCTCTTCCCAGCTTAACTGTCATCAGCACAACAACTCACAACATCCTTGTCCATCCAGCGACAAGACCATCCACGACCAACAACCTGGTCGTACATGACAAATCACCTCAACACTATCCAGAAAACAATCTCACACTACTGATTACGACTGCCAAAACCTATCGCTTTCCGAAACTCATTCTTTCGACCACTCAGCACAACCACCGAGTACAACAAGTAGTCAAAACCGACAACTGACCGTAACACTCATGACTATCACTCACCGACCATTGAGTACCTAGTCGCTCTGACTACTGAGTACCGACACCGTTCCATCAAGCACCAGCCAAACACCCCACTGGCCTAACACGAGTACTCAAAATACTCAAAGATCATAAGGAGTGAAGCACTCATTTTCACAATGAAGTCTATGAGTACCAATCGAGAAGCCTACAGTGATCGATCGTAAAGCCTTTGACTACTTAAGACAATGACAATAGATTTCTTGGTCTACAACTACTAACAAGACTGCAAAATATACGATTATAAAAGAAGTTAGCATAATCTACGACCATCGACTGCAAAGTCACTGACTATTGACCAGTAAATCATTCGACTATTGAGTACGACCAGTAAAGTCCATGACTATCAAAAGCACTAAAGCTATGATCATGTAAAAGTATTGTAGATATGATTACCTTCAGTGGTCGATCTGTCATGGTCGTAGTCGAGTTGCCGTGGTCAAAGTCGTGTTGCTGTGGTCGAAGTCGTGTTGCCGTGGTCGAAGTCGTGCATGGTCAAAGCTGAATGTAGTCATGCAGTCATGGTCGTAAAGTCGTGTGTGGTCGTAAATAACAACCATGATCGTAAAGTCGTGCATGGTCATAAACGACAGTCGTGGTCGTAAAGCCGTGTGTGGTCGTAATTGACAGCCATGGACAAAGTTTGTTGTGGTCAAAACTGGACGTGGTTGAAGCCGGCGTGGTCAAAAACTGCGTGGTTGAATTACTCGAACTCGAACTCGATTAAAATCACTCGGAGCCCGTCGAAACACTTGAACCCAAAATCTTTGACTATGATAAACCGACTTTCACAAACATAAATTCCAAAGCAATCCAAATGTCAATTATTCATCATCATTTTTAATCACTAGCATCCACATGATCTAACAATCTCCCCCTTGATGAATACATTGACAACACCTTGAAAAACACTCAAACGAAAGACTTGCAAGAAAGAATTTGTGAGAAAGAATTTGCGATCCGAAACAACTAGTATCTGAGACAACCGACCACACAACCAAACGAGAACAAACCCAGAGAACAACTTCCAGAGCATATCTCCCCCTTTCTTGTACTTTTCTCCCCGTTTGGCAATGAAATCATCAAGGGCTCAAAAGCGAGAGTAATTCTAAAAGGGAACTAGAAAAGTAAACATCTAGAAGCTTTTTCATTGATTTAATAATTTTGACCAAGCCAACAGTATGAGCAGAGCTACCTAGATCATATAAAATCATATAGCATATAGCAAAATCAAAACTAATCTTTTAGCACAATTAAGCAATTTAGATCAATAACAGGCATCTCATCAATGACTAAACCAATTATAAAGAGCATAATGAGATATCACAATGAAAAGTGAAAGCCTAAAATTGAAGCAAACATTAAATCTAGATGGGTTAGCAGTATCATATAACAACCTATTACTCCACACATGATTCTTAGGCTTGTGGCATACTTGTAGCATACTTCTTTTTTTGTGACACATGCTTAAAGCAAACTTCTTTTAAATGGTGGCATGCTTGAAGCATACTTCTTTTCATTTATGCACTATTGTGTTTTTTATTTGACCATGGCATGCTTGAAGCATACATCTTTTCAATCTTCTCCTTTTCAATTCTCATTTGATACCCCTTGTATGATATCACTTGGAGAATCTCAATTTTTTATTACATGCCAACCTGAGTGAACCTGAGTGAACATAAAAGATTACAATATGAACCATGCAAGCCTCAAGCCAAGATTTAAAATAGGATTCATAATTAGCTAATCCTTTTAGATGAACATCGCAAAGTACTATCAATAATTAGTCTTGTCAAAGTCTTACACCATGTCATGTTTTAGTTCAAATATAGCAGATTAAATAAAACCAGCCGTGATCAAAGCTACACAATATATGAATAAATATGATAAAGCGAGCTCTACAACTCATTTGATTGTAATGACTTGGACTTGTTGAATTATATGACAAATATAATAAACAAAGCTCCTGACACCACTTCAAACAACAAGACCCCCCCTCAGAATAATCCCCAAAAGATGTAATATAACAAACTCACTCATCAACCGAGCACAGAGAAAAGAATCAAACAATTGACAGAGAAAACAAGCATTCTAAGAAGGAACTCAAGGACCACATGAAAAAGACAACTCGTAGGATAACATTACCTTCTCCACATGGTCTAACCTAAAGATGGAATCTCTTGAAAGCCCTCAAAGAATGTGGAGAACCATCAGGTGTTCCAATCAAGCAATGATGTAAAAGGCTGGAACCTCATCAAGCGCATGTTCTCCACCCTGCGTTCGCTGGTCTTAGATCACAGAAGGTGTCGGTCTCACAGTACTGAGGTTAGTCAAATAAGCTTTAAGAATCCAGTACTATGACACTCGATGAACAGGAGCAGTAGCAGGTAATGATAAATTTAAGTGAAGATTTAGCCTTTGTTAAATTTCAACCCGACAAATGATGAGACACTCGACCACTCGACGGTATGACCTCCTAAGCGAAGCTGATCTGAGTGCTGACTAGTCTAAGTGAGAAGTAAAATCTGGTCGAAACTCTGGTTCGACAATAGAACATCCAACCATAGGACGTTTGTACACGAGGTGGTCTAACAAATGCACGATCACTTGTGATCCCCGAGATCGATCCGACCACGTTGAAAATGCTGGTCAAAAATAGCTTGTCTGACTACGTTGCATGGGTCTAGCCACTGACTGGTCTGAGTGAGCAGAGAACACTGGTCAACGATCTGTTGTTAAGCTGGTCCGACCGCAAGTACCACTTTGTCAAAAATCTCATTCAACCACTCTGGTCCATCCACAAGAGCAAACTGGTCGAGCACTTGATACAACAATACTAATTCGGCCATGGGAAGCTACTAGTCAAAAATATTTTTCTATCCTGTCTTTCTTTTCTTTCTTTGCTTTTCTAAAACAAAATTGAGCCAACTAATTGTTTTTCCGACAATACGTACATTGATACTTGACTTGGTGGGTGGTCATATTGGTCGACTTAATAGCACTCAATTTGGTGAGGTTTTCTTTTTCAAAGCCAGCAGATCTAAAAATAATTTGTTTTGGTTCTGATTCTACTTCAAATTTGCCAGGTTCGAGTACCATGGATATTTCAGGAGGGTTATTCCTAGCATGCTCAATGAAATTAAATCCTAAACCATGATTTTTGACACTAGTTCTTGACCTGTCTAGAATCATGTTCAAATTCTTCTTGCCAAACAAAAACCTCTCTAAAGTATTCTTAAGGCACTCAACTTTTTTAGTCAGAGAAGAACAGGATGAGCAGTTAACTGATTCATTCGAAATTTCCTTAGAAGCACTCGACTGATCCAATCTCACCTTTTTTGCAAAATCATTGAGTTGTATGGTCAGCACTTCTATCTCAATGTTAAGCTTTGGACTGTTAGAGCAGGAGGAAGTCTCCTGATAAAGTGTTGTTGATTGACTCCTGAGCTAAATTGAGTCTAGCCTGAAGCAGATCACATTTAGCGCAAATTTTAGTTGAACAGAGGCATTCGACTTGAGCTTCTCTATTTCATCTCTTGCAAGTCTTAGCTTTTCATCACACGATTTGTGCTCCACTTTTAATTCATCAAATTGAATCAAAGTTGACACATTAATTTTTCTTGTAGACTCCAACTTAGAATGTAAGACTCGACAAGATTCACAAGCTTCATCATTAGAAATTAAGGCTCTAAGTCTATTAATTTCAAAATTTAAACTTTCAACAACAAGATCATGATTTTTGGTTTTCTTTTAATATTTCTTCAGTTCTTCTGTCAATCTAAGCACATCACGAGATAAATCGAAGTAGGAAGGTTTTACCTCATCTGGATCACTATAGAGATCATCATCGTCGAGATCCTCACTCTTTGCCATAAATCACATTCCTGTGAAATCTACCTCCTTGACCATCTTCCACTGTCCTCACCCTTGTAGATTCATCGTCACTCAAATCTATTTCCTCAAGTGCTGAAATTATTTTGTTGGTTGCCCTATGGTAATTATGTTTCTTGTTTGGGTCAATCTTGACTTGAGATCGACGAGTTGATGCTTTGTTATCCTTGACCTCCTTCTCACTTTAGGGCAATTTATCTTGATGTGATTTTGCTCACCACACTCATAGCATCTGATTGGACCAACTCTCTGTCTTGATCTGATATTATTAATTGTCTTGGTCACCCACTTGGAGAGAAGTATAAGCTGCTCTTCATGGATCTCCTCTAATTGTTCATCTGAAATAGAGAATTTGACTTGTTTATCCTGGCCAAAACATCAATCTCATGAGTTTTTATCTTTGAATAAAGATCATTCAGAGTGAGTGTTTCCATGCTAACAAAATGATTGATAGTGGTGACTAACACGTTCCAAATAGACATATCCAAAGAATTGAGAATTTGATGAGTATTGTCAGAATCAGAATATGTGACATCAATAGATTGCAAATCACTAACAATATTATTAAAGCGGTCGAAAAGAGCATCTACTGATTTTCCTGGTTTCATCTCAAATTTAGAATACTCCTTTTTGAATTGATTCTGACGCACACCCTTAATAGACTTTGATCCTTCATGGTAATTGGCTAGAGTAGTCCAAATTTTATTTGCAGATTTAAGATGAGCAATTCTAACAAACTCATTTCTACTTAAACCTTGCAGCAAAATATTTCCAGCCTTAGCGTTTGTCTCTACATTAGTAGTGTTTTTTATGGTAATGACAGAAGGTACTTCAAACAAAGATTCAAATTTTTGCCAAATCACATTACCTTGAGCTTGTAGAAAGACTTTTATGCGAGTTTTCCAGTAGAGATAATCTGTACCATCAAAGAATGGTGGCTTACTAGAGAACCGTTCCCGATTTGATGCCATTACAACCGGATCTCATACCACTTGTAGGACTGTATGGCGCTATCGGAGGGGGTGAAAGATTGCCTCTGCTTCTTCCGCTTTTCCTCTGCCATTACAACAAAAATAACCACTTGAATGATTCCTTATCACGTTGCTTCGCTTGCAGTTGTCGACAATGAAAACCTTTGTACGTGGTCAAACTCACTTGCAGAACACAGCCGCTCGGAAACCTTCGACCACTTGAACGCTTCTGCTCAAACGATTACCAGCCGAAGACAACTGTGTGCTCGATTACACTCAAACAATATATGTTATCAAGACACCGAAGACGCAAGAAGAACCATGCTCAGAAAACATGCTGCTGATCAACTTCTTTTGGAATAGATCTGATCTATTATTTCTGCAACAAGTTTTTGGCTACAAAGTGCCGTCATAGCACCCCTAAAACTTCCTCAATAAAAGCCCTAAAAACAAGTTACGTTAGCCTAAGCCTCTTCTTGGTTTTATAGACTAACGTCCCAATCGTGTCCGATTCAAACAAAAACACAACACATAATCTCTTCCTCAAATCATGAGACCTGAAACCCTTTCCTAACATAGGTTTTATTCAAACTCTACCTCTTCCAACCCACAGACTCTATCCGTAACAATCATGATTCAACACATGACGAAGCCTCTAGGATATCCCCTCCCGTAGCTCCGTCTCGCTTCACCATCCACGATCTCCATGTGCTCCAGCATTATCCCGAGCACCTCGCATGACATCCCCGACCATCTAGACCTTAGATCTTCCTATCCTAGTCCCGGTCATCCTCGCCACCGACCGTGATTGTATCCACGCTCAACTGCACATGCAAAGAGCAAAGAAATGTTTTTTCCGGCACAAGCTCTTCCCAGCTTGACCGTCATCAGCACAACAACTCATAACATCCTTGTCCATCCAAAGACAAGACCATCCACGACCAACAACCTGGTCGTACATGACAAATCACCTTAATGCTATCCAGAAAACAATCTCAAACTATCGATTACGACCACTGAAACCTATTGCTTTTCGAAACTCATTCTTCTGACCACTCAGCACGACCACCGAGCAGAACAAGTACTCAAAACCAACAACTGATCGCAACACTCACGACTATCGCTCACCGACCATCGAGTACCTAGTCGCTCCGACTACCGAGTACCGACATTGTTCCATCAAGTACCAGCCAAACACCCCACTGCCTAACACAAGTACTCAAAATACTAGAAGATCTGTAACACCCCAGGACCCACATTACCTTGGGATGCTACTAAAACCACTCCACAAGTAGCCAATTTAGAAGATAAAATAAACTGACAATAATTATTAAACAAAATAGTATAAGCGGAAGCATAAACAACTAAGGGAAAACAGAATAGTGATAACAATTCAATATTCATAATCAACTCCAACATAATAACAAAAAGAATAGTTCACAAATTTAACATTAATAAGTTGAAATAATCATCGACAAGATAGCTAAGCAAAAGACTGGAATCCTTTCAACTTTATTACAGCATAAAAATATGATCCAAGTGCATCAGTGTGGTGCCACTCTACCCTTCCCATGCATGCTCAAAGTCCACCTGTAGGGAGGGAAACAAGGGTGAGATAAAATCTCAACAAGCAAACAGTTTAACATGCTATTCAAACTACAAACAATTATACATCATCATTTATAATTCTATACAACCACAACCACAATTCGTGTCCACAGTTAATAAACCACCACAGATTTCCATGAGTCATACCTCTTCAATTTCAGATTTAATTGGCATATGAATGCAGTCATTTTATCCACAATTAAATGCATATGAATGCTTTCATGCTATGCTCCACATCACTCTTTTCCAGCGAGATAAGAGGTGCATTGTATTACGACAATATACGATGATGTACCGGTACGGTCGCGGCTAGGTGCGGCGACATCCACATATGCAAATATCATGATATGATATGATAATCATAAATCACATAAATCCATCCTCAAAGGAGCATCATCATGCTCACAACATATCCACATCCACCACATGTTATTTTCATATTCCACATTATCACATTAAGCAAAAATTGCACATGACTACTAGCAATTTAACCAAACATAACAATTGATCAATAATTGCTACCATCACCACATTTAGAAAATCATGCAACCATGGCATAATGTATCAAATTACTATCATCATGTAAATTGCAAGTAGAAGGAATAACGGGTTAAACGGTAGCACATCCGCTACGTTTACTTGCCTCTACCGACGAAGCGAAGAAAATCACAAGCGATCTGGAGCAAAACCACCTGTCCAAAAGGTACCTCTCAGCACAATGCTATAGCATATAAAGCGTGACTTAATAATTAAAGACGTCGCTAGAACCCCGAACCCGCACATACTCCTCTCCGTTCAACGATTCAACAATCTACCCATTGCAGCAGCACTGCTTAATATTTTTGTATCTTTAAAAATATTAATCCATTTATAGAAAACGATATATCTCTGGATTTCTCACTTAAATTCCTTCATTCTTCATGTAGATCACATATTTTTATTTTGATCATAGCTAGGTGCAACTTAATGCACAAAATAGAGGAAGTTCTCTGTTCTGACAGTCTGGACAGCAAGGTTCTAATGCGTCCCAACCACAGTACAAGGATCCAAAAAATATAATTTTTATACATAATATATATTACTGAATTCCCTACATTTTTCTCAATTGCGACCATAATCATAAAAATCATTTACTACCCCTAAATCACAGTTGAACAGCAGTCTGTCCCAATCTGCTCCCCTGACAGATAGCAGTGTTCCCAACCCTGCTACGCCCAGATCCCATGGCCAAGAATTCTGAAACAAATACAGAATATGTTTCTTGATGTCCTCTACAATTTTCTTTTTGGGAAGATCCGCAGGAAAAATCGTTTCATGGGTCTAAACGGCGCAAACAGACACGCTGCGCGAATTCATCTATAGGCAGACAGCAGATAATTTCTAATCGGGCAATCAATCTATTAATTCCCTTCAAATTCCGTGCCAAAAACCCTAATTACTCTATAAAACAGAGGGTTTGGGATGGGAAAAAATTACCTAGATGATCCCTTGGGATCACCCCTCATCTTTCCTCCTCTTCTTCTCCTCCTTCTCTTCTTCTTCCTTCTCTTCCCTTTCTTCTCCTTCCCTCACCTTTCTCCTTGACTCCAATGGCAGCAGCACCTTTGGGGAGGGGGAGGCGCAACAATGGGGTGGAGGAAGAGGGGAGGGGTAGCGGCTGGAAAGGGAGAAGGGGGGAGGCGGCTAGGTTAGAAAAAGGGGGAGGGGGTGCGGCCACCCCCTTGAGCCTTGGCCCAGGGCGGTCGGCCCACTCCCCAGACAGCCCACTCTGAGATTTTAATTTAATTTTTAATTTATTTTATTCATTTTATACTGTTCCATAATTTTTATTTTTCCCTTCCCGCGATTTACCGAAAACCGGTGACTCCGCGATTATTTTAAAACTTACGCCGTAACGACGTTCAGGATATTACAAGATCATAAGGAGTGAAGCACTCGTTTTAACAATGAAGTCTATGAGTACCAACTGAGAAGCCTACAGTGGCTAATCATAAAGCCTTCGCTTACCGAAGATAACACCAGCAGACTGCTTGGCCTACAACTATCGACAAGATTGCAAAATATATGATTATAAGATCAATTAGCAAAATCTATGACCATGGACTTCAAAATCAATAACTATCAACCAATAAATCCTACCTGATGGGAACGGGGTCCCGATCTTCCAACAGGTTCTGGGTATGTTCGATTTGGTGGAGGCGCGACACAAATCGATCCGGCTTCCGAACGACACGTTCCGAACCCCGCAATCGCAGCACCACGTCTCCTCAGGTTATCAACCGTGCGCTGCCCGGTTGACCTTGCCAAGAAGGCTAATCCTCGCCTGCGAATCGAAGAACACAAGCAAGAACAAGGAAGAACACAACCAAATTGCAGATATATTGATGAAGCACTCGAAAATTGGGGTTTCACAAACCGATGATGGCGAAACTGTTCAAAGACAGAATTAATCTAAGCAAAACCCAACCCTAATGGTGGGGGTGGCGGCTGTATATAAAGGAGTAAGGGGCGTGCAAAACCCCTGGACGCGTCCTTAATGGACTCCAACACGATACAAAGCCGAACGGCCCAAAAGACGGTGTCGCAGCACCCTGACAGATTCTGGACGTCCACTTGTTTCGACCATTCCCGTTGACTCAGAAGGAATTTTGATATGAGACTAGAGCCATTGGAAAGGTTATCTTCTCAGCTTTCCATACATATGTGGAACGTCCAAAACAGAGTCCGGATACGATCTGGGCGTCCGTTTTAGTGCAGCCTGGTCCTGGACTCCGAATTGGATTCGAAGTCGGTTTGAGTTGGACATCCAACATGATTCGTCCGCCCTTGCTGGACTTGTGCGCCTCGTAGCCCTTCTCCAAGTACTTCTTGATCCTCTCCATGGTTCCTAATCATAATTAAATCATTAGGTAGCAATCGATTCTCAAATGAACCAAAAGAAGTACTTAGGAACGAGCTCACCTCTAAATTCAATTGTCGGGCGCGAGCTCTAGTGATTGGTCCTTGAATATCAAGTGGAGGAGTGTTGTGTGTATCCGAAGAAGTGATGTCCTCATCACTACCACTATTGAGTACGACCAGTAAAGTCCACGACTATCAAAAGCACTGAAGCTACGACCATGTAAAAGTAATATAGCTATGATTACCTTCAGTGGTCGATCTGTTGTGGTCGTAGTAGAGTTTCCATGGTTGAAGTCGTGTTGCCGTGGTCGAAGTCATGTTGCCATATTCGAAGTCGTGCATGGTTGAAGCTGAACATAGTCGTACAGTCGTGGTCGTAAAACCGTGTGTGGTTGTAAATGACAGTCGTGGTCGTAAAGCCGTATGTGGTCGTAAACGACAGCCGTGGTCGTAAAGCCGTGCATGGTTGTAAACGACAGCCGTGGTCGTAATGTCATGCATGGTTGTAAACGACAGTCGTGGACGAAGTTTGCCGTGGTCAAAACTGGACGTGGTTGAAGCCAGTCGTGGTCGAAAACTATGTGGTTGAATTACTCGAACTCGATTAAAACCACTCGAAGCCAGTAAAAACACATGAACCCAAAATCTTCAACTACGATCACTCGATACTTTCATAAATGCAAATTCCAAAGCAATCCAAATGTCAATTATTCATCATCATTTTTAATCACGACCATCTACATGGTCTAACACATGAATTCCTACTAAGTACATACTTGGTCTTTTTCGTTTTGAAGTAAAACGCCCTGGAGCATAGCCCAAAGTGCTTTCTTTCCTTTTCTTCTTTCCATTTGACTTTACCAGTACTACACTAGTAGAGCTGTTAGATCCTTTGAGTCCTTCAATTGGATCTTCTATGGGGCAGTTGGAAGCAACTTCTCCGACCACCTGCTAAGTGGCTGGAACTCCCTCGACTACCGGAGCAGTTGTTTCCTCTGGTGCTTGAGGGACAACCACCGGAGCTTCAGTCCAGTCGGTCATGACCACCTCAGAGCCCATGACTAATGAACTAGGAATCATCATTGATTCTACGGTTGTAGTGGCTTCGATCGGTGGCTCTTCTCTCTCTTCTGCCTTGTCACTAACTTAAGTGAGCTCAGCGACGAAGTCCTTCATCCAAGAAATATATTCCTGTCAGTGCCTTTTCTCTGTCCTCCTTATATGAGAAGGGGTGGGATTATAAGAAAAGCTTTCGGACTCGTGGTAGAAGCCTACCTCTGAGGGGACTTTGTTCTTAGAAGCTTGAGCGGTCATCGGAGTGGTCGCAGGAGTAGTCAGAGGTGCACTCGGAGGAGTTCTTGAAGTAGTGGTCGATGGAGTAAGGTTTGATCTCGAAGCTCCATACGATTTCCTCATGCTTCACCGCCTCTTGGGACTCGGAGGAGCATCCCCTAACCTCGCAGACAACTCACCGCTTTCCAACCTGACCATCTACACATCATAAGAGAATTACAACACAACGATCAGAAAATATACAATCGATAAAAAGGGCTATCATTTTTTATCTCAAGTCTTTTGATCCTGTCTTCCAGAGAGGTAAGAGCAATGATCAAGGACACCTCTGCCTTTTGGCTGTGCACCCCTGCACAGATCATTTTGATCCTCTCCCTCACCTTGATAGGGGATAGGGCTAGAAAATCAAGGGAAATCTTAAGGTTAAAAAGATTCAACCAAACAAAAATAAAACTCGACTGGTCAGAATTTTTTGTGACTTACCTTCTAAATAATCCCTAGTTGAGTCAACCACGCCCGTGTACCAAAGCATAATGTGGTCATGTGACTTTAGAGAACTTATCTAGCGCATAGAAAAATCTTTCACCATGTGCCATGAAGTAAGACATCTCTCCTTAAGGTGGGTAATGGCATCGACCCATCACCCTACCTTTCCCTCCTTCTTCGAGGAGGACATCTACCTTGGGTTCTCAATGGCAATCCGACTGGCAAAAAAGGCTATCCTCCTTGTCAGCGTCATGTAGAAACACAGCTTTTTCCATGATGACCACAAGGACTTAGAATATATTGGAATGTATTCTTCGGCCTTCCCATCGTGGAGGCGCAAAGTGCAACTGCCGGGTGATGCCACTGACTTCCTGGACTTTCTTATCATCCTGTAGAAGTATCGGAGGAGTTCCAAGCTTGGCAGAATCCCCAAATACGCTTCGTTGAGGTAGAAAAAGTTGCTTAAATTAGCAATTTAATTGGGAGCTAGATTTACCAATTTGATTCCGTAGTACTCTAAGACTTCTGAGAGGAACGGGTGCGCTGACAATCGAAATCCACACTCAATGTATGCCCAAAAGATTGGGATTTTTCCTTTGTTCCTGCTCAAAAATTTCTCTCTGACCACTGGCCTCCATGTAATCAGAATCTTGTTGGGAAGCATCCTTTCCTCTTCCATGGCCTTCAGTTGCTTCAATTCGAGCTCAGACACTAGCTAATTAGTGATTAGATCCAATATTTTTGCTAAGTGGTGGAAAATCAAAAGGGGATCGAAAGGTTCGAGGCTATGGGTGAAGAATGCTAGGATGGAGAAGAAGATGAAAGGTTTATTTTGAAAGTGTGAAGCCAATAGTAACACGCTAGGGGTTTTACAAAGGTTTCTCTCAATTGTAAATATGGGTTACCCGATCCAAAGCCCAACGGATATAAAACCTTTTAGTTTCTCAGTTAGTTTTATCAACTTTAAAGTGAATAAGAACAACTGCTTTACTCTTGCTGTTAAAGGAGTAGTTTTCCGATTGAAATCCAATCAGAAGGAATTTATATCATAATTTCACTTAAAAGTTCAGGGGCTAGCTGTAATGGATTGCGCGAAGGCTACGATAGCAGAAAACAAAACTTTTCTACCGCGCACACAAGAACATCATGCTTAAGGAGGGATCATGGATCGTTACCACTAGACGCCTTGTGCATGAAGAAGAGTTGGAGAAGCCGATCCAACCACGCGCGTCGGTAGTAGTGGAAGTAGTCGATCGTCCCGAACCGATCGTCTTCTCCACGCGATCAACCACACCACGAGCGGATCCAATCAGAGGTTGTTGATGCCGATCAACGCCGCAACGAGCAGCGCCTCCACCGGTATCCACACGTCCGGGATGGGCGCGATCACGAGTGTACCGGCACTCGCGAGCGACTAGGGTTTGGCTCGGAGGTGGCGGCGGGGTTTAGCTCGGGATTATCGGATCGTTCCTCACCCCCTCGCCTCCATATATAGACCTCCTCACTTGGGCCTCGTGGACCGAGGCCCAATAGGAATCTATCCGGATCTCTATCCGAATTGAGCCCATATCCGAATCACATTGAATTAGTGTTCCAACCCGTTAAGTGTGCGACCACAGCAGGTTCACGTATACTTGGTCGCGACCGAAACACCTTTCCGGTCACCGTGTTAATAGCGGCCTCTAGTAAGACATATTAACCCCAAAGTATACGTAAAGATCATATCGATGAACACGTAATGTTCTCATGTACTAATCCTTTGCCTCACGATATACATTAAGCTCAAGGTGAGACCCGTGTCATCCTCTTAATAGCTCAATCACTCTCTCGATTCCGTGATGGATTATAAACTCGTGATTGACTCCTCAATCACCTTGGCATGGCCATGCACTTTCATAATCCATTACATCGAGGGGCCGAGATATCTCTCCCATAAGGAGGGCAAATTCTATCTTGATCATTCACATCCCACTACATGTTTCATGGCAAACCCAAAGACTACTTTTATGACTACCCGATTCACGGAGTAGTGTTTAGTAGTCCCAAAGTAGCTACTATGCATCTGGGAACCATGATGATCTCAAGTCTAAGGATTCCACATAAACACTACTTGAGACCAACCGATGACACATGGAATCTCTGCGGTGTCTCATGGCGGGTCTATCCAACATATGTTCACTAACACATGTCCATATTATTGATTCGGTATCTCCATACCATGATCCATGAGACATGATCATCAATCAATACATATGCTGATCTTTGAATCATATTTGTTCCTCATATGAAATATAATCAGGGATCATTTAGAAATAGCAACATTTTGGCATTAAGAGTCTCATGAATAAGTCACATACTCATTGATCAATAATGATAATGTCTACAAAGCAATGTATCATAAACATAGTATGTGATATATTCAACATCTCCATGTTGCCTCTAGGGTATATCACCAACAGTCTCCCACTTGCACTAGAGTCAACCATGTAGGTATCTAATACCCATTGCCCTAGTGTGAGCCTCATGCTTTGGCTGGGGAAGCGGCTTTGTCAACGGATCGCAATGTTCAAATCCGTGTGTACTTTGCATATCTTAACATCGCCTCTCTCACAATCTCGCGGATGAGATGAAATCGCCGTAGAATATGCTTGGACTTCTGGTGCGATCTAGGCTCCTTGGCTTGCGCAATGGCTCCACTGTTGTCACAGTAGAGGTCCATTGGGTTGGAGGCACTAGCCATCACACCAAGCTCAGAAACAAATTTCTTGATCCAAACAGCCTCTTTAGCAGCTTCAGAAGCCGCTATGTACTCGGCTTCTGTTGTAGAATCAGCAACCGTCTCTTGCTTGGAACACTTCCAGCTCACCGCACCGCCATTCAGGCAGAACACAAATCCAGATTGCGATCTAAAATCATCTTTGTCAGTTTGGAAGCTAGCATCGGTGTAACCATTTACAACGAGCTCTTCCTCACCCCCATAGACGAGGAACACATCTTTAGTTCTTGATGGGAACGGGGTCCCGATCTTCCAACAGGTTCTGGATAAATTCGATTTGGTGGAGTCGCGACACAAATCGATCCGCTTCCGAACAACACGTCCGAACCCCGCAATCGCAGCACCACGTCTCCTCGGGTTATCAACCGTCGCTGCCGGTTGACCTTGCCAAGAAGGCTAATCCTCGCCTGCGAATCGAAGAACACAAGCAAGAACAAGGAAGAACACAACCAAATTGCAGATATATTGATGAAGCACTCGAAAATTGGGGTCTCACAAACCGATGACGGCGAAACTGTTCAAAGACAGAATTAATCTAAGCAAAACCCAACCCTAATGGTGGGGGTGACGGCTGTATATAAAGGAGTAAGGCGTGCAAAACCCTGGACGCGTCCTTAATGGACTCCAACACGATACAAAGCGAGCGGCCCAAAAGACGGTGTCGCAGCACCCTGACAGATTCTGGACGTCCACTTGTTTCGACGATTCCCGTTGACTCAGAAGGAATTTTGATATGAGACCAGATCCATTGGAAAGGTTATCTTCTCAGCTTTCCATACATATGTGGAACGTCCAAAACGGAGTCGGATGCGATCTGGGCGTCCGTTTAGTGCAGTTTGGTCTTGGACTCCGAATTGGATTCGAAGTCGGTTTGAGTTGGACATCCAACTTGATTCGTCCGCCCTTGCTGGACTTGTGCGCCTCGTAGCCCTTCTCCAAGTACTTCTTGATCCTCTCCATGGTTCCTAATCATAATTAAATCATTAGGTAGCAATCGATTCTCAAATGAACCAAAAGAAGTACTTAGGAGCGAGCTCACATGTAAATTCAATTGTCGGTATGAGCTCTAGTGATTGGTCCTTGAATATCAAGTGGAGGAGTGTTGTGTATATCCGAAGAAGTGATGTCCTCATCATCCTCCCCCTCTTGAAGCGGAGTTGTCCTCAACTCGGTCTCATCTTCTTCTCCCAAGCATGGCTTCAAATCTGAAATGTTAAAGGTGGGACTAACCCCAAACTCGGGAGGCAACTCAAGTTTATATGCATTATCATTTATCTTCTCAACTATCTTAAAAGGACCAGCAGCTCTAGGCATCAATTTTAACTTTCTTAACTCAGAAATCTATCCTTTCATAAGGGCAACCAAACAAAATCACCGGTTCAAGTTTAACTTCCTTTCTACCTTTACTACCAAGTAATCCTATATTTTCATTCATCTTTTCAATGTTTGCCTTAGTAGTCTCATGCATTTTGAGAATAAAATCAGCACGCTCCTTAGCATCATTATGAACTCTCTCACTAGTAGGCAAAGGTAAAATATCAATAGGGGCACGGGATTGAATCCATACACTACCGAAAAGGACTTACCTTGGTGGTGGAGTGTTCCGCTCGATTATATGCGAACTCAACATGCGGCAAACACTCTTCCCATAGCTTCAAATTGTTCTTCAAAATAGCTCTCAACATGGTAGACAATATGCGGTTCACCACCTCGGTTTGGCCATCGGTTTGTGGGTGACATGTGGTGAGAACAACAACTTTGTACCCAACTTGTTCCATAGAGTACGCCAAAAGTGACTCAAGAACTTGGCATCACGATCTGAAACAATAGTAGAAGGCATACCATGCAAACGAACTATCTCTTTGAAAAAGAGGTCAACAATATGAACGGCATCATCGGTTTTATGACATGGGATAAAGTGAGCCATCTTAGAAAAACGATCCACAACAACAAAAATGATATCCCTTCCCCTCTTAGTCCTGGGCAACCCTAAAACAAAGTCCATAGAAATATCTCTTGCGGAATAGAAGGAGCAGAAGTGGCATATATAAACCATGTGGATTCAAGCGAGACTTAGCTTTTTGACATGTAGTGCAGCGAGCCACAAACCGCTCAACATCTCGCCTCATCTTTGGCCAAAAGAAGTGTGTGGTCAGAACGTCCTCCGTCTTCTTAGCACCAAAATGTCCCATCAAACCGCCTCCATGCGCCTCCTGCAACAACAAAAGACGAACGGATCCAACTGGAATGCATAGGCGGTTAGCTCTAAACAAAAAACCATCATTGATCACGAATTTATTCCATGCTTGACCCTCTTTACAATGCAACAAGACATCCTTAAAATCAACATCAAAAGCATATTGTTCTTTAATAGTTTCAAGACCAAAAATGCGACAATCAAGTTGAGACAACATGGTATAGCGTCGAGACAAAGCATCAGCAATCACATTATCCTTCTCTTTCTTGTGTTTAATGACATAAGGAAAAGATTCAATAAATTCAACCCACTTAGCATGTCTACGATTCAAATTGGTTTGACTACGAATATGCTTAAGTGATTCATGATCGGAATGAATGACAAATTCTTTAGGCCATAAATAGTGTTGCCACGTCTCTAAAGAACGAACAAGAGCATACAATTCTTTATCATACGTGGAATAATTAAGAACAGGACCATTCAATTTTTCGCTAAAGTAGGCAACAGGTTTGCCTTCTTGCATCAAAACACCACCAATACCAATTCCGCTAGCATCACATTCGAGTTCAAAAGTCTTACCAAAATCCGGAAGTTGGAGCAATGGTGCGTGCGTAAGCTTGTCCTTCAAATGATTAAATGACTCCTCTTGTGATGGCCCCCAATGGAACACGACACCCTTCTTTGTCAACTCAATCAATGGTGTCGCAATGGTGCTGAATTCTTTGACAAAGCGGCGATAAAATCCTGCAAGGCCAAGAAAACTCCGCACTTGGGAGACTGTCGTGGGCGTGGGCCAACTCCATATCGCCTCCACCTTGGCTCTATCAACCTCAATTCCCTGTGGAGTCACAACATAGCCAAGAAAAGAGACTCAATTCGTGCAAAAGGTGCACTTCTCAAGGTTACCAAACAAACGTGCATCTCTCAAAGCATTAAAAACAGCACGTAAGTGAGTCGAATGTTCATCCATGGACTTGCTATAAATCAAGATATCATCAAAGTAAACGACCACAAATTTGCCAATGAAAGGACGTAAAACCTTGTTCATTAATCTCATGAAAGTGCTAGGTGCATTAGTTAAACCAAAAGGCATGACTAACCACTCATACAAGCCGAACTTAGTTTTAAAAGCAGTTTTCCATTCATCGCCAAGTTTCATTCTTATTTGGTGGTATCCACTACACAAGTCAATCTTTGTGAAAATTATAGCACCACACAACTCATCAAGCATGTCGTCTAGCCTAGGAATAGGATGACGATACCGTATAGTAATGTTGTTAATGGCTCTACAATCTACACACATACGCCAAGAACCATCTTTTTTGGGAACCAAAAGAACAGGAACAGCACAAGGACTAAGGCTCTCACGTACGTACCCACGGTCCAAAAGGTCTTGGACTTGGCGCTGAATCTCCTTAGTCTCTTGGGATTGGTCCCAGCGCCGCACGGTTTGGCAAGCTCGCTCCAGGATCAAATCAATCGGTGCTCAATCCCTCGAATGGGTGGAAGTCCGGAGGTATCTCATCGGGAAAACATCTATAAACTCCTGCAAAAGATTAGTGACAGGAACAGGCAAAGTGCAAGGCATAGTATCAAGAGAAAATAAAGCATCTTTGCACACAAAAGCATAGCATGTATCATTAACATCATCAATTGCAGCAAGGTCTGATTTTGTGGCAAGCATAACAGAATTTTTCAAATGGAGTACTTCCTGTTTTTCAGTTTTATCATGTTCCTTTGGATCATTAGCAGCAGCAGCTCTTGCCCTATCGGCCTCTATAATCTCAGCTGGGGTCAAAGGCAGTAAAGTAACTTTCTTTCCCTTATGCATAAAAGTGTATGTGTTACTACTACCATGGTGTAAAGCATCATTATCAAATTCCCAAGGTCGACCCAATAAAAGAGAGCATGCTTGCATGGGAACCACATCACAATCAACATGATCAACATAAGCACCAATGGAAAAATGGACTCGGCATGTTTGTGTTACCTTAGCTTTTCCAGAGTCATTTAACCATTGAATATGGTATGGATGTGGATGCGGTCGCGTGGTCAAGCCAAGCTTCTTGACCAAATCAGAACTCACCAAGTTGTTGCAACTTCCTCCATCAATGATGACACGTGCACGCCGGTTCTTGATTGCAAAGAAGGTCTGAAACAAATTATGGCGTTGAAGTTTATCGGGTTGTTGTACCTGCGTGCTGAGGACTCGCTGCACAATGATGCTCCGTAGCGTCGCTGTGGACGCCCCACCAAGGACGAGGTCGTCAACACCACCGCCATTGTCGTCCGAGGCAGCAGCAACATCATCATCCTCCTCGACATCCGAAGTGCTGATGTAGCCTCCATCTTCTGTGGCGATGTATGCCCGTTGGCTAGGGCAATTCTTTTGCACATGACCAAGCCCATGGCAGCGGTGGCACTGAATGCCGGAGGAGCGGCCCGTTGAAGCCACGGAAGAAGAACTCTTGGGTGGACCCTGCAAAGAATTTTTTGAAGAATCTGCAAGGCGTGTCGTGGAAGGTGGCTTCGGTGGCGCTGCTGCCATCTTGTTCACAGGTGGTGGAGGAGAACGAAAACTCGAAGAAGACTGGGGCAGTCCCGTCGATGTAGTCGTTCGCGGCGTGTAGAAGGGTCGTCCGGTGCGTGCCTTAGCTGATTCTGTGCTTCCCTGCAATTCTTTTCGCAAGCATAGCAAGGTGGAACAAGCGGTTGATGATGTAAATTCTTTATAATCAACAATGTCACGAATTTCACGCCAGAACCCCGTAGAAACGACAAATCTTATCCTCCGTGTCCTCAACAACCCCACAACGCACCATACCCTTTTGAAGCTCGGCATAATAGTCTTGAGCAGAACTATCACCTTGTTCTAAGCGCTGCAATTTTTTTCTCAATTCAAGTTTATATGAGGGAGGAACAAAACGATTACGCATAGCTTCTTTTAAGCGCTCCCATGTATCAGGTTGTAAGCGCATGGTACTTAGTTCATTCCACCAGATAATAGCAAAGTCCTTAAACTCACTAGTAGCTTGTCTAACTCTATGTTGCTCGGGAACTAAGTGAGAGTTAAACTTCGCTCTCACCGTCATCTCCCAATCAAGATATATTTCAGCATCATAAAGACCGAGAAAAGATGGAATGGTAAACTTGACTTTAGCAAAAGGGTCGTCGTTACCATGACGGTTCGGTTATTACCTCCCATACCATGTCGGTTTTGTTTGAAGACGACGGCGTAGTCGTGCATCTTGTGTCGCCCGCCGATCAATGTTGCCATCTGCATCATACTCTGTGGCGTCATCATGATGATGGCCATCATTGACAGGTGGTAGACGTGCCTCCAATGTGTCCATCCGACCAGTGAGGTCAGCCATCCGCCGCTCCACCCGCTCAATGCCTTCCGTGGTGTTCAACTGGGTAATGGCGGCGACGATGGTGTCCAATCTCGCCGAGATCGGTGAGTGAAGCGTTTTGTTTGTCGGCGCAGCTTGTAGCCGGCAGCGACTAACACACTCGTTGAAATCGACCGGTGTCCCGTCCTCTTCGTTTCTGCCATGGTTGGTGGAAATACAGGAAAACAAAGGATGATCCCTATCAACTACAAAGGAATGGAAGTGGAAACCCGCAAAGGAAGTGGCTTACCAAGCTCTTACAAGTGTGCTTACCAAAGCGTGGTGGTACAACCGTGGGTGGTTCGTGATACCTTGTCGAGCATGGGTACGATTGCAAGGTCAAAACTGTGCTATCCAGAAGTAGATATATGGAGTTTGGAAGGCCAAATATGTCAGTGGAACACAAATCAATAACAGATAGTAATGCTGAATAAATGTCCAAAGTATGGTCCTAATTGCTGGTTTAAATGTGTCCTATATCAAATATGAGATGATGAACAAGGAGTCAAGAACAGAATATGAAAGCAACGACAGCAACAAAGATGGCCAGGCACTAAGAAGCTCAATTCAGCATAAGCACAAAACAAATAAATTGTTGGCACCTAAAACTGTGCTCTGTCAGGAGTTTTTCTCTTTTTTTTCTCTCTTCTCTTTTTATTTTGTTGCGGCCACAGATAGTACTCTCTCTCCTCTCTACTATAGCCGAAATTTTTCTTTTTTTTGTATTTTTTATATTTTTTCACAGAGCGAGCACGAAATAGGAACCACACAAAGTTGCAACTCAATCGGATGTAAGGAGGGCCTACGAAAATAATGAATGTGCTGTAAATTCGGTGATTCAATTTCGAGCGAGTACTACACTTTCGGGCCGAATTTCGAAAATAAATTCGCCGAACCCGACAAAGTTGGGAAGTTTCGGATGTATGTGAAAGTTATGGCCGTTTGAAGGGTGGTAGCGGAAGGAATACAACTCGAACAAAACACGATTTGGTGGAGTCGCGACACAAATCGATCCGGCTTCCGAACAACACGTCCCGAACCCCGCAATCGCAGCACCACGTCTCTCGGGTTATCAACCGTGCGCTGCCGGTTGACCTTGCCAAGAAGGCTAATCCTCGCCTGCGAATCGAAGAACACAAGCAAGAACAAGGAAGAACACAACCAAATTGCAGATATATTGATGAAGCACTCGAAAATTGGGGTCTCACAAACCGATGACGGCGAAACTGTTCAAAGACAGAATTAATCTAAGCAAAACCCAACCCTAATGGTGGGGTGGCGGCTGTATATAAAGGAGTAAGGCGTGCAAAACCCTGGACGCGTCCTTAATGGACTCCAACACGATACAAAGCCGAACGGCCCAAAAGACGGTGTCGCAGCACCCTGACAGATTCTGGACGTCCACTTGTTTCGACGATTCCCATTGACTCAGAAGGAATTTTGATATGAGACCAGATCCATTGGAAAGGTTATCTTCTCAGCTTTCCATACATATGTGGAACGTCCAAAACGGAGTCCGGATGCGATCTGGGCGTCCGTTTTAGTGCAGCCTGGTTTTGGACTCCGAATTGGATTCGAAGTCGGTTTGAGTTGGACATCCAACATGATTCGTCCGCCCTTGCTGGACTTGTGCGCCTCGTAGCCCTTCTCCAAGTACTTCTTGATCCTCTCCATGGTTCCTAATCATAATTAAATCATTAGGTAGCAATCGATTCTCAAATGAACCAAAAGAAGTACTTAGGAACGAGCTCACATGTAAATTCAATTGTCGGGCGCGAGCTCTAGTGATTGGTCCTTGAATATCAAGTGGAGGAGTGTTGTGTATATCCGAAGAAGTGATGTCCTCATCAGTTCTTCTCAAGTACTTCAAGATGTTCTTTACGGTAATCCAGTGACTTTCACCTGGATCTGACTGGTATCTACTTGTAGCACTTAAAGCATACGAGACATCTGGACGTGTACAAAGCATGGCATACATAATGGATCCAATAGCTAAAGCATATGGAATCGCATTCATTTTATCCCGCTCATCAGGTGTACTAGGATACTGATTCTTGCTAATATTTATACCATGTGACATAGGTAGGAAGCCTTTCTTGGAATCCTGCATGTTGAACCTTTTCAACACCTTGTCAATGTACGTATCTTGGCTTAATCCAATCAGCCTTTTGATCTATCTCTATAGATCTTGATGCCCAGAATATATGCCGCCTCTCCTAAGTCTTTCATAGAGAAACTATTTTTCAATGAAGACTTAACAGATTCGAGCATAGGAATGTCATTTCCGATCAATAATATGTCATCCACATATAAGACCAGAAACACGAGTGCGCTCCCACTAGCCTTTTTGTAAACACAAGGCTCTTCTTCATTCTTGATGAAACCAAACCCTTTGATTACTTCATCAAAACGAATGTTCCAACTCCGAGATGCCTGCTTTAATCCATAAATAGATCTTTGCAGCTTGCATATCTTTCTAGCTGATTGCGGATCGACAAAACCTGTGGGCTGTGTCATGTACACATCCTCACTCAGATTTCCATTAAGGAAAGCTGTTTTGACATCCATTTGCCATATTTCATAGTCAAAATAAGCAGCAATCGCTAGAATGATCCAAATAGACTTTATGATGAGGACATCACTTCTTCAGATATACACAACACTCCTCCACTTGATATTCAAGGACCAATCACTAGAGCTCGCGTCCGACAATTGAATTTACATGTGAGCTCGTTCCTAAGTACTTCTTTTTGTTCATTTGAGAATCGATTACTACCTAATGATTTAATTATGATTAGAAACCATGGAGAAGATCAAGAAGTACTTGGAGAAGAGCTACGAGGCGCACGAGTCCAGCAAGGGTGGTCGAATCATGTTGGATGTCCAACTCAAGCCGACTTCGAATCCAATTCGGAGTCCAGGACCAGACCGCACTAAAACGGACGCTCAGATCGTATCCGGACTCCGTTTTGGACGTTCCACATATGTATGGAAAGCTGAGAAGATAACCTTTCCAATGGCTCTGGTCTCATATCAAAATTCCTTCTGAGTCAACAGGAATCGTCGAAACAAGTGCATGTCTAGAATCTGTCAGGGTGCTGCGACACCGTCTTTTGGGCCGTTTGGCTTTGTATCGTGTTGGAGTCCATTAAGGACGCGTCCAGGGGTTTTGCACGCCCCTTACTCCTTTATATACAGCCGCCACCCCCACCATTAGGGTTGGGTTTTGCTTAGATTAATTCTGTCTTTGAACAGTTTCGCCGTCATCGGTTTGTGAAACCCCAATTTTTGAGTGCTTCATCAATATATCTGCAATTTGGTTGTGTTCTTCCTTGTTCTTGCTTGTGTTCTTCGATTCGCAGGCGAGGATTAGCCTTCTTGGCAAGGTCAACCGGGCAGCGCACGGTTGATAACCCGAGAGACGTGGTGCTGTGATTGCGGGGTTCGAACGTGTCGTTCGGAGCCGGATCGATTTGTGTCGCGCCTCCACCAAAATCGAACATATCCAGAACCTGTTGGAAGATCGGGACCCCGTTCCCATCACTTTAGCATTGCGACGGGCGAAAAAGTTTCATCATAATCAACACCTTGAATTTGTTTGAAACCTTTGGCCACCAATCGCGCTTTATAGATGTGAACATTTCCATCTATGTCTATCTTTTTCTTGAAAACCCATTTGCATTCAATGGTTTTAACACCATCGGTGGATCAACCAAGTTCCAAACTTGATTCTGTGCATGGATTCAATTTGGATCTCATGGCTTCAAGCCATTTCTCAGTCTGGTCCCACCATCGCTTCTTCATAGGTCTTAGGCTCATCGTTGTCTAACAACAATATGTCCCGTTGTTGAGTAGTCAAGAACATGTACCTCTCGGTGCACGACGTGACCTCTCGACCTCACGTGGTGCGGTGTGTCCACAACAGGTTCTTCAACAGTTTGTTCATCTGTTGTGGTTACGTAGGAGCTGAAACGTTTCGGTGTTTCTCGAATTTCTTCAAGTTGCACCATGCTCCCACTATCCCTTCTTGAGAGAAACTCTTTCTCTAAGAAGACACCATGCCGGGCGACAAACACTTTGCCTTCTTCTTGATTATAGAAGTAATATCCTTTCGTTTCCTTAGGATACCCGATAAAGAAGCATTTATCGATTTAGGGTGAGCTTATCGATTGTAAACGTTTTACATAAGTCTCACATCCCAAAATCTTAAGAAAAGACAAGCTAGGACGTTGTCCTGTCCACATCTCATATGGTGTCTTTTTACCGATTTTGATGGAACTCATTTAGTGTGAAAGCGGTCATTTCAAGAGCGTACCCCAAAAGACAACGGAAGATCACTGTGGCTCATCATGGGCGCACCATATCTAATAAGGTGCGATTTCTCGTTCGAATACCCCATTCCATTGAGGTGTTCCGGGCGGAGTCAATTGTGGAACAATTCCACAATCCTTCAGATGATTACCAAACTCATGGCTCAAATACTCGCCTCCACGATCAGATCGTAGAAACTTGATTGTCTTGCCTAAATGATTTTGCACTTCATTTTGGAATTCTTTGAACTTTTCAAAGGATTCAGACTTATACTTCATCAGGTAGATATATCCATATCTACTAAAGTCATCGATAAAGTTATGAATCTTGAAAACCACCTCTGGTCGTTGAGCTCATTGGTCCACATACATCGAATGTACGAGTGCCAATAAGTCACTTGCCCGTTCACCTTGACCGGTGAAAGGTGCTTTTGTCATCTTGCCAAGTAAACAAGATTCGCATGTCTCAAATGATTCAAAATCAAATGAGTGCGAATACCATCTCTATGGAGCTTCTCCATGCGTTTCTCATTTATGTGACCTAGCGGCAGTGCCAAATAAGCGTGGGATTCAAATCATTTGATCGTTGCCTCTTTGTATTAATGTTATAGACCGATGACTCTTCAAGAGTAAGAACATATAACCCATTCACCAATGGAGTATGACAATAGAACATATCTTTGAAATAAAGAGAACAACCATTGTTCACGGATCTAAAGTCATAACCTTCGCTTGTAAACATGAAGCGAAATAATGTTCTTGGAAAGAGATGGAACACAATAACAATTATTCAATTCCAAAACTAATCACGAAGGTAAAGACAATGGCATGGTGCCAACACCACCATGACAACTTTGCTCCATTGCCAGCGAAGATCCACTTCGCTCCTCCTCAAACTTCTACTTCTTCTTAGCCCCTGCAACGATTTGCAAATATGAGCAACCGATCCGGTATCAAATACCCAAGAATCGAGTAGATGAAGTAGCAAGATTGATTTCTATAACATTTATACCGGAGCGGAAGTCGTAATTCCTTCTTTTCTCAAGATCCTCCAAGTACTTTGGGCAGTTCCTTTTCCAATGTCCTGATTGCTTACTGATGTAGCAATGCGCATCGAGCAGGGCCCTTCTTGACTTGCTTGGCCTTAGAACTGCGAATTGCTCGCGATCTCATCGGGAGCTAACTTTCTTTTGACCACGCCTTTCTTTACATAGGGCTTGCCCTTGCCTTTCTGCATCATCATCACATGATGGCTGCTTTTCTTAATGCTTTCCTCGGCTGATTTTAGCATCCCATGCAACTCAGCCAAGGTCTTGTCCATGTTGTTCATGTGATAGTTCGAATGAATGGCTCAAAGCTCGAAGGAGCGGTGAAGAATCACATCGATAGCCAACTCTTGGCTAAGGGGAAAACCAAGCTTTTCCAAACTCTCAATGTAGCCAATCATCTTAATCACATGAGGGCTGACGGGATTCCCTTCTGCAAGCCTGCACGCAAACAAGGACTTTGAAGTGTTGAACCTCTCAGCCCTTGCTTGGTTCTCAAACATACCACGCAACCCCACAATGATATTGTAGGCATCTGTGTTCTCATATTGCTTCAAGCTCGAGAGGACATTGTGGCAAGCATGAGACACTCACATCAAGGTAATCATTCGTTTGCTTCTCATAAGCTTTCCGTGCACCACGGTAGCATTATCGGGCAAGTCATCGGGATAAGGAGACTCAAGGACTTACTCCTTGCGCTCTTGCTTGAGAACAATTCTCAAGTTGCGATACCAATCCAAAAAGTTCGTTCCATTGAGTTTTTCTTTCTCAAGAATAGATCGCAAATTAAAAGAACTGGATGCGGCATTAGTTGACATGATCTACAACAAAGAATACGCAAAGTTTAGCACTATGTTTATGTTCATCTTTTATTAAACTATTTAACAAAAGACTCCCACTATGTGTTTTGCAACAAAACTCTCTCTAAGTTACATAGTGGGTCAAGATCCTCATTTCATTAGTTCCTAGTGAGCTTTGGCATCACGGCAAGAAGACTAGTGACATGGGTAAGCAACACCTTGCTAATCACATCCCTGTGTGACTCTTGCTTGTTGGGTGACATCAATATGTCCCGGCCCCAACCTATGCTCCAAGGTCCAAAACTGTTTTGACAACCTTGTTAAGTAAACCAATACTATGCATGTGGATGTCCGACATCCACCCTATTAGATCAAGATAGTTGATGGTACTCTGCTTTGGCAGACCTACCAAACAATGATCATGATTCTTATAGGCGCAGCAATTGGAAGGGCATCAAAACAAATTCTTAATTTTTCTTGAGAGAAGCTATTCTATCATGAAAAACTAACCCTTAGTTGGTATGGTATGAAAGAATAGTATGACAAGAAATAAACATCACATGCATATAATCACATTATACTGTGAATGGTATGACATTTTGTATCGTAGTGGTCGCCATCGCCATGGTTCCAAGGTGATATTCTTCGCCACACTTCTTGTCCTCTTTGTCATCATGCTTGAAGCCTCCATAGCAAAGAACTAAACTATTACAACTAATAGGTAGCAAATGAATTACATGAGGAGCTCAAGCATCACAAGTCGACACGCATGTCGTTATACAATTAAAGAACAGCCTCAACCCGGCTGTGATTAATACGACACACAGTCGCCAAAACACACATGCATCACATATGCATCTATGCCATACCATTCACATCATTCCTTCAAAAACAAGTTAGCGTAGAACATATTCTACCGCCCTGACATGAATGTGTTTCTATAACAATCTATGCGTGTACGCAACGGAATACCTCACGGAATTACATAGATCGCATCTATGAAATCGCTATGAAAATCTCATCGGGCCGATCAAATCAACCCAAATCCGAGCCATTCAAAATGTCTCAATTTTCATTAGATCAATCACATCAATCATCGCGATCGGTATGCTTGAGGAGACCGCAACACAAGACCTCGATCTGTTGGCTCAATCTACTGACTGTGCGCACAGTTAGCCCCGATGGTGTTACCAGCCGGTAGGGGCAAGTCGCGCGTACATCAAAGAAGGAGCACGAACTAATCTTTTTGGCGACATGATGCTATCAACTCATACATATTCCAACCCCTTATGACCGATTGATCTAGTCCGTAATAGATCCAATCTATTACAACCGCATATCAACATATGCGCGATCCGGATCGCAAACTAAGCAAGATGGCTCGATACCACTAATGGATTGCGAAGGCTACGATAGCGAAAACAAAACTTTTCTACCGTGCACACAAGAACATCATGCTTAAGGAGGGATCATGGATCGTTACCACTAGACGCCAGCCGCAATGAAGAAGAGTTGGAGAAGCCGATCCAACCACGCGTCGAGGTAGTAGTGGAAGTAGTCGATCGTCCCGAACCGATCGTCTCCTCCACGCGATCAACCACACCACGCGCGATCCAATCAGAGGTTGTTGATGCCGATCAACGCCGCAACGAGCGGCGCCTCCACGGTATCCACACGTCCGGGATCGAACGCCGATCACGAGTGTACCAAAGACTCGCGAGCGCCTAGGGTTTGGCTCGGAGGTGGCGGCGGGGTTTAGCTCGGGATTATCGGATCGTTCCCTCGGCCCTCGCCTCCATATATAGACCTCCTCACTTGGGCCTCGTGGACCGAGGCCCAATAGGAATCTATCCGGATCTCTATCCGAATTGAGCCCATATCCGAATCACATTCGAATTAGTGTTCCAACCCGTTAAGTGTGCGACCAGAGGTTCACGTATACTTGGTCGCGACCCGAAACACCTTTCCGGTCACCGTGTTAATAGCGGCCTCTAGTAAGACATATTAACCCCAAAGTATACGTAAAGATCATATCGACTGAACCTGTAATGTTCTCATGTACTAATCTCTTTGCCTCACGATATACATTAAGCTCAAGGCGAGACCTGTGTCATCCTCTTAATAGCTCAATCACTCTCTCGATTCCGTGATGGATTATAAACTCGTGATTGACTCCTCAATCACCTTGGCATGGCCATGCACTTTCATAATCCATTACATCGAGGGCCCGAGATATCTCTCCCATAAGGAGGGCAAATTCTATCTTGATCATTCACATCCCACTACATGTTTCATGGCAAACCCAAAGACTACTTTTATGACTACCCGATTCACGGAGTAGTGTTTAGTAGTCCCAAAGTAGCTACTACGCATCTTGGGAACCATGATGATCTCAAGTCTAAGGATTCCACATAAACACTACTTGAGACCAACTGATGACACATGGAATCTCTGCAGTGTCTCATGGCGGGTCTATCCAACATATGTTCACTAACACATGTCCATATTATTGATTCGGTATCTCCATACCATGATCCATGAGACATGATCATCAATCAATACATATGCCGATCTTTGAATCATATTTGTTCCTCATATGAAATATAATCAGGGATCATTTAGAAATAGCAACATTTTGGCATTAAGAGTCTCATGAATAAGTCACATACTCATTGATCAATAATGATAATGTCTATTTCAAGGAACAAAGCAATGTATCATAAACATAGTATGTGATATATTCAACATCTCCATTGATGAGGACATCACTTCTTCGGATACACACAACACTCCTCCACTTGATATTCAAGGACCAATCACTAGAGCTCGCGCCCGACAATTGAATTTAGAGGTGAGCTCGTTCCTAAGTACTTCTTTTGGTTCATTTGAGAATCGATTGCTACCTAATGATTTAATTATGATTAGGAACCATGGAGAGGATCAAGAAGTACTTGGAGAAGGGCTACGAGGCGCACAAGTCCAGCAAGGGCGGACGAATCATGTTGGATGTCCAACTCAAACCGACTTCGAATCCAATTCGGGTCCAGGACCAAACTGCACTAAAGCGGACGCCCAGATCGCATCCGGACTCCGTTTTGGACGTTCCACATATGTATGGAAAGCTGAGAAGATAACCTTTCCAATGGCTCTAGTCTCATATCAAAATTCCTTCTGAGTCAACGGGAATCGTCGAAACAAGTGGACGTCCAGAATCTGTCAGGGTGCTGCGACACCGTCTTTTGGGCCGTTCGGCTTTGTATCGTGTTGGAGTCCATTAAGGACGCGTCCAGGGGTTTTGCACGCCCCTTACTCCTTTATATACAGCCGCCACCCCCACCATTAGGGTTGGGTTTTGCTTAGATTAAATCTGTCTTTGAACAGTTTCGCCGTCATCGGTTTGTGAAACCCCAATTTTCGAGTGCTTCATCAATATATCTGCAATTTGGTTGTGTTCTTCCTTGTTCTTGCTTGTGTTCTTCGATTCGCAGGCGAGGATTAGCCTTCTTGGCAAGGTCAACCGGGCAGCGCACGGTTGATAACCTGAGGAGACGTGGTGCTGCGATTGCGGGGTTCGAGCGTGTCGTTCGGAAGCGGATCGATTGTGTCGCGCCTCCACCAAAATCGAACATATCCGAATCTGTTGGAAGATCGGGACCCGTTCCCATCAAGTGGTATCAGAGCTTCAGGTGTTCCTCCAGGTTCGAGTTTACCCATCTTGTTGTTTTCGATTTCATCCTAGAGTCCAAGAAAAAGCCCTAAAAAAATTGTAGTCATAGGTTGTTTCCTGTCCTAGATCGTGTTTAGCCTTTTGCACAATTTGATTCCAGAGTCCGTAGTGTTGAGTTTGTGTCCTTAGTCGAGTTGTGTTGCTGGTTTAGATCGTGTTTTGTTCGAGTTGTTTTCCCACCTGCTACCACCCTTCAAACCCTAGCCGTCACGCTTCGCGTTTCCTCCACCCTCTGTTTTGTTTTCCCACCCATATCCCACCCTCTGTTAACTCCTGTTTTCGTCATCCATCACGTCTCGTGATCACACCGCATTATCCCCACCTTTCCCGAGCTTCCGCCACCGTTTCCACAAATTCCCCCACCGATCTTCGTTTTGCCCTCCACAGCAACCATAACTTGGAGGTCCATCTTCAAACGGCCATAACTTTCGCATACATCCGAAACTTCCCAACTTCGTCGGGTTCGGCGAATTTATTTTCCCGAAATTCGGCCTGGAAAGTGTAGTACTCGCGCTCCGAAATTGAATCACCGAATTTACAGCACATTCATTATTTTCTGTAGGCCACTCCTTACATCCGATTGAGTTGCAACTTTGTGTGGTTCCTATTTCGTGCTCGCTCTGTGAAAAAATATAAAAAATACAAAAAAGAAAAATTTCGGCTATAGTAGAGAGGAGAGAGTACTATCTGTGGCGCAACAAAAAAAGAGAAGAGAAAAAAAGAAAAACTCCCGACGAGCACGGTTTAGGTGCCAACAATTTATTTGTTTTGTGCTTATGTGAATTGAGCTTCTCGGTGCACAGCCATCTTTGTTGCTGTCGTTGCTTTCATATTCTGTTCTTGACTCCTTGTTCATCATCTCATATTTGATATAGGACACATTTAAACCAGCAACTAGGACCATACTTTGGACATTTATTCAGCATTACTATCTGTTATTGATTTGTGTTCCACTGACATATTTGGCCTTCAAACTCCATATATCTACTACGGATAGCACGCTTTTGACCCTTGCAATCGTACCCACGCTCGACAAGGTATCACGAACCGACCACCGGTTGTACCACCATTGCTTTGGTAAGCACACTTGTAAGAGCTTGGTAAGCCACTTCCTTTGGGTTCCCACTCCCCTTCCTTTGTAGTTGATAGGGATCACCCTTTTGTTTTCCCTGTATTTTCACTAACCATGGCAGGAAACGAAGAGGACGGGACACCGGTCGATTTCAACGAGTGTGTTAGTCGCGGCCAGCTACAAGCTGCGCTCGACAAACAAAACGCTTCATTCACTGATCTCGGCGCGAGATTGGACACCATCGTCGCCGCCATTACCCAGTTGAACACCACGGAAGGCATTGAGCGGGTGGAGCGGCGGATGGTGACCTCACCGGTCGGATAGACACATTGGAGCACGTCTACCACTGTCAATGACGGCCATCATCATGATGATGACACCCGCATGATCTGAGATGGCAACATTGATCAGCGGGCGACACAAGATGCACGACTACGTCGGCGTCTTTAGCAAAACCGACATGGTATGGGAGGTAATAACCAGAACCGTCATGGTAACGATGATCCTTTTGCTAAAGTCAAATTTACCATTCCATCTTTTTCTGGTCTTTATGATGCTGAAATATATCTAGATTGGGAGATAACGGTAGAGCAGAAGTTTAACTCTCACTTAGTTCCTGAGCAACATAGAGTTAGACAAGCTACTAGTGAGTTTAAGGACTTTGCTATTATCGGTGGAATGAACTAAGTACCATGCGCTACAACTGATACATGGGAGCGCTTAAAAGAAGCTATGCGTAATCGTTTTGTTCCTCCCTCATATAAACTTGAATTGAGAAAAAAATTGCAGCGCTTAGAACAAGGTAATAGTTCTGTTCAAGACTATTATGCTGAGCTTCAAAAAGGTATGGTGCGTTGTGGGGTTGTTGAGGACACGGAGGATAAGATTTGTCGTTTCTACGGGGGGTTACGGCGTGAAATTTAGGACATTGTTGATTATAAAGAATTTACTACTGTCAACCAGTTGTTCCACCTTGCTATGCTTGCAGAAAAAGAATTGCGAGGACGCACGAGAATCAACTAAGGCACGCACCGGACGACCCTTCTACACCCCGCGACGATTACATCAACGGACTGCCCAATTCTTCTTGAGTTTCGTTCTCCTCCACCACCTGTGAACAAGATGGCAGCAGCGCCACCGAAGCCACCTTCCACGACACGCCTTGCAGATTCTACAAAAAATTCTTTGCAGGGTCCAGCCAAGAGTTCTTCTTCCGTGGCTTCAACGGGCCGCTCCTCCGGCATTCAGTGCCACCGCTGCCATGGGCTTGGTCATGTGCAAAAGAATTGCCCTAGCCAACGGGCATACATCGCCACAGAAGATGGAGGTTACATCAGCACTTCGGATGTCGAGGAGGATGATGATGTTGCTGCTGCCTCGGACGACAATAGCGGTGGTGTTGACGACCTCGTCCTTGGTGGGGCGTCCACAGCGACGCTACGGAGCATCATTGTGCAGCGCGTCCTCAGCACACAGGTACAACAACCCGATAAACTTCAACGCCATAATTTGTTTCAGACCTTCTTTGCAATCAAGAACCGGCGTGCGTGTCATCATTGATGGAGGAAGTTGCAACAACTTGGTGAGTTCTGATTTGGTAAAGAAGCTTGGCTTGACCACGCGACCGCATCCACATCCATACCATATTCAACGGTTAAATGACTCGGAAAAGCTAAGGTAACGCAAACATGCCGAGTCCATTTTCCATTGGTGCTTATGTTGATCATGTTGATTGTGATGTGGTTCCCATGCAAGCATGCTCTCTTTTATTGGGTCGACCTTGGGAATTTGATAATGATGCTTTACACCATGGTAGTAGTAACACATACACTTTTATGCATAAGGGAAAGAAAGTTACTTTACTGCCTTTGACCCCATCTGAGATTATAGAGGCCGATAGGGCGAGAGTTGCTGCTGCTAATGATCCAAAGGAACATGATAAAACTGAAAAATAGCAAGTACTCCATTTGAAAAATTCTATTATGCTTACCACAAAATCAGACCTTGCTGCAATTGATGATGTTAATGATACATGCTATGCTTTTGTGTGCAAAGATACTTTATTTTCTCTTGATAATATGCCTTGCACTTTGCCTCTCCTGTCACTAACCTTTACGGGAGTTTAGAGATGTTTTCCGATGAGATACCTCCGGGACTTCCACCCATTCGAGGATTGAGCACCAGATTGATTTGATCCTGGAGCGAGCTTGCCAAACCGTGCGGCGTACAGGACCAATCCCGAAGAGACTAAGGAGATTCAGCGCCAAGTCCAAGACCTTTTGGACCGTGGGTACGTCACGTGAGAGCCTTAGTCCTTGTCTTGTTCTGTTCTTTTGGTTCCCAAAAAAGATGGTTCTTGGCGTATGTGTGTAGATTGTAGAGCCATTAACAACATTACTATACGGTATCGTCATCCTATTCCTAGGCTAGACGACATGCTTGATGAGTTGTGTGGTGCTATAATTTTCACAAAGATTGACTTGCGTAGTGGATACCACCAAATAAGAATGAAACTTGGCGATGAATGGAAAACTGCTTTTAAAACAAAGTTCGGCTTGTATGAGTGGTTAGTCATGCCTTTTGGTTTAACTAATGCACCTAGCACTTTCATGAGATTAATGAGCGAGGTTTCGTCCTTTCATTGGCAAATTTGTGGTCGTTTACTTTGATGATATCTTGATTTATAGCAAGTCCATGGATGAACATTCGACTCACTTACGTGTTGTTTTTAATGCTTTGAGAGATGCACGTTTGTTTGGTAACCTTGAGAAGTGCACCTTTGCACGGATCGAGTCTCTTTTCTTGGCTATGTTGTGACTCCACAGGGAATTGAGGTTGATAGAGCCAAGGTGGAGGCGATATGGAGTTGGTCCACGCCCACGACGGTCTCCCAAGTGCGGAGTTTTCTTGGCCTTGCAGGATTTTATCGCCGCTTTGTCAAAGAATTCAGCACCATTGCGACACCGTTGATTGAGTTGACAAAGAAGGGTGTCGTGTTCCATTGGGGGCCATCACAAGAGGAGTCCTTTAATCTTTTGAAGGACAAGCTTACGCACGCACCATTGCTCCAACTTCCGGATTTTGGTAAGACTTTTGAACTCGAATGTGATGCTAGCGAATTGGTATTGGTGGTGTGTTGATGCAAGAAGGTAAACACATTGCCTACTTTAGCGAAAAATTGAATGGTCCTGTTCTTAATTATTCCACGTATGATAAAGAATTGTATGCTCTTGTTCGTTCTTTAGAGACGTGGCAACACTATTTATGGCCTAAAGAATTTGTCATTCATTCCGATCATGAATCACTTAAGCATATTCGTAGTCAAACCAATTTGAATCGTAGACATGCTAAGTGGGTTGAATTTATTGAATCTTTCCCTTATGTCATTAAACACAAGAAAGGAAGGATAATGTGATTCTTGATGCTTTGTCTCGACGCTATACCATGTTGTCTCAACTTGATTGTCGCATTTTGGTCTTGAAACTATTAAAGAACAATATGCTTTTGATGCTGATTTTAAGGATGTGTTGTTGCATTGTAAAGAGGGTCAAGCATGGAATAAATTCGTGATCAATGATGGGTTTTGTTTAGAGCTAACCGCCTATGCATTCCGATTGGATCCGTTCGTCTTTTGTTGTTGCGGGAGGCGCATGGAGGCGGTTTGATGGGTCATTTGGTGCTAAGAAGGCGGAGGACGTTCGACAACACATTTCTTTTGGCCAAAGATGAGGCGAGATGTTGAGCGGTTTGTGGCTCGCTGCACTACATGTCAAAAAGCTAAGTCTCGCTTGAATCCACATGGTTTATATATGCCACTCCTGTTCCTTCTATTCCGTAAGCGATATTTCTATGGACTTTGTTTTAGGGTTGCCCGGGACTAAGAGGGAGAGATAGCATTTTGTTGTTGTGGATCGTTTTCTAAGATGGCTCACTTTATCCCATGTCATAAAACCGATGATGCCGTTCATATTGCTGACCTCTTTTTCAAAGAGATAGTTCGTTTGCATGGTATGCCTTCTACTATTGTTTCAGATCGTGATGCCAAGTTCTTGAGTCACTTTTGGCGTACTCTATGGAACAAGTTGGGTACAAAGTTGTTATTCTCTACCACATGTCACCCACAAACTGATGGCCAAACCGAGGTGGTGAACCGCACATTGTCTACCATGTTGAGAGCTGTTTTGAAGAACAATTTGAAGCTGTGGGAAGAGTGTTTGCCGCATGTTGAGTTCGCATATAATCGAGCGGAACATTCCACCACCAAGGTAAGTCCTTTTCGGTAGTGTATGGATTCAATCCCGTGCCCTATTGATATTTTACCTTTGCCTACTAGTGAGAGAGTTCATAATGATGCTAAGGAGCGTGCTGATTTTATTATCAAAATACATGAGACTACTAAGACAAACATTGAAAAGATGAATGAAAAATATAGGATTACTGGTAGTAAAGGTAGAAAGGAAGTTAAACTTGAACCGGGTGATTTTGTTTGGTTGCACTTGCGAAAGGATAGATTTCCTGAATTAAGAAAGTCAAAATTGATGCCTAGAGCTGCTGGTCCTTTTAAGATAGTTGAGAAGATAAATGATAATGCATATAAACTTGAGTTGCCTCCCGAGTTTGGGGTTAGCCCCACCTTTAACATTTCAGATTTGAAGCCATACTTGGGAGAAGAAGATGAGGCTGAGTTGAGGGCAACTCCGCTTCAAGAGGGGGAGGATGATGAGGACATCACTTCTTCGGATACACACAACACTCCTCCACTTGATATTCAAGGACCAATCACTAGAGCTCGCGCCCGACAATTGAATTTAGAGGTGAGCTCGTTCCTAAGTACTTCTTTTGGTTCATTTGAGAATCGATTGCTACTTAATGATTTAATTATGATTAGGAACCATGGAGAGGATCAAGAAGTACTTGGAGAAGGGCTACGAGGCGCACAAGTCCAGCAAGGGCGGACGAATCATGTTGGATGTCCAACTCAAACCGACTTCGAATCCAATTCGGAGTCCAGGACCAAACTGCACTAAACGGACGCCCAGATCGCATCCGGACTCCGTTTTGGACGTTCCACATATGTATGGAAAGCTGAGAAGATAACCTTTCCAATGGCTCTGGTCTCATATCAAAATTCCTTCTGAATCAACGGGAATCGTCGAAACAAGTGGACGTCCAGAATCTGTCAGGGTGCTGCGACACCGTCTTTTGGGCCGTTCGGCTTTATATCGTGTTGGAGTCCATTAAGGACGCGTCCAGAGGTTTTGCACGCCCCTTACTCCTTTATATACAGCCGCCACCCCCACCATTAGGGTTGGGTTTTGCTTAGATTAAATCTGTCTTTGAACAGTTTCGCCGTCATCGGTTTGTGAAACCCCAATTTTCGAGTGCTTCATCAATATATCTGCAATTTGGCTGTGTTCTTCCTTGTTCTTGCTTGTGTTCTTCGATTCGCAGGCGAGGATTAGCCTTCTTGGCAAGGTCAACCGGGCAGCGCACGGTTGATAACCTGAGGAGACGTGGTGCTGCGATTGCGGGGTTCGGAACGTGTCGTTCGGAAGCCGGATCGATTTGTGTCGCGCCTCCACCAAAATCGAACATATCCAGAACCTGTTGGAAGATCGGGACCCCGTTCCCATCATCCATGTTGCCTCTAGGGCATATCACCAACAAGCTGTTGAGGATTGAACAAATCCCTAAATATAGCTTTAATATATAATTAAGGCTAAGGACCATGTGGTTTTAAACCTCCAGAGGTTGCTTCCCGAGTACCCTGGTCAGAGAAACACTGTGCATGTTGCCCGATCGAATGACTGCATGGAGATTCTATGAATTGATAATTAGACCCGATTCTAGGATATTCCTTCCATGCGGTGGATAAAGTACATGCCTTATCCATTCCAAACAACATGATGTTTCAGCCATAAGTCTCTACAAACAACTATTATGCAATTGTTTCCCACGTTCGTCTCCCACTGACGACAACTGACAATCAGACGTCCTCTCTCTGACAATAACTGTACCCCCGATTGGACACGTTGGTTCCATAAGACGTCTTTCCCAGTGCATAATTGGCATCTCTTCATTGTTATTTAAGACTAGACAAGAAAAGGCAGATGGGCAACTCAAGATGAAGCAATTCAACAATTGATTCACATCTCATTCCATTTAGTATAATTAAGGTTAGTCTCACGTCTTGTTAAAGGTACATTGTAACCAGTTCATAGTAATGAAAGAGTATACATGTTCTCTTCTAAGTATTTTAGCCATCTTGCTCATATCATTTTATAAGATTGGTGACTCGATCGTCAATAGACAGTTTCCATAGCGGAGTAGGAGGCAGTGTGGATGGCGTGTCCAGTGCCAGGGTCTTGGCGATGGCATGATTGCAGAAGGAGGCAACAATTTTTGCTCTTTTGTACGTGCAATCTCATTCTACTTCTTTGTGCAGATTTCTGATATTTCATAATGTTTGAATATATTTGTATTTCTGGAATTCGAATCCCAAAATTTTCCGAAAAATTCTGAATTTTCCGAAATTCGCATTTCTCGGTTGGCTTCGATATTTTTTATGCATCGAGATTGTTTTCCTGTATTTGACCACGTTTTACATAATAAACGTCCAAAGTTGTGTGAGAAAGATCATTGTCTGGTTGACTACAAAGTAACATACTGTCTGCCATCAATCGCCGAAAGAGAGGAGGAATTTGCATGCAACTCCGATCAGTCTGGCGGCAGGTAGAAGGCAAATTAAGTTCAACTAATCATGGGCGAAAAAGCGCAGAAGGCAGGGAAGAGCTAGAGGTTCGATCGATGATCTCCTCGAGTTTATTACTCCATCTACTAATGTTTGTTCGCGATATGGTCTACTAGCGCACCATCGATTAATGGCAGTCACCATCAATTAATGGCAGTCACTTTCGCACCTCAAAAGAAGAAGTAGAAGAAGAGGAAGAGCAAGAGGAGAAATGCTGCTGCTGCTGCTGCTTCTTCTTCCACACGTCTTCCCGGCGTCTGCCACCAACGACGAGACGTCGTCGTCTACCACTGGCTTCCTAATGATCGTGGCTAGTCAGGAATTATGTAATTAAGATTATTTTTCTTTGATAACATTGGTTGAGACAATTAAACCAGCTATTTTATATGACCGTCGTCGTAGCAGCACAAGTCAAGAAAAGGCAGGCAAGCATTTTCTTGGCCATTTCCGCCCCACCTTGCACTTTTGGGTTTGTTCTTTTGGACTTTTAAAATCAGTTTTTAGCTTCTGCTACAATACCTAACTTTCAAACGAAGTATTTTCACAAGATGGGGTCTACAAGTTAAACGATCTACACGTTAAAAGCCTAACATCTGTACCAACCAAAATCGCAAGTGGGTATCTGTCTCTCTGTAATCTGTACCGTAAACAGCCAAAATTCAAAACTTTCAGTCAAAAGCCATAAGCCGCAGCCGAAAAGAACAGACCCTTTAGCAGGCAGGATGATACTTGGCTTCTAGTAGGAAGTGTACTCCATCCTACATTAATTAATTGTATAGCTTGAAAAGAAAATTAGGATATCAGTACTAATTCTTGGACTAAGGACAACTCAGTGAGGATCTTTGATTAGGTATATATTTTCAGTCAAGAAAAATCAAAATATAATTTTGTTTAGGGCCTTCTTGGCCCAGAACCGTTTAGTACCTTAATACATGGCCTATTTAACCTGGTTATGCTTGCAACCAGAGAGATATATACACCCATTAACGACCAATAAAGGATAATAATTAATTTTTCTGACCAGTGACTATACGTATAACTAGTCAGAATCATGAAGGTTTACGACGTGAGAGCAGTTAATGGCTGATACGACAAGGCGCGATGGTTGATAAAAGGCGCAATGACTCAAGACACAAGAAAGACACATATTACAATATTACAACATTAATTGGCACCCCTTAGATATATATAAATTAGAGGGCCTACGTGCCTCCAAGGACACAACATTCTTTTACACACTTTTCTTGTAAATTCATTGCCCATGGCAATACAGTCTCTGGGTGTGTTATAGTCCCCTTTATTATTTTTATAAGTTCGATAGATGGTCATGAGTTTTGGCATCGATACCTGGTGCCATCTGTGTGGGATCGTCGTCGTCCAGAGATCCTTGTCGTGATGTTTTCAAGCCCTCACGTATGGATGAGGAGAACTTCTTTGACCTTGCTAACTACACTGACCCCGTGGATGAGGAGGCATGCAAGTGTGACTTCTACCTCAAGTATGTTCCCGAGGGAGAATCTTCGTGATCCTCAACCAAATCCGCTTGGATTGCACCAACGGAGACACCGCCACTGCCCTCAAGTAACTCCAATATGTTCTCAAACATGTCTCAACTGGAGATATAGGTGACAACCATTCTGGCAACATGGCGTCCACTGATAATATCACTAATGGTGTCCATGACAAGATTCTAGAAGCACCATCTGCAGAACACCTACTTTGGAATCTTGAGTACTGTAGGATCGAACACTGCAATTAGAGAGGGGTGAATGATTGTCACCGCTTTTCGGAGTCTTCTAGAGGTCGGTGAAGGTTTTGACTGCTTGGTGCTAAATCGCCTGATCAATCGCTCAGCGCATGACCGCTTGATCGATCGATCTGTTTGACCGCTCGCTCGATTGCTCTGTTCAATAGCTTATTCAGTCTTGCCCCTTGTCGTGAGATCCAATCCACCTAAAATCACCAACACACTTCAAGCAAATCACAAACCAGATTGATTCAAGATGATCTTTATTGCTGGATTTTCGTGGATTTACAAAGTGCCCTTACAAGCACCCCTACATGCCTTCCCGCTGAAAGCCCTCCAAACCTATCCACACATGCTCACGTTAGACCTTAGCCTCAAACACGGACTCCTATCTCTATCTATTCCAAAAATCAAGGGACCTGAAACCCTTCGAACACTGGTTTTAACAATCTCCAAATCTTCCTAGTTATGGACCTCCAAGATAGCACCTCCCGTATCTTCATCACGCACCATCACCTTATGTGTCGAAGCCTCCAGGACAACACCTCATGCAGCCTCTCCACACATCACCACCTTCGATCTCCACGTGCCATAGCGTGAGCCTGAACACCTCACGTCATGTCGGGACCCGGATTTCTACATCCGGTCCCTCTGTGTATTTCAACACTAGTCCCAGATCAAAGCTAGTGCACACAGTTAAACAGTGATGTTTACATTGCCAACAACGAATATTACAATAATAGAGAGTACCGACCAAAAGGTCTTTTCATTACAACTGAGGTTTCAAGACCTCGCAAATAAACACAACACAGCGGAAGCAAATAAACTTGATAAAGACCCATCAATACGCCACAGGCAATTGACTGGGGAGCGCGACCTAAACGTCTGGACATCCTTCTTCAAATCCACCCGTGAAGTAGTTGTAATCTCCTTGTTGAGTTTCATACTCCTCTGAGATATATTTTAGGTGTAGCATGTGAGTACATAAAGTACTTCGCAAGTCGTGGGAAAATGCAATAGATGCAAGGTTTAACAAAGAGGGCTATATGGCTCTTTTGCACAAAGCGACATTTTATTTCCAATACCAATAACTATTTTTGAAGGCGACAGTTTAATTGAAGTATTTACTCTAACTAAAATCATTAAGCATTTTTAATCATAAAGATTCTACCACCAAGATTGATACTACGGGTTCCAACCACCACACTGGTTCCAACCACCAGGGCAAATTCCCCGAGAGTTCCATCCACTCTCGGATTTCCAAAACTTTGTTTTAAACCAAAAATAAAGATCTACCATGTGAAAGCATTCCTTGCCCGCCCTTGACCGTGGGCACGGCTATTCGAATAGTTTTACACTCTGCAGAGGTTGTACACTTTATCCACAAGAGATAAGTTATCTTATTAGTCAACACGCTTCCTTTGGCATGAGACCCAGATAATTCACCACAAAGCCTTTACCTTACTCTAGTCTAGCTAGACACCACCCACTGAGGTTTCACCGCTGGAGGGTTAAATCCACCACAGCTAGAAGCCCCCTCTTGCGCCATATGAGTACAGTAACCCTGTCCCCCACTGTGGATAACCAGTACACCCTGGCACCCACTTTCCACTGGTGGTACCTAGACTAAACTATCGTAAGTTAGTCAGCTAGGTCGTACCCATATAGACATGTGGTTGTACGGTAGTGCTCAGACTGGACAAACACAAGCGTCGGTCCTTAATTGTAAATGGCGGAACATACACTTTTCAAGATCTCGTGCTAACCGCACCAATCCAAACCAACTATCCGCCCTGGTCTAATACAATTTTCACAATTTAATTCATTTCACATGAACAGAGGCAACATCATTTGCCATTCGATTCTGAACAAAAGTCTAGTTCATTGAAATGTAGTTCCCAATCCAAAGTTACTAAAGTTATATAGCTTGTCTAAGCATCTTACTACCGATACAACAATTATCAAAGATTCATAATAATCTCAATAATGAGACAAGGGAATTCCTAGGGTGTCAAAGGTACATGGTTGTCAAAGTCAAATGAGGGTATAACAATTCTTCGGTTTAACTATTACCTCTATAACAGAAGCTATCATTTTATATAACGTAGCAATGCATTAAATTTAAAATAATTTAAAAACATTTCTCAAACATAGGTTCAAAGATGTTCAAAGGAGACTTACCTTCGTGGGTGAATTCCTGATTCTCTTGTTGCGGTTCTGCGAACTCTTCGACCAGATCGGATTCTACGCGCAAAACGAGAACACAAAAGATAAATAAATACAAATAAAAGTACAGATATTATAATAATATTACTGGAATAAATTTTATAAATTTAGATGAATTTAGGAAAAAGTTCCAACGGATTCGGAGTTAAGACGAGGGTGAAAGAGGTATTTGAATTTTTGAAATTTAAATTTAAATTGTAAATAAATTTCAAAAATTTGAAAAGATGACAGGAATGTAAAGATTGGAATTTTTGATGAATTTAGAAATTTGAATGGACTCAATCGGAGTTAGGATGAAAAAGTTATGGCCTTGGGAAGTTTGAAATCAGAGAAAATGAATAAACTGGCTTTTTTTAGAATTATTTTCTAAAGAAAATCGAATTATTAAATCACGCGACGTCAGCCCTAGGGAGGACCGATCGACAGGTGGGTCCCGGTCTATGGACCGGGTCCACAGACGAACGGGTGGGCGAGGTGGCGGGGTAGGCGGGGCACCACGGCGGGAGGCGCCGAGGTGGTCGCCACCGGCCGAGGTGGCGCGCGTGGCGCCACGTGGCGGCCACGTTGGCACGGGTGGCCGGCCGGCCCGGAAAGGCGGCGGCGGCGGGCGCCCGGCGGACCGGCGACGAGAGGCGGAGGAGGAGAGGAGAAGATGGGAACTCATTTCACCTCGGTGTGGGGCCCGGCGACAAACGGAGGCGGCCGGCGACGAGGAGGAGGCGGCGGCGGCTCGGGAGCTCCGGCGCGGCGGCGCTCCGGCGTCGGGGAAAGGCGGCCGAGGGGTGGGGAAGCTTCGCGGCGGCGCGGTGAAGGTGATGGAGGCGACGGCGAGGCGTGAGGGTCTTCGGGGCGGCGGCGATTGCTCGCCGTTGTCTTCGCCGGCGCTCGGGAAGAGGTCGCCGCAGGCGGGGCGATGGGGCCGAGGAGAGAGAGAGGTGGGGAAGAGGTAGGGAGAGAATGGGGAGGCTCGGGGGTTTAAATAGAGGAAAGGAGGGCGTGGCGCGGGGAATTGCTCACGGAGAGAAGGAGGTGGGCGGCGGTTACGACGGTTGGAGGTGAGTGTGGGGAGATGGGCGGGGAGAGGGGAGTGGGCGCGGGGTGGGGCGGTTAGGGAGGAGGTGGGGAAGTTAGGCGCGGGAGAGGAGGGTGCAAGGGGGGGCGGCGGTTGCGGGCGGCGGCGAGAGGAAGGAGGAGGCGGGAGAGGGAAGGCGCAAGCAGGTGGCGAGAGAGAGAGAGAGAGGAGATCGGGCGGAGGGATGGGCGGCGGGCGGCGTGGAGGAAATCTGCCGTCACGTGGCGGGCGAGATGAAGGGGAAAGGCGGGATGGTGGCGACGATCCGGTCGTCACGTGGCGGCGAGAGGGAGGAGGGTTTTAAAATTTTATTTTAGTTTTGATTTTCGGAAAATATCGGAAATTCATTAAGCCTTAGAAAAATATGAAATAAACTTCTAAAATTCTAGAAAAATTTACAGAAGCTTTTGGGGATATTTTGGACTTATATAAAATATTTTCAACTTATTTTGGTAATATATTTTCATATTAAAATTTCTTTTTAATTCAAAAATTGATTTTAAAAGCTGAAAACTCAGAAAAGTTCAAATAAAATCCAAATATTTTAAAATAATTAATTTAAATTTAAATTTTTAAGATTTGCAAATTTTGGGATGTTACAAACCTACCCCCCTTAGGAAGAATCTCGTCCCCGAGATTCGGACGGACTAGGAGAAAGAAAGGAGAGGGAAATGCTGGTCTTGGTTCCTTGTTGTGCTTTCAAGCTGTTTCTTTTTTTGAACCAAATTGAAACTTACCAAGCATGGTTACTGGCTTCGGGGCACCTTTTGTGGTGATGTGGTTAATTCGTCCTCGTCCTTGTGATTGCGGAGTTCTTGGAGTTTTTCCTGCAGTCAGAGATACTCCTCGTCCTTGTCCTACAGCTGTAGCTTGTGCTGGTGTATTTCCCAAGTTGAAAGGAATTGGAGTGTTAGCCTGAGGCTTCTGTGGGCAATTACTAGCATAATGCCCCATCTCATGACATCGAAAACATTGTACTCCTGCTGCTGATGTGTTGCTTTTCTGAGGTTGAACTCTATTATAGATGTGGGGTTCTTGTATCTCTGAACGAGGCACAGATCTTGGAGTTCTTGGTGCATCTGTTGTTGGTGGAGCCTTGTTGAACTAGGGTGGATTCATTCGGAATCTTGAACTGCTTGCATTATACTGTGTCTGAAAAGTCATTTTTCTCTTACGAGATTCTTGCAATTGATACTGAGCATCTTCTTGCACAAGGGCCTTATTTACCATATGCTGAAATGTTGGGTAATCATTGGAAACTAGCTGCACCTTGAGATTGGGATCAAGTCCCTGCATGAATCTCCAAATTTTTGATGCTTCTGTTGCAACATCTTCAGATGCATACCTGGCCAGATGGGTAAACTTATTCAGATATTCAGTCACACTGAGGTTTCCTTGCTGCAGTTTGTAAAACTCCATCTTCTTCATCTCCATGATTCCAGTAGGGATATGTGCAGTACGGAATTCTTCTTCGAATTCTGCCCAAGTTATGGCTTGCACATCTTGATGAGCAGCACAATAATTTTCCCACCAATTAGCTGTAATCCCTTTTAGCTGATGGGCGGCGTACAATACTTTTTCATTTCCATTGCATTGTGCCAAATTCAGCTTCCTTTCGACGTCCTTGATCTAGTCGTCAGCTTCCATCGGGTCTACTGACCCACTGAAAGTTAGGGGACGAGTTCTCATAAATTCCCCAAGCTTGGACTGCGGTGCTTGATTGGGTGCCTGCGGAATTTGTTGGACTTGATTTTGAGCTAGGGCTTGGAGTAACTGTAACTGCATGACCATCATCTGTTCCATGCTAAGAGCTTGAGCTGGCGGAGGTGGCATTGGATTACCGCCTATACAGGTGAGTATTGGCATTCCTACTTTGCTCTTGCATTGGTCCTGTGTTCACCATCTGAGGTGGTAACGAGGGTTAGCAAAAGGTAAGAGGGAAGTAGCATAGGTAAGAGATTAGGGGGGAACCTAACAACAATAACTTGGACGAAACTTAGCTTGAAATTAAAATAGTTTTTAAGGATGACTGTACTACAAGTATACAAAGACTTGGTACAATGCATCTAGCACACAAACAAGTAATATATAAGCGTTCTAAAATCGTAGGACTTTACTTGGGTACTACAACTAAAGAACTATTCATCGCTCCTTCACGATGATGCGCTTCTCCAAGTGCAACCCTATTGAGCCATCTATAGAAAACACAGAGGGAAGGGGATACAATTACCATTCAAAAAGGAGATAAGCAGATAGAGAAGGAAGAATACCATGACAAAGGTAAGGATAGAAAGAAGAGAAAAGATGAGGATAGCACATTTATTAAATTTTTATTTTATAAAATAAAATTTGAAATTCTTCTACTAACGACCATTCTAACTAAGTCACGTCCTACACTCAAATTGGCTCTGATACCATCTCTGCTGGGACCGGTTTCTACATCCGGTCCCTCGTATATTCAAAGACAAGTCCCAGATCAAAGCTAGTGCACACAGTTAAACAATGATGATTACATTGCCAACAACGAATATTACAATAATAGAGAGTACCGACCAAAAGGTCTTTTCATTACAACTGAGGTTTCAAGACCTCGCAAATAAACACAATACAGCGGAAGCAAATAAACTTGATAAAGACCCATCAATACGCCACAGGCAATTGACTGGGGAGCGCGACCTAAACGTCTGGACATCCTTCTTCAAATCCAGCTGCGAAGTAGTTGTAATCTCCTTGTTGAGTTTCATACTCCTCTGAGATATATTTTAGGTGTAGCATGTGAGTACATAAAGTACTCCGCAAGTCTTGGGAAAATGCAATAGATGCAAGGTTTAACAAAGAGGGCTATATGGCTCTTTTGCACAAAGCGATATTTTATTTCCAATACCAATAACTATTTTTGAAGGCGACAGTTTAACTGAAGTATTTACTCTAACTATAATCATTAAGCATTTTTAATCATAAAGATTCTACCACCAAGATTGATACTACGGGTTCCAACCACCCACACTGGTTCCAACCACCGGGGCAAATTCCCCGAGAGTTCCATCCACTCTCGGATTTCCAAAACTTTGTTTTAAACCAAAAATAAAGATCTACCATGTGAAAGCATTCCTTGCCCGCCCTTGACCGTGGGCACGGCTATTCGAATAGTTTTACACTCTGTAGAGGTTGTACACTTTACCCACAAGAGATAAGTTATCTTATTAGTCAACACGCTTTTCTTTGGCATGAGACCCAGATAATTCACCACAAAGCCTTTACCTTACTCTAGTCTAGCTAGACACCACCGCGAGGTTTCACCATTGGAGGGTTAAATCCACCACAGCCAGAAGCCCCTCTTGCGCCATATGAGTACAGTAACCCTGTCCCCCACTGTGGATAACCAGTACACCCTGGCACCCACTTTCCACTGGTGGTACCTAGACTAAACTATCGTAAGTTAGTCAGCTAGGTCGTACCCATATAGACATGTGGTTGTACGGTAGTGCTCAGACTGGACAAACACAAGCTTCGGTCCTTAATTGACTAGGGCGGAACATACACTTTTCAAGATCTCGTGCTAACCGCACCAATCCAAACCAACCATCCGCCCTGGTCTAATACAATTTTCACAATTTAATTCATTTCACATGAACAGAGGCAACATCATTTGCCATTCGATTCTGAACAAAAGTCTAGTTCATTGAAATGTAGTTCTCAATCCAAAGTTACTAAAGTTATATAGCTTGTCTAAGCATCTTACTACCGATACAACAATTATCAAAGATTCATAATAATCTCAATAATGAGACAAGGGAATTCCTAGGGTGTCAAAGGTACATGGTTGTCAAAGTCAAATGAGGGTATAATTGAGAGACCATGTGAGGGTCATCCCACTGTGAGTGATGAGTAATTGACATCTGTTTCAAAAGTCGAGTTTGAGTCGGTTTGTTCGGACCCCGACGTTGCATGGGTGCAACGGGCTCGCTCGGACTTTGGTCAAACTTAGTCGTATGGGTTAGGATGTATATTCTATTGTTGCGACAGGTTTGATCTCGCTAATGCTATTTGCGCGTTCATGTATCGAGCGGTGCTATGTGGCGTGTTTTCTTGTCGTGTGTGCGGGGGACGGCGGCGGAGTCGTGGCGAGACACGGTGGACCGGACTAGGCGCAGGTGGCGCTGAGGTCAGAACGGTCATGATGTGTCAAAGGCGACGTGGACTCGACGTGGACTCGACGTGGTTGCGAGGCGTGCGAGGCAAGGAGCGCAGAAGCTTCCCGGAAGGTGCAGGAGGGGCGAAATGGTCATTTCGCAAGGCTGCACAAGCGGGAGACGGCTCCGTTAGGGTTTAGCCGGCGTAACGGGTTGGAGACCCGTTAGCCAAGGGCTATAAATAGAGGTGAGGGGCTGCATACCCCTTAGGACACTTGTGAGCTTATTTATATCCTTGTGTGTGTTGTGTTCCTCCCAAGAAGCATGTGAGGCTCTTGGTGTTCTTGAGGATTGAGAGGGAGAGGATGGATTGAATCGATTGTAATCATTTCTCTTGTATCAAGCATGTATGGGGACTCAATGTATGGAGTTTATTCTTATTCCTTTGCTCTTCTTGCGACTTGAGTCTACTCTTGTTCATGATGTCTTTTGCTTGAGTAGTTTCAGTTCTTAGTTTTGCTCTGGACGAGGATAAATCTCAAGGTCAAGTGACTAGTGTGTTTCCCCTCTCGGCTCTCAGTTTTTCGCCTCAAGTTTGAAAGATACTTCTGCTTTGATCTCTTTCTTGGCGCGTGATTGATTTCTTTGAGAGATGGACAACTGAGTATTTGCTGTTCATGCTGCATTCAGTCACCCAGTTTTCCTTCGGTTCAGTAGGAGCTTATCCTTGTGATCTGATTTTCTTCTTTTAGCTTCTCTGATCCCGTTTGTTCTTGCCCTCTGGTTTTGTCAGCTTGGGTTTGATCTTTGGCAGCCAAGATAGAAACTTAGATTGTTGTCCTGTGTATCTTTGGTTAGTTGGATTATCCTCTCGTCTGTCTGTTGTCTTTTATCAGCCGAATTGATCTCTAGTTGGTTTCTCTTCTTCTCGAAATGATCTGCTCTCCAGTTTGATGTCCAATTATTTTGTCCTGAGAAGAACAGTAAACGGTTGGCCATTCTCTCTGTCTTCAAAGTTCTTTTGTAGTTTCTGTGCCGCCAGGTTCCCAGTCTGTCTTCAGTCTCCAGTCTTCTTTTCAGTTTTGTCGTTCTATTTTTGTTCAGCCTGAAAGCACTCAGTTTCTTAGTCTTTAGCCACCTTCTGTTTTCCTTTTGTTCCCTGGTTGTTTTTCTTTTTCTTTTGGTCAGCCTTTCTCTTTTTATTTTGCCATCTGCTATTGTTCTTCAGTTACGGCCAGTGTTTATTGCCTGAACGTCTAGGCTGCTTTCATTTAGCCCTTGGTCACTTTTCTTTTATTTCTTTAGCAGTTCTTTGACCATTTTGCATGCAGATCAAACGGCATCTTTTTCAGCTGAAATTTTTACTGACTACTCTCTGATTTATGCTGAATTTTTTAGTATCGCATGCGTTCCAGATTTCAGCAGAATTAATTTTCTGTGAGTTGCCTCGTACTGCATTTATCTGAAATATCAGTGTACGAATTCTCAGGGGCGATTTTAAAAGAGAACGACATTCACCCCCCCTCTGTCGCCATTTCGGTCCTACAATAACAATTCTTCGGTTTAACTATTACCTCTACAACAGAAGCTATCATTTTATGTAACGTAGCAATGCATTAAATTTAAAATAATTTAAAAACATTTCTCAAACATAGGTTCAAAGATGTTCAAAGGAGACTTGCCTTCGTGGGTGAATTCCTGATTCTCTTGTTGCGGTTCTGCGAACTCTTCGACCAGATCGGATTCTACGCGCAAAACGAGAACACAAAAGACAAATAAATACAAATAGAAGTACAGATATTATAATAATATTACTGGAATAAAGTTTATAAATTTAGATGAATTTAGGAAAAAGTTCCAACGGATTCGGAGTTAAAACGAGGGTGAAAGAGGTATTTGAATTTTTGAAATTTAAATTTAAATTGTAAATAAATTTCAAAAATTTGAAAAGATGACAGGAATGTAAAGATTGGAATTTTTGATGAATTTAGAAATTTGAATGGACTCAATCGGAGTTAGGATGAAAAAGTTATGGCCTTGGGAAGTTTGAAATCAGAGAAAATGAATAAACTGGATTTTTTAGAATTATTTTTCTAAAGAAAATCGAATTATTGCGTCACGCTGACATCAGCCCTAGGGAGAACCGACTGACAGGTGGGTCCCCGGTCTATGGACCGGGTCCACGGACTGAACAGGTGGTCGAGGTGGCGGGTAGGCCAGTGGCGCCGACAGGCAGGAGGCGCCGAGGTGGTCGCCACCGGCCGAGGTGGCGGGCGTGGCGCCACGTGGCGGCCACGCCAAGGTGGCCGGCCGGCCGGGGAAAGGCGGCGGCGGCGCTCGGCGCACGGCGGCCGGCGGTGAGAAGCGGAGGAGGAGAGGAGAAGATGGGAACTCATTTCACCTCGGTGTGGGGCCCGCGACGAAGCGGAGGCGGCGGCGACGAGGAGGAGGCGGTGGCGGCTCGGGAGCTCCGGCGGCGCGCTCGGCGTCGGGGAAAGGCGGCCGAGGGTGGGGAAGCTTGGGCGGCGCGGTGAAGGTGATGGAGGCGACGGCGTGTGAGGGTCTTGAGCGGCGGCGGTTGCTCGCCGTTGTCTTGGGCGCTCGGGAAGAGGTCGCCGCAGGCGGGGCGATGGGCGCCAAGAGAGAGAGAGAGGTGGGGAAGAGGTAGGGAGAGAATGGGGAGGCTCGGGGGTTTAAATAGGGAAAGGAGGGCGTGGGGCGGGTAATTGCTCATGGGAGAGAAGGAGGTGGGCGGCGGTTGCGGCGGTTGGAGGTGAGTGTGGGAGATGGGCGGCAGGGAGAGGGGGGGCGGGGTGGGGCGGTTAGGGAGGAGGTGGGAAGTTAGGCGGGGGAGGGAGGGGTGCTTGGGGGTGGGGCGGGCGGTTGCGGCGGCATGAGGAAGGAGGAGGCGGAGAGGGAAGGCGGCAGACAGGAGCCCAGTGCAGAGAGAGAGAGAGAGAGAGAGAGGAGATCAAAGAGGATGGGCCGGGCGGCGTGGCGAGGAATCTGCCCGTCCACTGGCGGGCGGATGAAGGAAAGGCGGGATGGTGGCGACGATCCGGTCGTCCACGTGGCGGCCGGAGGGGAGGGAGGGTTTTTAAAATTTTATTTTTAGTTTTTGATTTTCGGAAAATATCAGGAAATTCATTAAGCCTTAGAAAAATATGAAATAAACTTCTAAAATTCTAGAAAAATTTACAAAAGCTTTTGGGGATATTTTGGACTTATATAAAATATTTTCAACTTATTTTGGTAATATATTTTCATATTAAAATTTCTTTTTAATTCAAAAATTGATTTTAAAAACTGGAAAACTCAGAAAAGTTCAAATAAAATCCAAATATTTTAAAATAATTAATTTAAATTTAAATTTTCAAGATTTGCAAATTTTGGGATGTTACACGTGATATACTCAACCGCCTGGACCTCAAATTTCTCCATCCTAGTCCCAGTCCTCCTCATCATCGACCATGACTGTCTCCATGCCAATCTACACATGCAAAGATCAAAGAACATTTTTCCCAACATAAGTTCTTCATAACTTGACCGACATTAATCTACGCATGCAAACCATACCATTAACCATCCACCAAGATCAACCATGACTACAAATTCTATCGCTTTCCAGAAATCAGCCTTAGACTACTCATTACGACTGGTTATGCCCTTAATGCAAAGTCCAGTCGCTAGCTCATCGAGTTTTCAAAAACACAAGTACTTAGGAAACATTATCAATTAGAACACTCAGAAATCACAAGTATCATAGCACTACCGACTACCAGCCAGTCACCGAACCATCGAGTACCAACTACCGAGTTTCGACCAAGTACTTAAGCACAGACTATCATCAATGAGTACTGTAGCACCACCACTCAGAAAGATCAGTCTTATTACCGATGCCTAAGGAAGCATGTTGGCTATTAAGATGACTTATCTCTTGTGGGTATAGTTGTACAACCTCTGCAGAGTGTTAAACTATTTGAATAGTCGTGCCCACGGTCAAGTGCGGGCACGGAATGCATTCACATGGTAGATTTTTGGTTTTGATTTTAAAGTAAAAGTTTTGGGAACCCGAAAGTGGATGGAACTCTCAGAGTTGTGTCCTAGCGGATGGAGCCAGTGCAGGTGGATGGAACCCATAGTCTTGAACCTTGGCGCTTAGAGCCAGTCAACTAGTGTTGGTGGATGGAACCTTCACTAGAAAATTCTTGATAGTTTCTGTTAAAGAAATTACTTTATTAAATTAATGCCTTTGAAAATATTTAATGGTATTTAAAATAAAATATTGCTTTGTGCAAAAGAACCATATTACCCTTCCTTTGTTAAACCCTGCATCTACTGCATCTTTCCCAAGACTTGCGGAGTACTTTATGTACTCATATGTTGCACTCAAAAATAATACTCAGAGTATTATGAAGCTCAAGAAGGAGATTACAACTATTTCGCATGTGGATACGTATTAGGCTTTCTGGAGTTCTAGGTTGCGCTTCCCCAGTCAATTGCCTGTGGCGTATTGATGGGTCTTCATCAGGGTTTCTTTTGCTTCCGCTGTGTTTTGTGAGTTTGTGAGGTCTTGAAACCTCAGTTGTAATAAAGAGGCCTGTTGGTCTGTACCCTCTAATATTGTAATAAAGCGTGGTTGGTTATGTATTCATCACTGTTTGACTGTGTGCACTAGCTTTGATCTGGGACTAGTGATGTAATACACAGAGGGTCCGGATTCGAAAATCCGGGGTCCCGACAATCACCAACCATGACCGTCTCCATGCGAACCTGCACATGCAAAGACTAACGAACATTTTTGCCAGCATAAATTCTTCACAACTTGATCGACATAGCCCACACACGCAAAACACACCATTAACCATCCATCAAGATCAACCAGATTAGTCACGACCACAAATTCTATCACTTTCAAGAAATCAGTCTTAGACTACTTATTACCACCGGATATGCCCTTCATACGAAGTCCAGTCGCTAGCTCATTGAGTACTCGAAAACACAAGTACTTGGGAAACACTATCACTTAGAACACTCAAAAATCACAAGTATCATAGCACTACCGACAATCAGCCAGCCATCGAACAATAGAGTACCAACTACCGAGTACCGATCTAGTACTTAAGCATAGACTACCATCGACGAGTACTATAGCACCAACTGTTCGATGAAGCGATCGATCATCATGCAGTGCCGATCGGGCCGGTCACCCAATAAGCACGAGTACTCGAGGTACTAAAAAATTACTAGAATTGAGGCATTTGAAGTCTACGAGTATGGACCGTGAAGCCTACAGCAATCGATCGAAAAAGCCTACATCTATTGATCAGCAAAGTCTACAATTACTAATCACTGACTAGGTACTATAGCTACAACCATATTAAAGTACTATAGTTACGACCATCGACTAGTCACTATAGCAGATGAGCTTACGACCGACGATCGATTCACTGTAGCTAAGATCGATTCACTTGTGCTTACGATTGGTTAATTGTTGCTTATGACTGGTTCGTTGTAAGTTATCATAATCAACTAGGAAGGGCGTTGTACTGCAGTTGAAATGACGTGGTCGATGTGCCGTGGTTGAAAAGCCGTAGTCATAATGCCATGATCAAAATACCGTGATTGACCTCCGTGGTCAATATGCTGTGGCCGACTGCCAACCAGGTCTGCTATCCTAAAAACTCTAGCAACCATTAGCACATCGACCAGCACTTTCACAAATGCAAATTTCAATGAAACCTAAACATCAATTATTCATCATCACTAAATGCACAATCACCATATGGTCTAACAAGTAGTTCAAGACTTATGTTGCTGTTACGACCATCGACTAGTCACTATAGCAGATGAGCTTATGACCGCCGATCGATTCACTGTAGCTAAGATCGGTTCACTTGTGCTGACGATTGGTTAACTGTTGCTTATGACCGGTTCGTTGTAACTTATCATCATCAACTAGGAAGGGCGTTGTACTGGTTGAAAAGCCATAGTCGTAATGCCATTATCAAAATACCGTGATCGACCTCCGTGGTCAATATGCCGTGGCCGACTACCAACCAGGTCTGCTATCCTAAAAACTCTAGCAACAATTAGCACATCGACCAACACTTTCACAAATGCAAATTCCAATGAAACCCAAATATCAATTATTCATCGTCACTAAATGCACAACCACCACATGGTCTAACAAGTACTACGCGTCCTCCCAAGAGGACGGAACATTCTCACCCTCCACCTGCTCGGAGTCTCGTGATGGAGGCGAGACCCCAGAATAGCAAGAAAAATTTGAATGACGTGAGGCTTAGGAACAAGCAACACATGTGGAGCAGGAGCGGCGCAACAATGATGTTCTTGCCACCAAACAGAAGGAAATAAAGGAGGCCCACCAACAATACCGTTGCAGCATGCAGAAACAGCTAGGAGGCCCAACATCAATGCCAACAATGATCACCAATAGTTGTTAGCCACACCTCAAGTCATCCTGCAAGTGTCGGTAAGAGATTTAAATATTGTATCTTTCCCTCATAGGAGAAAGGGTCTGTTCTTTTTGGCTGCGGCTTATGGCTTTTGGCTGAAATTTTTGAATTTTGGCTGTTTACGGTACAGATTACGGAGAGATCGATACTCACTTGCGATTTTGGCTGGTACAGATGTTAAGCTTTTAACGTGTATTACGTTTAACTTGTAGACCCCATCTTGAGAAAATATTCCGTTTAAAAGTTAGGTACTGTAGTGGCTGCGAAAAGCCGACTGGCTTGTGGCCTACCAATCACCCCGAAAGACCGGTGGATGTGTTTGCATATTAGCAAGTGTTGTTGCCAATCATCTGGAAGGTGTAACAATGAACATGATCTACTAGTCATTTGCTCGTTGGCTGCAGACCTCCAGGAGGCTGTCATAGAAGTACATAGCCAATCGCAATATGTAAGATCACAAACAAGTTCTAGTATCTGCAATGATGAACGTATTCCATAGGCTAGCTCCAGGTGAACGCACTTACCATCGTTCATCAGGAAATAGACGACTAGGGGTGCAATCGGATCGGATTCGAACGGATATTGCTTAAACCGTATCCTAACCCATATTTTTTCCCGGATTCGAAATCGGATACGGTAAGACCGGATACGAATACGAATTCGGAATATTCGGAGTTTCGAATATGGTATTATCGGGGCGGATATATATCGGTTACGGATCGGAAGCGGATAGTATAAGCGGATATCACAAACGTACAAAAAGGAACATTTTCAATAGTGATTCAAACAGAGCAAGGTCACCAAGCGATGCAAGATAAAAGAAAAACAACGTATGGAGAAATCAGAGAAGTGCCTCCCAATGACCTGCAATCTCACAAGCTATATGCATCTAAAGCCATTAAGCCCCAACATCGGAAAATGATAGCTTAAATTAGATATGCTCTGAACAAGCTAGCTACCTAACGGAAAATAATTTGCACCACAGATGTTAATGCAAAGTAGTGGAAGGTCATATCATCACTTAACACTTTAACAGATAGTATGCAAACTCGTGTATGCTCTGAATGAACAATCTGTGGTTTCAAAATCCTACTCCACTATCTAATTTTCACCTGAGACATACAACATTAGAAGATATGTGGTAGGCTGGTAGCCAGCTTTTTGTATGTGGTAGCCAGCTTGGTGAATCTTGCACTTGAAGATATGTCTTCCTGAAGATTAAATTGGTAACGATAAATAGCTTTGTCACTGATTCCTACAGAATGGAAAATAAGCAAGAGACTATCAATGTCCTTTCTGAAATCACAATATTATTAACCAAACAAAACAATCTTTTGCAATACATAATTATCTGTCTTTGCATTGCCAATGAAAATTTAGGGAGGAGTTCACAAAAGTGATTAATATATACAACCAACCAGTAAAAGAATAATGCAGTTAAGAATTATATAGTCAGTTCTTGGAAAAGGTTACGGCTGAAGTAGTAAACTTCAGCTTCACTTGGTCACAAGCAGTCAAGCACACCTAGAGGCTAGAGCTCGCCATCACTAGCTACTTCTTCATCCTACAAATCATCAATGATGGATGCAACTTTGCTAAATAAGAATAAAATCACCAATACTAGATTGTCTAGACAATACCTGAAGAATCCTCATATTAGCAACAATGGTCTCAACTACCTCCAAATCACCAATGATGGATGCAACTTTGCTCTTAGAATCTGAAAAAAATAATAGGAAACTTCATAGTTAAAAAAGAGACTAGCAATACTAGTGTTACACTAAAAAGCTAACAATTGATGTTATCACCTTTTCTGGATGCGGCTATCCAATCTTTCGTACATATCAATGCTTCTACCATTTCAGGCTCTAGACGACTGCGAAATGGATCAATGACACGACCACCAGCACTAAAAGCGATTCAGAAGCTACTGTTGACACTTGCATGGCCAAAACATCACGTGCAACTCGTGATAGAATAGGATATTCATCTTGTTGATTCTTCCACCATAATAAAATATCAAATTTTTGACTGGATCTACCAAATTTGAGGGGCTGCTCTGCCATGTATTTCTCCAGGTCATTTGGTTCATCCTCATCAGCCCCATATGTGTCATATAAGAAATCATGAAGTTCATCATTCTCATTGTCCGAAAAGAGATTGGGTGTAGCAGTAGCATTGGCAACAGTCTTATTTTTTGACACACTAGGTGAAATAGAGGCATATGTTTCATACAATTGCTTGATAACATTGATGAATTCTTCAAGTTCAATCTTGTACAACAACTCACCATAAAATTTCTTCATGTAAAATTCTATTATTCTTGTCTTATACCTAGGATCAAGAAAGGTTGCCACAGCAAGAGCAGTGTTGGACTTCTTCCAGTACTTATCAAATTTAGCACTCATAGAAAATGCCATGTCATGTATGGTGGTATCAGAGCTAGAACACCACTCAGAAATCAAGAGTTTAATCTGACAAAAACTGTGGTAAAACAAATTTGCTGTAGGATATAAAGTACCAGAGAATAACTCAGTAACATCATAGAATTTCTTTAAGCATTTGCAAAGTGTTAGTGCCTTATCCCATTCTGAATCTAAAGGAGCAATTTTCTCGTACCTACGGCGTTCCAAGCACAAAAGCCTCTCAAAAGCGCTCCTATAATATATGCCATCCCTCAACATCAAATAGGTAGAATTCCACCTCGTAGCAACATCCAGTGAGAGACTCATCTTTGTATCCAACCCACACTCGGATGCACACTTTTGGAATTCCTCCCACCGCAATGGAGATCCTTTATAGCTACAACAAATGCTCTAATATTTTGAACTGCAGAGGCAATTTCTTGCAAACCATCTCTAGCAACAAGATTCAATATATGATTGGCACATCTCACATGAAAAAACATACCATCACATATTAGCGGACTTTGCTTTTTAATTTCAGCAAGGACATCTTTTACACACACTTCATTTGCAGATGCATTGTCCAAAGATAAGGAAAATAACTTCTTTTCAATATTCCACCTCATGGCACAGGAAGTAAATGCATCAAATAGGTTAGCACCCGTGTGTCGTCCTTCTACATGCATGAATTTGATAATTCTTTTTTGAATTTGCCAATTATCATCAATCCAATGTAGAGTGACACACATATACCCTTTGTTTTGATTTGAAGTCCACATGTCCATAGTTGTGCTAAAGCGACACTGAATGGTTTTAAAATATTCATATAACTTTCCCTTTTCTTGTAAAAAGAGGTCCATTACTTCTTTTCTAATTGTTGTACGGCTCTTGATTGGAAAGCTAGGACGCAAGGATTTGATGAAGTCAACAAGATATTCATGCTCAGCAATATTGAAAGGGTACTCATGCATGATTATCGCTAAATAAAACTTTCTCAAGCTAGCTTCTTGATCATACCTGTATGGTTCAACAATAGTTGTGTCACATTCATTGTTCTTTTCTACTTTGAGTACCACGACACAGGTTGAGATGGTGCTTTTTTTTCAAATGGTTCCAAAAGCATGTTGTGCCATTGATGGTCTCACATCTGGCACTATATTTGCGATGGTTGCATTGCCCAACGTTCAATAATATTCTTTCCATTCACCTCAACTGTCTTTGTAGTCCTAGTGTAGTGATCCCAAACCAATGATGTGCTCTTCTTCTGCTTCTTTGTAACAGCCTCATCTTCTATATTCTCTTGACCTTCCGTGCCAGTGCCACTGCCAATTGTCGGAGCACCTTCAGTTTGCATTGGTTCTCCTCCAGATGCAAGTGTATGTGTTGCAAATGAAGATGAAGGCACACTTCCACTTTCGGATGCCATCAAAATTCACTGAATAACAATAATAACAATTTTCAGAACCGTTATATGTGACTAGAATCCAAAATGTTAAGGAATTTCTATAGAAAGAATCATATTGCAGCCGTACCTAAATCCGCCGGAGTCCGAAGGAACGAAGAATCCGCCGGAGTCGAAGGCAGCGAGGTAGACGGGGACGCCGGTGCGGTGTCGATGAGCTGGGAGACGTGCTTCGTCTTGGGGAACCGTAATGGATCGCGAGTAGGCTACGAGGCGCGAAAACAAAATTTTCTACCGCACACAAGAACATCATGCTTAAGGAGGGATCATGGATCGTTACCACTAGACGCCAGTGCAGTGAAGAAGAGTTGGAGAAGCCGATCCAACCACGCGTCGAAGTAGTAGTGGAAGTAGTCGATCGTCCCGAACCGATCGTCTCCTCCACGCGATCAACCACACCACGAGCGATCCAATCAGAGGTTGTTGATGCCGATCAACGCCGCAACGAGCGCGCCTCCACGGTATCCACACGTCCGGGGTGGGCGCCGATCGCGAGTGTACCGGCACTCGCGAGCGGCTAGGGTTTGGCTCGGAGGTGGCGGCTCTTGATTAGCTCGGGATTATCGGTGCGTTCCCTCGGCCCCTCGCCTCCATATATAGACCTCCTCACTTGGGCCTCGTGGACCGAGGCCCAATAGGAGTCTATCCGGATCTCTATCCGAATTGAGCCCATATCCGAATCACATTCGAATTAGTGTTCCAACCCGTTAAGTGTGCGACCACAGAGGTTCACGTATACTTGGTCGCGACCGAAACACCTTCCGGTCACCACATTAATAGCGGCCTCTAGCAAGACATATTAACCCCAAAGTATACGTAAAGATCATATCATTTGAACACGTAATGTTCTCATGTACTAATCCCTTTGCCTCACGATATAGATTAAGCTCAAGGCGAGACCGTGTCATCCTCTTAATAGCTCAATCACTCTCTCGATTCCGTGATTGATTATAAACTCGTGATTGACTCCTCAATCACCTTGGCATGGCCATGCACTTTCATAATCCATTACATCGAGGGGCCGAGATATCTCTCCCATAAGGAGGGGCAAATTCTATCTTGATCATTCACATCCCACTACATGTTTCATGGCAAACCCAAAGACTACTTTTATGACTACCCGATTCACGGAGTAGTGTTTAGTAGTCCCAAAGTAGCTACTACGCATCTTGGGAACCATGATGATCTCAAGTCTAAGGATTCCACATAAACACTACTTGAGACCAACCGATGACACTTGGAATCTCTGCGGTGTCTCATGGCGGGTCTATCCAACATATGTTCACTAACACATGTCCATATTATTGATTTGGTATCTCCATACCATGATCCATGAGACATGATCATCAATCAATACATATCTTGATCTTTGAATCATATTTGTTCCTCATATGAAATATAATCGGGATCATTTAGAAATAGCAACATTTTGGCATTAAGAGTCTCATGAATAAGTCACATACTCATTGATCAATAATGATAATGTCTATTTCAAGGAACAAAGCAATGTATCATAAACATAGTATGTGATATATTCAACATCTCCATGTTGCCTCTAGGGCATATCACCAACAGCTCCCACTTGCACTAGAGTCAACCATGTAGGTATCTAATACCCATTGCCCTAGTGTGAGCCTCATGCTTTGGTGGGAAGCGGCTTTGTCAGCGGATCCGCAATGTTGAAATCCGTGTGTACTTTGCATATCTTAACATCGCCTCTCTCCACAATCTCGCGGATGAGATGAAATCGCCGTAGAATGTGCTTGGACTTCAGTGCGATCTAGGCTCCTTGGCTTGCGCAATGGCTCCACCGTTGTCACAAGATGAGGTCCATTGGGTGGAGGCACTAGCCATCACACCAAGCTCGAAACAAATTTCTTGATCCAAACGACCTCTTTAGCGACTTGAAGCCGCTATGTACTCGGCTTGTTGTAGAATCAACAACTGTCTCTGCTTGGAACTCTTCCGACTTCCGCACCGCCATTCGAGCGAGAACACAAATCCCGATTGCGATCTAAAATCATCTTTGTCGGTTTGGAAGCTAGCATCGGTGTAACCATTTACAACGAGCTCTTCCTCACCCCATAGACGAGGAACACATCTTTAGTTCTTCTCAAGTACTTCAAGATGTTCTTTACGATAATCCGTGACTTTCACCGGATCGTGGTATCTACTCGTAGCACTTAAAGCATACGAGACATCCGGCGTGTACAAAGCATGGCATACATAATGGATCCAATAGTGAAGCATATGGAATCGCATTCATTTTATCCGCTCATCGGTGTACTAGGACACCGATTCTTGCTAAGATTTATACCATGTGACATAGGTAGGAAGCCTTTCTTGGAATCTGCATGTTGAACCTTTTCAACACCTTGTCAATGTAACGTATCTTGGCTTAATCCAATCGACCTTTTGATCTATCTCTATAGATCTTGATGCCCAGAATATATGCCGCCTCTCCTAAGTCTTTCATAGAGAAACTACTTTTCAATGAAGACTTATGATTCGACATAGGAATGTCATTTCCGATCAATAATATGTCATCCACATATAAGACCGTAAACACGAGTGTGCTCCCACTAGCCTTTTGTAAACACAAGGCTCTTCTTCGTTCTTGATGAAACCAAACCCTTTGATTACTTCATCAAAACTAATGTTCCAACTCCGAGATGCTCGCTTTAATCCATAAATGGATCTTTGCGACTTGCATATTTTTAGGCGATTGCGGATCGACAAAACCGTGGGTGTGTCATGTACACATCCTCACTCGATTTCCATTAAGGAAAGCTGTTTTGACATCCATTTGCCATATTTCATAGTCGAAATAAGCGACAATCGCTAGAATGATCCGAATAGACTTTAGCATTGCGACGGTGAAAAAGTTTCATCATAATCAACACCTTGAATTTGTTTGAAACCTTTGGCCTGTCGCGCTTTATAGATGTGAACATTTCCATCTATGTCTATCTTTTCTTGAAAACCCATTTGCACTCAATGGTTTTAACACCATCGGTGGATCAACCAAGTTCCAAACTTGATTACGTGCATGGATTCAATTTCGGATCTCATGGCTTCAAGCCATTTCTCGAGTCTGGTCCCACCATCGCTTCTTCATAGGTCTTAGGTTCATCGTTGTCTAACAACAATATATCCCGTTGTTGAGTAGTCAAGAACATGTACCTCTCGGTACACGACGTGACCTCTCGACCTACGTGGTCTTTGGTGTGTCCACAACAGGTTCTTCAACAGTTTGTTCATCTGTTGTGGTTACGTAGGAGCTGAAACGTTTTGGTGTTTCTCGAATTTCTTCAAGTTGCACCATGCTCCCACTATCCCTTCTTGAGAGAAACTCTTTCTCTAAGAAGACACCATGCTGGGCGACAAACACTTTGCCTTCTTCTTGATTATAGAAGTAATATCCTTTTGTTTCCTTAGGATACCCGATAAAGAAGCATTTATCGATTGGGACCGAGCTTATCGATTGTAAACGTTTTACATAAGTCTCACATCCCAAATCTTAAGAAAAGACAAGCTAGGGCGTTGTCCCGTCCACATCTCATATGGTGTCTTTTCTCGATTTTGATGGAACTCATTTAGTGTGAAAGCGGTACATTTCAAGAGCGTACCCCAAAAGACAACGGAAGATCACTGTGGCTCATCATGGGCGCACCATATCTAATAAGGTGCGATTTCTGCTCGAGATACCCCATTCCATTGAGGTGTTCCGGGCGGAGTCAATTGTGGAACAATTCCACAATCCTTCAGATGATTACCAAACTCATGGCTCAAATACTCGCCTCCACGATCGGATCGTAGAAACTTGATTGTCTTGCCTAAATGATTTTGCACTTCATTTTGGAATTCTTTGAACTTTTCAAAGGATTCGGACTTATCTTCATCGGTAGATATATCCATATCTACTAAAGTCATCTGTAAAAGTTATGAAGTACTGAAAACCACCTCTGGCTGTTGAGCTCATTGGTCCACATACATCAGAATGTACGAGTGCCAATAAGTCACTTGTCCGTTCACTTTGACCGGTGAAAGGTGCTTTTGTCATCTTGCCAAGTAAACAAGATTCGCATGTCTCAAATGATTCAAAATCAAATGAGTGCGAATACCATCTCTATGGAGCTTCTCCATGCGTTTCTCATTTATGTGGCCTAGCGGCGGTGCCAAATAAGCGTGGGATTCAAATCATTCGATCGTTGCCTCTTTGTATTAATGTTATAGACCGATGACTCTTCAAGAGTAAGAACATATAACCCATTCACCAATGGAGTATGACAATAGAACATATCTTTGAAATAAAGAGAACAACCATTGTTCACAGATCTAAAGTCATAACCTTCGCTTGTAAACATGAAGCGAAATAATGTTCTTGAAATAGATGGAACACAATAACAATTATTCAATTCCAAAACTAATCACGAAGGTAAAAACAATGGCATGGTGCCAACACCACCGCAACAACTTTTGCTCCATTGCCAACGCGAAGATCCACTTCGCTCCTCCTCAAACTTCTACTTCTTCTTAGCCCCGCAACGATTTGCAAATGTGAGCAACCGATCCGGTATCAAATACCCAAGAATCGATAGATGAAGTAGCAAGATTGATTTCTATAACATTTATACCGGAGCGAAGTCGTACTTCCTTCTTTTCTCAAGATCCTCCAAGTACTTTGGGCGCCCTTTTCCAATGTCACGATTGCTTACGATGGTAGCAATCGCATCGAGCAGGCCCTTCTTGACTTGCTTGGCCTTAGAACCGCTCGCGATCTCATCGGAGCTAACTTTCTTTGACCGCGCCTTTCTTTACATAGGGCTTGCCCTTGCCTTTCTGCATCATCATCACATGATGGCTGCTTTTCTTAATGCTTTCCTCGGTGATTTTAGCATCCCATGCAACTCGACCAAGGTCTTGTCCATGTTGTTCATGTGATAGTTCGAATGAATGGCTCAAAGCTCGAGGGAGCGATCAAGAATCACATCGGTAGCCAACTCTTGGCTAAGGGAAAACCAAGCTTTTCCGGACTCTCAATGTAGCCAATCATCTTAATCATATGAGGGTGACGGATTCCTTCGCAAGCCTCGCACGCAAACAAGGACTTTGAAGTGTTGAACCTCTCAGCCCTTGCTTGGTTCTCAAACATACCACGCAACCCCACAATGATATTGTAGGCATCGTGTTCTCATATTGCTTCAAGCTCGAGAGGACATTGTGGCAAGCATGAGACAACTCACATCAAGGTAATCATTCGTTTGCTTCTCATAAGCTTTCCGTGCGACCACGGTAGCATTATCGGGCAAGTCATCGGGATAAGGAGACTCAAGGACATGCTCCTTGCGCTCTTGCTTGAGAACAATTCTCGGTTGCGATACCAATCCAAAAGTTCGTTCCATTGAGTTTTCTTTCTCAAGAATAGATCGCAAATTAAAAGAACTGGATGCGGCATTAGTTGACATGATCTACAACAAAGAATATGCAAAGTTTAGCACTATGTTTATGTTTGATCTTCCATTAAACAATTTAACAAAGATACTCCCACTATATGTTTTTGTAATCGTCTTCCTCTAACGACATATAGTGGTCAAGATCCATGTTCATCTAAGTTCTAGTGAGCTTTGGCATCACTTGCTAGAAACTTAGTGACGTGGGTAAGCAACACTTGCTAATCACATCTTATGTGACTCTTGTTTGTTGGGTGGCATCCAATGCCCGGCTCCCAAACCCATGCCCCAAGGCCCAAATCTAATTTGATAGCCTTGTCAAGTAAACCAATACTATGCATGTGGATGTCCGACATCCACCCTATTAGATCAAGATAGTTGATGGTACTCGCTTTGGCGAGACCTACCAAACAATGATCATGATTCTTATAGGCGCGACAATTGGAAGGGCATCAAAACAAATTCTTAATTTTCTTGAGAGAAGCTATTCTATCATGAAAAACTAACCCTTAGTTGGTATGGCATGAAAGAATAGTATGACAAGAAATAAACATCACATGCATATAATCACATTATACTGTGAATGGTATGGCATTTTGTATCGTAGTGGTCGCCATCGCCATGGTTCCACGGTGATATTCTTCGCCACACTTCTTGTCCTCTTTGTCATCATGCTTGAAGCCTCCATAGCAAAGAACTAAACTATTACAACTAATAGGTAGCAAATGAATTACATGAGGAGCTCAAGCATCACAAGTCGACACACGTGTCGTTATACAATTAAAGAACAACCTCAACCCGGCTGTGATTAATACGACACACAGGCCGCCAAAACACACATACATCACATATGCATCTATGCCATACCATTCACATCATTCCCTGCAAAAACAAGTTAAGCGTAGAACGTATTCTACCGCCCTGACATGAATGTGTTTCTATAACAATCTATGCGTGTACGCAATGGCGGAATTACATAGATCGCATCTATGAAATCGCTATGAAAATCTCATCGGGCCGATCAAATCAACCCAAATCCGAGCCATTCAAAATGTCTCAATTTTCATTAGATCAATCACATCAATCATCGCGATCGGTATGCTTGAGGAGACCGCAACACAAGACCTCGATCTGTTGGCTCAATCTCGATCGTGGCGTGATTAGCCCCGATGGTGTTACCGGTAGGTAGGGGCAAGTCGCGCGTACATCAAAGAAGGAGCACGAACTAATCTTTTTGGCCACATGATGCTATCAACTCATACATATTCCAACCCCTTATGACCGATTGATCTAGTCCGTAATAGATCCAATCTATTACAACCGCATATCAACATATGCGCTGATCCAGATCGCAAACTAAGCAAGATGGCTCTGATACCACTAATGGATCGCGAGTAGGCTACGAGAGCAGAAAACAAAATTTTCTACCGCGCACACAAGAACATCATGCTTAAGGAGGATCATGGATCGTTACCACTAGACGCGCAGTGCAATGAAGAAGAGTTGGAGAAGCCGATCCAACCACGCGTCGAGTAGTAGTGGAAGTAGTCGATCGTCCCGAACCGATCGTCTCCTCCACGCGATCAACCACACCACGAGCGGATCCAATCAGTAGGTTGTTGATGCCGATCAACGCCGCAACGAGCGCGCCTCCACCGGTATCCACACGTCCGGGAATTGGGCGCCGATCGCGAGTGTACCGGCACTCATGAGCGGCTAGGGTTTGGCTCGGAGGTGGCGGCTCTTGATTAGCTCGGGATTATCGGTGCGTTCCTCACCCCTCGCCTCCATATATAGACCTCCTCACTTGGGCCTCGTGGACCGAGGCCCAATAGGAGTCTATCCGGATCTCTATCCGAATTGAGACCATATCCGAATCACATTCAATTAGTGTTCCAACCCGTTAAGTGTGCGACCACAGCAGGTTCACGTATACTTGGTCGCGACCGAAACACCTTTCCGTCACCACATTAATAGCGGCCTCTAGCAAGACATATTAACCCCAAAGTATACGTAAAGATCATATCAATTTGAACTCGTAATGTTCTCATGTACTAATCCCTTTGCCTCACGATATAGATTAAGCTCAAGGCGAGACCGTGTCATCCTCTTAATAGCTCAATCACTCTCTCGATTCCGTGATGGATTATAAACTCGTGATTGACTCCTCAATCACCTTGGCATGGCCATGCACTTTCATAATCCATTACATCGAGGGGCCCGAGATATCTCTCCCATAAGGAGGGCAAATTCTATCTTGATCATTCACATCCCACTACATGTTTCATGGCAAACCCAAAGACTACTTTTATGACTACCCGATTCACGGAGTAGTGTTTAGTAGTCCCAAAGTAGCTACTACGCATCTTTGGGAACCATGATGATCTCAAGTCTAAGGATTCCACATAAACACTACTTGAGACCAACCGATGACACTTGGAATCTCTGCAGTGTCTCATGGCGGGTCTATCCAACATATGTTCACTAACACATGTCCATATTATTGATTTGGTATCTCCATACCATGATCCATGAGACATGATCATCAATCAATACATATGCTGATCTTTGAATCATATTTGTTCCTCATATGAAATATAATCAGGGATCATTTTGAAATAGCAACATTTTGGCATTAAGAGTCTCATGAATAAGTCACATACTCATTGATCAATAATGATAATGTCTATTTCAAGGAACAAAGCAATGTATCATAAACATAGTATGTGATATATTCAACATCTCCATGTTGCCTCTAGGGCATATCACCAACAAACCGCCGCCGCGGCGCCCCGCCACGCCGGCCTTCTTCGGCGCCTTCTTTGGGGAGCAGCCGAGGAGGAGGATGGGGATCTCGGATCACGGATGCGGATGTGGATCTGGATCAGGAGGACTCCGGATCTGGATGGGGAGCAGCCGAGGAGGAGGATGGGGATCTCGGATCGCCGGATCTGGATGTGGATCTGGATCAGGAGGACTCCGGATCTGGATGGGGAGCAGCCGAGGAGGAGGATGGGGATCTCGGATCACCGTATCTGGATGGGGAGCAGGCGACTAGGCGAGCAGCCGTGCAGGGGAGGGGAGGATGGGGATCGGATCGCCGTCGCCAAGAGCAAATCTGCAGACTGCAGGTGAGTGGCTGTATGCTGTGTGCTGCGGAAGTGTGGAGGCCGACGAATGCCGGTTAGGGTCGGGAATCTCGGGATTTAGGGTTACGCTGCCTCAGCCGGTCAGCCCCTAACTGGGTTTCGGATATCCGACCGGATATTATCCGACTATCCGGATACCAAAGCAATTCAGTCGGATAGTTCTTGTCCCGAATCCGATACCGAATCCGACACATAATATCCGAATCCGGTATCCGATCCGGCCGGATTTTCCATTTTCTTTCCGGTTTCGGTACAAATCGAATTCGATACCGGATCGGTCGGGATTAACCCAACCCATTTGCACCCCTATAGACGACCATGTTCCTCAACTGGTTGTGATAATAGTCCTAAGGTGCGATCATGACTTGGGCCTTACAAGGGATGCAAGGCATTCTCACCTGGACTCAAAGATGTTATCAGGCCGAAAAAGTTCAAGTTGAGCAATTTGCAAAGCTTTGACGGGACACAAAACTGTAATATTCTGGAAATAGAGAAACTATGTAAAAATAGAGAAAACATGATATATGAAAAGGGGATGTGTGAATTTTTAGAGTTGACTTGGCTTCTTGGAACGAGTCTCATGGGGAGATGGAACCAGATTAAGATTTATCCCATGATAAAAGGATTGTGGGAGGAGAGGAAACCCAAAACCCTAGCCACTTTCCTTTCCCCATGCACGATGCCAGAACTCCCGTGGTATCGCATCGCCAAGTTGCTATTGCCATCACTAGCTCATCTCTGTTGAAATTACTCCAAGCGGCTCACCGTTTCCTCTTCATCTTCACCGTTTCTTCATTTACTCCAGTGTCTCACCAATTCCTCTTTTATTTCTTCCGTTAGTAGTGGAGCACTCTCTTTTAATTGCAGCTGCATGCATTCTAGTAGTGGAGCACTTCCTTCTTTTTATTGCTTCCGTTTCAGAGTGTTTAAGGAGTGCGTTGGTGCTGTACAAAGTGAGAAGGCTAACAGCCATTCTTTTCCTTTAAATAGACATGAAAGATATCAGAAAACGCTGCCCCATTTTGCAGCACCAAACACTTGTGTTCATTGTGTTCTTGAGTGTGCATTCGAGAGTTCGCCGGAGGCGAAAGATTGCCGGTGATCCCCGACAATTGGTATCAGGGCGTTACGCTCCCGGGGCCGTCATGTCCGTCCAATTAGCTCCCATTGGTGGTGGTGATCGTTCGCCATCGCCCCCTCCCCGACGACGGGTATCGCACTCGCCTGCGCCGCGTCGAGGGCGTAATCGCGGCAGCAAAGTCGTCATCGAGCGCATCGTCAAGGAGGCGGGCGGCTCGGTCCAGTACCCCATGCTCACATGTACCAATTACCAGGAATGATCTTTGTTGATGCGCATGAACCTGTAGGCCCAAGGGCTATGGCAGGCCGTCGAACCGGAGGAGGGTGAGGTCGTCGAGTACCGCGAAGACCGCCTCACGCTGGCGGCCATTCTACGCGTCATGCCGCCCGAGATGCTCGGATCGTTGGCGCGCAAGCACACGGCGCGTTCCGCCTGGGAAGCGGTCAAAACCATGCGCGTAGGTGTGCAGCGCGTCCGTGACGCCAACGCGCAACAGTTTCTCAAGCAATTCGGGGAGATCGCATTCAAGGAGGGGGAGTCAGTCGACGATTTCTCACTTCGGATTATGAGCCTCGCCAACAACGTCACCGATGGAGAGATCGTGAAGAAAATGCTCCAGGTCGTCCCCGAGCACCTCGAACAAATCGCGTACTCCATCGAGACTCTCCTCGACGTGAACCAGCTCTCCGTCGAGGAGGTCACCGGCCGTCTACGCGCCATCGAGCAGCGTAAGAAACCACCAGCACCGTCTGCATCCATCTATGACAGCAAGGGCCGTCTCCTTCTCGCCGAGGAGGACTGGCTGGCGCATGTGAAGATGCACGACAACGGCGAAGCCGGTGGCTCCAGCAGCGGCAATGGCAATAGGCGCAGCAAAACACATCGTGGCCATGGTGGTGGCGGCGGCGTATGTAAAGTCAAGGGCAACTTATCTTCAAATAGGACGGTCCAGGAGAACACGGCGGGCGGGTCAGTATCATGGCAAAATTGGCCATTGGGCCAAGGACTGCCGTAGCAAACCAAATAAGCAGGCGCAAGCACATGTTGTAGAGGGTGAAGACGATGAGCCAACTCTACTGATGGCACATGCGACCATCCCTTCACCACTCACTCAAGTTGCAGCGCCGCCGACCGAGGTGATTCGAACTCCAGCTTCGCCCACATCGTCGCGCCACGTTGAGATCGATGAGGCCAAGGTCTTTGCGCAGCTCGGATCACGGGAAGACCAGGATGATCGTCGATGGGTGCTCAACACCGGTGCCACCAACCACATGACGGGCGCGCGGACTACCTTCTCCGACCTCGACGGGGGAGTCTGCGGTACCGTCCACTTCGGCGATGGATCCGTGGTGGAGATTGAAGGGCGCGCACGATCATCTTGATTGCAAAACGGCGAGCACCGCGCCGATGGGGTGTACTACATTCCCCGTCTGACGGCGAACATCATAAGTCTTGGTCAGCTGGAGGAGGCCGGATGTCGGATCGAGATCTACTCCGGCACCCTGCGCATCTACGATCAGCAACGCGACCTTCTTGCTCGGGTGCGTCGTTCTGCATCGTGCCTCTACATCCTGGAGCTCCGCATCGGGCAACCGGTGTGCCTGTCGGCGCGTAGCTCGGAGGTGGCCTGGCGTTGGCATGCAAGGTACGGACACCTCAGTTTCAAGTCATTGCGCGCGCTCGCCCAACGGGAGATGGTACGTGGGTTGCCGCCACTTGATCAGGTCGATCTGGTGTGCGACAGCTGCCTCGCCGGCAAGCAAAGGCGCACACCGTTCCCTGATAAGGCGCTACGACGAGCGGAGCACGTCCTCGACCTCGTCCATGGTGATTTGTGCGGGCCCATCACGCCCACAACTCCAAGCGGTAACAAATATTTCCTATTGCTTATTGATGATTTGAGCCGGTACATGTGGCTCTACTTGCTGTCGAGCAAAGATCAAGCATCGGCGTCGATCAAGAATTTCCAAGCGGCCGTGGAGGTTGAGTCAGGAAGGCGGCTCAAGGTCCTCTATAACATCCCGAAATTGGGTTAATTCAAAAATGTGGAATTTTAAAATTATTTCCTACATTTTGTTGGCCTTTAAATTTCTTTTGAATATTTAGTTGAAATCTTTTTGAGATTTGTGGCATACAAATTAAATTTCAAAGAGTAAACCCAAATGCAAATAATAGAAAACTAGAATTTTAAATACGAATTTGAAAAGATGATCCAGTAAAAGGAAAGAGGAACCCAATTTAAAGTATAAAATATCATGTTTGGGAATAAGGACATGAAGAGCAATAAAAGTGATTGAATGAAATACCAACACTTGCACATACATATATATATGTACATATATACAAATTGTGCAAAGAAAAGTTCAGTAATATAAGAAATAAAATATGTATATGTATATGCAAAAATTTAGTAGGCCAGCAAAATAGCAAAAGGTGAAACTATGTATGTACACATATAACCTAAATAATAATAATAATCGAAGCGCAGATTAAGGTTCGAATTTTAAAATGCACTTCAAAAATTAACATCAATAAACCTGAATATATATGATTTAATCTGTAAAGTAAAAATTTAAATTAAAAATCAAAATTGCAAATCTCGGCATGAATTTTCTTTTTCTCCTTGTGACCCTTCCTCCTTCTTTCTTTTCTTCTCCCAGAACTCCGCTGCCACACCCTGCTCTGCCGCCCACGTCGCTCAAGCCTCCAGCGTCTTGTGGAGTCCGTCTTGGGTCCCCTCCTCGCCGGGTCCCGCCCTCTGCTGACCATAAGGAGCCTCGGGCCTTCCCCATAGCTCCCGGCCACCCCTTCCTCCCTGCCTTGTCTCCCTGCCTGTCGTCGGTGAAGCCGCCTCACGCCGCCCCGGCCTCCTCCGTGAGTATTCCACAACCCGATCAGCGTCGTCGCCCGAGAGTTCACTGCCTCCCCCCACCGTTAATTAGAAAGCCACCACCCGAGCACACCGCGCAGGCCCTTATTCTCGCTTCCGGTCGACCGCCGCCATTGCCGCCGCCGCTTCCTCCTCTGTCAGTCCCGAGTAGATTCGGCGCGGTGGGAGCAACTACTCTGCACCCCGGAGCTGTTCCATCCCTCGGCAGGAGCTCTTAGCCGCCCGAGCCCTCTGGCCACGGCGACCCGATCGCGCCGCCGCATGTGCACACCGCCGACTCACCTCGGGCTTGCTCCGGCTCAACCGAATGCATGGTAAGCATGCCCCCACCTCCCTCATGCTCATGCGCGCCCTACCTCCTCCTCCCTCCCTGCTAGCCCCCGTCGCCCCATTCTCCCCTCACCGTCGGCCGCCCAAGCCACCGCCGGCTCGCCCTGGTGCCATCTCGGCTGAAGCCCTTGCCCCGGAGTCTCCTCGTCACCTAGGCGACCCATTTTGCCGGTCCCTGCCACCCCCCCGGGCGCCGCCTGCCACCGGCAGCGCCAACGCCGAGCGCCGGCCTCCTCCTCTGCTTTGGCCTCAGCTGCGCCTCGCCTCATCTAGTTTGCGCCCTGCTCTCGGTCAGCCCAAGCCGTCGGCCCACTTGGCTAGCAGCGCGCGCGTAACACTCACGCAGCCGTGGTCCCGGGTTCGATTCCGGCCGGCTGCACCTTTTTCCCCACTTTTTATTTTATTTTGTTTAGCTCATTTTAATTAATAAAAATCGTGGGAAATTAGGGAATAATGTAGAGAATCTAATAAATTTAATTATGATGTAAAAGAGTTTGTTTAAGATTTAAATTTAGATTAGTTCATGTGAGATTAATTAATGTGATTTGAATTGCTATCCAAAGGACTAAATATTAGTTAAAGACATTAATAAAGAAAGATGACTTCTATCAAAACATCCAAAATTAATGAGGGTTGCCCTTGATCAAAATTAAGCTATAGGCCCAATGTTTAGTATGTGCCGCTGTGAAATAAATCGTAGTGGTAAATTTTGCTAAAAGGCAAATAATGAAATATGACCCTAAATAGTAAGCTCATTAATTAAATAAATCTAAACTCAAATATATATATATATATATATATATATATATATATATATATATATATATATATATATATATATATATATATATATATATATACTAAGTTTAGCGATAACTAAAGTGTAGACAAAAGAAAAAGAGAACTATTAGTGAAGTCCTAATGTTAGATTTAAATAAATAATAAGATCATACACAAATGCATATAACTAGTTAGGGCTTGTATAAGTGGACCCTAATACAAAGTAAAACTATGCCTAGTGGTAACCACAGGTACATAAAATATCGTACCATAACGTGTTATAGACCCGCACTATAATATTAATTCGAAAACGAAAATTGTATACCTTACTTAAATATAATATATGCCCTAATATTCATCATGTCGCCATTAAATAACTCCCCGTGGTAGATTTAGATAAATAGTGATATTGCATTAAGAATTTGTAAGATAAGCCTTGTTAAACAAGTAAAATATGGACTAGAAATAAAGCTAAACGATGTAAGTGTTGCTTAAATAAAACATGAGCCCTGAATACAGCACTCGACAGACTAATGTTACACTAATCTCGTACATTGAATCGTGAGTCTAACCTGACTCATGGAACTTCCTAAATAAATATACAAATAATAAAAAGAGATTATTAATAAAAGGACCGAATCATCGTATTCTGCCACCGACCTTGCCTCAAGCCACCCGGATCACCCATTAACTCATAATGAAACTAAATCGAGTTTATTCGGATTTATTGGATCTTTTGAGTTATTTGCCTTTATATTGAATTCAGTTGCTTAGCACGTAATTAGAACTGGAGTTCTGAAGAATCGAGAAATCGAGCGTGAACAAGAGCGAAGTGTAGATAAAGACCAGAAGCTCCAGAGAACGCATTGTGTGAGCTCAAGACAACGGTAAACCGCACCAGGCGAGTCAATACTTTGATCATGTTGAACCTACTTTTCGGCAAATTACTTTTGTTTAAATTATCAAATTGCATGCTATCATTTTATATGCAAATACATGTTAATTTAAGATCCTAGTTATATGACCATGTTTTCCTTGACTAATATTACACCCTCCTTGAATACTTGATTATGTGAACCTTGTCACCCTAGCAAAAGTATAATAGTAACCTTTTGAAAATAAGTCCGTAATTATATGCCACGCTTAGCATTGCTTAGATATTCATGGGCGTGAGAACGCCCAAGCATTATTTTCAAACATGTGAGAATTTTGTTGGGCAGTCGTTGTGATGATGACTGGTATATGTTGGTATGAATATTTTATGTTCCCAAAGACCCTACTTGCTTAATTATCTGGACGGATGGTTGGAGGGTGTGAGTGTTGAATGGTGCCGTGATAGCACAAGGGGGATCGTGGTAGAACCGCCCAGATAACCATTAAGGACTGAATCTTGTGAAGACCTCCCAAGGTACAACAAGTACAACCACGTGCTGGCAAAGTGTAGGCAGGGCTAACTAATTTGCATTGACTTAGTAAGAGTTGCGTCGGTGTGAACACGGGCGGGTAGAGGATGGCCACATCCTCCGGCGTGATGGCGCAAGAGGGGCTTCGGAAGGGTGGTCGTGCCGGAGGAAGTGGAAACCTTAGCGGTCGTAACTCTGCTAGGAGAAATGCATTGTAAAAGCCCTGTGATAGTCTTCTCAACTGCATGGCTAAGGAATCATGTGGGGCAATGAGCAGATCTATCTCATGTGGGTAAAGTGTACACACTCTGCAGAGTCATAAACTATTCGAATAGCCGTGTCCACGGTCAAGGGCGGACATGGGAACTTAACTAGATATAGTTCTGTTTCAAAAATCTTTGTGGGTGGAAATGGAAAAGTGGAGGGCAGAGAAAGGCCCTTATTTGAGTTGTCCTGGGTGTCGTCCCAGTGGAATTGTCTGGGTGTCGTCCCAAAGGGTGCTATAAGCGGTTATAACGCTGAAAAGTTAAGCATATGGTGCAGAGACTATGAAATGGTGGATAGAATCTGGACCTCTATTGCTATTGCATTCTGTCACATTATGTTTTGTTTAAATGGCTAAGTCTCAGGAAGTTTTTATGTATTTGTAGGACCGGATGAGGCAACAGAGGGGGGTGAATGGTGCCCATAAATTTTTCCTCTAAATATTCACATATTCCTTATTCTCCAATAGCTACAAAGCTATGAAGATCCAAGATATGAGGTCTAGTAGAAGATGGAGGAATTGAGACTATCTAATGACCAAATCGAGCCTTTGTGTGGTTAGATTACGACCACTTGGCGGAAGCTCAAACGTAGTCGAATACATCCACTCAGCAGAGATACAGGGCTGTTGGTAACAGGCGACGTTGCTGTCGGTAACAGGCGACGTTGATGGGCAGACAATGTGGTCTAGACCGACACCATGGTCGAAACCGACAACTTGGTTGATAGCCTGTACAGTGGTCGTAACTTTGACCACTCGACCGAAGAGCATCTTGGTAGGCAATATATGATCAAACAGAATTCAATGAAATCGATAGCCACCAAAACAAGATGACAAGATCGAAAGATGAGTCGGTCGGAACCGTCGTGGTCGTAAGCCAATGGCATGGTCGTACGATCAACATGGTCGAAGACCGACTCGCACCTATAACCGATCGCGGTCGCAGACACCTCATGAGACCGTGGGGCACACGACTACGAGATCTCGACCATCAAGCACTCGGAAATCAGTGCAAAAGAAAGCAGATGATCTACGTCTTGGCTGGTCGAAAATCGAGAAGAGCGAAGGCCAAGACTTCGTGATCGCAAGTCGTGGTCAAATCTCCAAAGGAAAACCGACGACCGATGAAACCCGAGAAGACCAAAGACTTCACACTAAGTCTTTTCCGTGATCGATACCGACCGGGACCGAGTCACTTGACAACAGAGAACCGAAATGAATCGGTCGTGAGGTCTTAGCGGTGGTCGATCGCCAACTTGTGGTCGATAACCAAAGCCGAGAAGATATCTGCGATCGAATCCGACCGCCGCCGACCACCACACAACCGAAAGACTCGATTCAACACCGTGGTCGTAAAACCGAAAATCGGATGACGACGAAAGATTACTCTGTTTTGTCGGTATGCGACCATGAGCAAAATTTGAGGAATCTTTTGCACGAGGTCGAAAATAGAACAGAGACTCAGCGGCGGATCGAAGACACGAGATTTTTCCAAATCAACTTTTGCTCTCGGGAATGAACTGGCCAACTAGCCTTGAGATAGATTCCCGCCCGAGCAAATCAAATATAAGCCAACTCTCAAAGGAAATACAGAAGGAACTAAGAATGAAGAGATGGCAAATAAATCAATGAAGACATCTCAAGAACAGCCTCTCAACCCAGATCACAAACACAGACCCATCTCATAGATAAACTCTAACAAGTACAGAGAGATGAGTCCTCTCAAATCATAACACGGGAGGTTTCTGCAACCACTCCCCCTGGGAGGACAAGCTCTAGCCCTAGAGCAAACACACACAGATACACTCCCAAGGGAGGGAGAGGCGGCTGCCTCCAAGGCCTAGCCGACCAACTCAACCCTAACTCTTGCCTCCCCTCTCCCTTTTATAGCCTCACATCCGAGACTAACCCTAATGGATCCATCCATTAGTCCACACTGGGGATAACCCGTAAACCCCACCTAACACCGGGTTTTATCACTCACTTTGCCCGCTAACTCAAATGCTTTGCCTGCTATCCTATGAGACTCACACTTTGCCCGTTAGCGCCAATGAATCCACTTCTTTTCTCGGTGCTTTACGGAGGGATTCCTTTGCGCTTTGGCATTTCTCCAAAATGCCCTCCCACCGCCTTCCCGTCACGCTTGCACCTACTTGCACCTCGTTGTCTTGGTACCTCCGGTCATTCTGGACCCCGACACAGCCCGTGTCTCGTCCCAACCGTCCATGCCTCGCCACAACTGAGCCTGCCTTCCGATCGACTGGACCACAGCCGACTGCGCCAGCCTCCGACCTACTGAACTTTGACTTCTCCTAAGTCTAGTCCGGTCCATCTCGCCACACAACGATCGCACCCGACCTCGACCATCGAACCTCGGCTCCTCCACGAGCCTAGTCACGGTCCTCCACGTCGTTGCACGTCGTGACCATCACGGTAGCTACGACTTTGGTTCCTCGTCTCCGGCTGCAAACCACCTCACCGACCTCGATCATCTTGGTGTCTCCGACCGTCGGACCTCAACACCTCCTCGTGCCTAGTCCGGTCCTCCCACGCCTCACCATGAAATAGCTCAAGTCCTGCAGCCACACGCACAAGCAAACCGTCACATAGCACCGCACCAACCGACGAAATAGACTCGCCGGCTCAGCAGAGCTCAAGACTTTTCCACGTAAAATAGACATTGACAAACCACATCAAGAAGATGAACCAACAAATCCACAAGGTCCACAACATCACCAGAACCCATACGATCAAATCCCAACATAATCGGACATCACATGGGCTCATACGACCGGTTTGAATGAACTCGGCCGACCACGGTCATTCTCGCCGATAATGTGGTCGAGCGCGTTTCGACCACGTTCGATCCTCGCGCTAACGTGGTCGATGCTCGATCGGCCAGCGTGGTCGACACTCGAGCCACCGATCGCAACACGTGGTCGATCCACCGAGTACCCTGGCGTGGTCGTACTCTGGCGTGGTCGAACCACCGAGTACCGGTGCGCGCCAGCGTGGTCGATGCCGAATGTCACAATCGTTGTCGAGCTTGAGCGCCTGGCGTGGTCGACTTACCGAGCGCCGACTACCGACCACGACCACGTGGTCGTAAACCCCACCACGACTACCGACTACGACCAGCGTGTCGTAAACTCCCGGCCGGCTTCCGATTACCTTCAACGTGGTTGTACGCCACCCGATAGACTTCCGATCACGTTCAAACATGGTCGTACACCACCCGGCTGCAACCAGAAGGCACTCAACGTGGTCGTACGCACCAGAACGGGTTTCGACTACGACCAAATGTGGTCAAATGAGCTCGGTAAATTTCCGACTACGCTCAAACATGGTCGTACGGGCCACTGCGTGGTCGTAAACCTCCCTGTCGACCTCCGACCACGCCCAAAATGATCGTACGGCACGAGGACAAGTCGTACCGACTTCATTTCATCGAGTTAAGACTTTGCAATAAAAGCCCAAAACAAACTCGGTTTTCCTTCAAACAACGGTCAAATACTCATCACAAAGATGGGATCATTTCCACATGATCTCTCAATCTCCCCCTTGATGAGTATATTGACAAACACCGTAAAATATGAAGTTGAGTTTGTAGAAGACGACATGGTCCAAAGATAGAAAATGAAATAATGACCATGTCGCGGAAGAACACTAGAGCAATAAATAAAGAGCAAATTGATCTTCAAAACTCTAGCAGGTTCCCAGAATTCGAGAAAATTTTCTTTTTTTTTCAATCTATTTCTATTCTCCCCCTTTTGGCAATAAACACATCAAGTATGCAAGAGAGAGAATAAGTCATGATGATGGATGAAATGGCTGATTTGATTATTCAAAGTATGCAGAGCCATGAGAATTATCCAAAATGACCCAAATGTATTACACCAAGCCATAACATACAAGTATGCTACAAGGATCATGACTATGTATGTAAAGTGAAGCTAAGCAAAATAAGGTATAATCTGAATTTTAATTGAAGTGCTTAGCAAGTCAAGTCAAACAAGATTTTAGTCTAGCTAATGATATCCACAAATGATGCAAGCCATGTCAATAAGCTAAATGGAATCAAGAAGCTAGTGTTGAGCAAACTAGAGTGCTATTTGTTCAAGAATGATACAATTGTTGAAGTACATTGAACATTTTAGCAATTGAGCACATTTGATATTTTTCTTTAGAGATCACATGGTTGTTTTCAACCATCTTTTATTCGACCATGTGCTAGACCTCAAGCCTTATGCGATCATTCCAAGCGAGAAGCTTAAAGAAATGATCTTGGTCATCCAAAACTCCCCTGAGTTCATGCCTTGTGCAATGGCAAGCCGTCTCATGAGAAAGAATTGGTGAGATCGGTTTTTCGCACAAAGAGATCTTTTGCTTTTAATAGATTGTACTAACTTATGTGTCATCAAGAAACGTATAGCTCAATCTATTGCTCAACTAAGATTCAAGACTCAACTCAGCCTCTTTGACATGGCGAGAATCATAAAAGGATAACACAAGGCTGACTAGTCTCAAATATGAACATGACATGAATTAGGTCAAATTTGGCATTTTAATTAACCTATCGTGGCAAAGACTTGACTACACATATAAAGTCATGATCAGATTAGCAATGGAGCACAAATCATGGCAAGGTGTAAAGCATTGAAAGCATGTCATAACCGGATAATAATCAAGGCTCAATGTGGTTATATTACAATGCGAGAATGCAATGCGAAAAATCGACTCCCCTTAACATGTGATGCGACTTTTAGTTCAAGTTGAGTTAAGTCAAAATTAAGCTCGAAGTTCCCAAATGAACTCCCCACAGACCAAAGCAATAAACAAGAAGCTGGTAAAGAGAGGAGAAAACAGGCAGTCCTTAAAGCATAGATAAGAGTAAGAAGTCTAACTAGACGAGAGAAACGCTCTAATCTATGCTAGGAGGACTAACCCAAATGCACCCCGATGCAGTGCAACAAAAAATGAGAACAGGAGCAAGATAAATGAATAAAGCAGTAAAACACAGAAACTCCTTCTCACAATAGTCCATAAGGACAAACCACCCTAAGCTCTCCCTGAAACATAGCCGGAACAGACAGAAAGACTCCAACTCCCCCTAGAGAAGACAAATTGAGAAGAACCAGAAAATTTGGCACAAAATCCAAAAGGGAAAGGTTCTAACTCAAGAAGGTGATCCTCAAACACACTCTATCCTCATGGTCTCTAGCCTATAACCTCATACCACGGAGCAAAGGCACACTATGTCAATGCAAAAGACTCTAGTGGCCAAGAAAAGTTCAATCTAGGTAGAAGAGAATCCTAGAGAACCAAAGCCCAAACTAGGTAGTAAATAATCCTAGAGAACCATTTGGATGAGAAGTGTGATTGAGACAACATCACCTAGAGTTAGCTCCTATCGACCAAACCGACCCTTCCTACCACTAGAGGACATATACTATGCAAAGCCGAGTGGCGGGAAGCGAGAACACTAAAGATCACAGGGAGCAAACCTCGGTTCTGAGTTGCTCGGGAGGTTGTTGTAGTGATCGAGGTCGAATATGTGTCCGGGGCGAGGTCGTAGATGAGTCTGGACATGGTCGTACATGTGTTCGCACCTCACATCAGCGATCGAAGTCATGTCTTGGGCGTTGTCGAGTCCGAGTTCACAATGGTCGCAGATGAATCCAAATTGAGTCCAGACCATAGTCGAGATGATTCTGGGGTCGCGATTGATCCGGGTCTAGACCGTGGTCGTGACGAGTCGAGAATGGTCGGAGTCGTGTTCGGTGTGGTCGAACTCGCGTCGAGGATCGGTTGTAGTTGAGTCAGTCGTGGCGAAGTTGAGTCCGGATCGTAGTCGTGGTCGAATCCGGCTCATGGTGGTGTATGGGTTCACCGAGAGTCCATCTTGTGGTCGTAGAAACTACGACGTGGTCATAAAGACCGTGGAGCGGTCAGAACAATGTACCACTCTCCCTCATTCATAACTGCGGATTAAACATAGGGGAACAGTGGTGTCCTAATCTTGGGGTAAATAATACACAGGCATGGATCCAGTACTGAGACAAATGACCACAATAGTAGCATCACTAGTATTAAAGACATAGAACACATGAGAACACGCACCGCCACAAGCTCAATCTAGCCCTCAACAAAAGCATCTAGAGCGAGAAGCCTAGAGCCACCAAATACTAGAAGAAGCTTGTGACCTAACCACAAATCTCATGATATCTAAGCATAAGCACGAGACTAATGCTACAAAGATGTTGTACTGAGTTTATTTCATGCCAAAACTTAAATGAATAAGATCAAGATATACATGTATCACAATGAATCACAACCATACACATAGCGGTGTGAGGCAGATCCACGAAGCATATGCTTGCATGGATAAAAGCATGTATAATAGAAAATATACAAAGGCATGAATAAGCGCACATCATGACACGTAGAAACTATCCAAGATATACCCAAGCTCATCTTGTCCATACATATGCATACATCATGTAGACATACAACATGACAAATCAACATCATGAAAAGTATGCTAACATGTATAAATAATGATGAATGAACATAATGAGCAAGATGTGAACCATGATAGATACTACGAGCACAAGGTCATGATGATACTTGACTTCTAATACACACATTCTACTTAGCTCATGAAGTCAAGTCAAAGCTTAAGTATCTAACAAATACAACAAGGTACATGGATACTTAAGCAACATACACATAAAGGCATGACATGAAAGCATTGAGAGAAAAACATGCCAGTATGGAACATGTGAGCACATGAACAAGCACAACATGCCAATATGGTCAAACATGAGTATAAGGGCATGAGGGTATAGAGTAGCTCACAAAGTAGGTGGAGACGCCAAACGTGAAGGTACATACCTCTTGGAGGCCATGAAGTGGAGAACCAACAAATGTTCTAGTCACGTGATGAAGCAGAAGACTAAAATCCATTCGATCCCATGTTCTCCATCCAACGTCCGGACACCTACAAAGACAAGAACAAAGTGCCCAAGTCTTGGATCCCAAGGGTTAGTAAGCAAATGCTTGAGACCCCAAGACGACACACGGCCACTCGGCGAGAAAAAGAGTGGTCGTTACGCACTCGACTACGGTTGAGAAGAAATGGCGTGGTCGTAGCACGAGAGGCATAGTCTTGAACGACTACAGCCGAGAGATGTGATCGTTGGTCATTACAACCACGACTGGGAATTGCAGGTGTGGTCGTAAGTCAGTTATGACCACGGTAATCGAGCAGCAGCGCGCTCAGAACTAGCAGTCGTGATCGTAGGGACTTTCGACCACGGTAACAAGCGGAAGTGTCCGCCAGCAGGCATGATCGTATGCAGCTACGACTATGTCGAGAAGCCGAAGTTGTGGTCGTAATGCATTACGACTACAACGACGACACAGCAGAGGAACTCAGCTTTACTACACTCTAGCAAGCTCACACTCCTCTACACATGTGCAGTGAGTCAAAGTTTTAATTTCTCATTTGCAGATTTTAACATTCAAGTAGAAATTAAATTTTCACCGCTCTCTGAGAAAGACTCACAACCTACACATGAGAAATGAGATTTCAACCTAGCAAGAACAATCTAGCAATTTATAATCTAGGCACCTCACAATATCCCGAAGAGCAAGTATATTCATCTTGGACAAGGCCAAGGTCATAATAAGTTTTTACCTTGCTCATGATAAGTCGACGCTCGTCCTTATCATTATCATCCGTGTGTTCTCCAAGGCTTTCTCCCTCCTTGCATTTGATCAATCAAGGGTAAAGAATGTACCACAAAGCTCACACTTGTGGTTTCTTGCAAATTAAAATAACCTCTAGCCGAAATCAAGCCTCTTGTCTCAAAGGACATCATTGGCAAAACCACCCACAATAAGATGCAAAGAAAAGCTCACAAGATTCCCTGCTAGTTGCCATGCTCAAGAGACCGGTTAAGATCTATGAAGAAGAGCTAACCGGCTCTGATACCAATTGTAGGACCGGATGAGGCAACAGAGGGGGGGTGAATGGTGCCCATAAATTTTTCCTCTAAATATTCACATATTCCTTATTCTCCAATAGCTACAAAGCTATGAAGATCCAAGATATGAGGTCTAGTAGAAGATGGAGGAATTGAGACTATCTAATGACCAAATCGAGCATCGTGTGGTTAGATTACGACCACTTGGCGGAAGCTCAAGCGTGGTCGAATACATCCACTCGGCGAGATACTGGTGGTGTTGGTAACAGCGGCGTTCTTTGTCGATAAAGCGGCGTTGATGGGCGAACAATGTGGTCTAGACCGACACCATGGTCGAAACCGACAACTTGGTTGATAGCACATGCGATGGTCGTAACTTTGACCACTCGATCAAGAGCATCTTGGTAGGCAATATATGATCAAGCGAATTCAATGAAATCGATAGCCACCAAAACAAGGCCGACAAGATCGAAGATGAGTCCGGTCGGAACCGTCGTGGTCGTAAGCCAATGGCATGGTCGTACGATCAACATGGTCGAAGACCGACTCGCACCTATAACCGACTGCGGTCGCAGACACCTCATGAGACCGTGGGGGCACACGACTACGAGATCTCGACCATCAAGCACTCGAAATCGGTGCAAAGCGGATGATCTACGTCTTGGTGGGTCGAAAATCGAGAAGAGCGAAGGCCAAGACTTCGTGATCGCAAGTCGTGGTCAAATCTCCAAGGAAAACCAACGACCGATGAAACCCGAGAAGACCGGTGACTTCACACTAAGTCTTTTCCGTGATCGATACCGACCGGGGTGAGTCACTTGACAACAGAGAACCGAAAGCGAATCGGTCGTGAGGTCTTAGCCGTGGTCGATCGCCAACTTGTGGTCGATAACCAAAGCCGAGAAGATATCTGCAGTCGAATCCGACTGTCGCTCGACCACACAACCGAAAGACTCGATTCAACAGCCGTGGTCGTAAAACCGAAAATCGGATGACGACGATGATTACTCTGTTTTGTCGGTATGCGACCATGAGCAAAATTTGAGGAATCTTTTGCACGAGGTCGAAAATAGAACAGAGACTCAGCGGCGGCATCGAAGACACGAGGATTTTCCAAATCAACTTTTGCTCTCGGGAATGAGCGGCCAACTAGCCTTGAGATAGATTCCCGCCTCGAGCAAATCAAATATAAGCCAACTCTCAAAGGAAATACGAAGGAACTAAGAATGAAGAGATGGCAAATAAATCAATGAAGACATCTCAAGAACAGCCTCTCAACCCAGATCACAAACACAGACCCATCTCATAGATAAACTCTAACAAGTACAGAGAGATGAGTCCTCTCAAATCATAACACGGAGGTTTCGCAACCACTCCCCACAGGAGGACAAGCTCTAGCCCTAGAGCAAACACACACAGATACACTCCCAAGGGAGGGAGGCGGCTGCCTCCAAGGCCTAGCCGACCAACTCAACCCTAACTCTTGCCTCCCTCTCCTTTTATAGCCTCACATCCGAGACTAACCCTAATGGATCCATCCATTAGTCCACACTGGGATAACCCAAAAACCCCACCTAACACCGGGTTTTATCACTCACTTTGCCCGCTAACTCAAATGCTTTGCCTGCTATCCTAACAGACTCACACTTTGCCCGTTAGCGCCAACAGAATCCACTTCTTTTCTCGGTGCTTTACGGAGGGACGACTTCCTTTGCGCTTTGGCATTTCTCCAAAATGCCCTCCCACCGCCTTCCCATCCACGCTTGCACCTACTGCAGACCTCGTTGTCTTGGCACCTCCGGTCATTCGGACCCCGACACGGCCCGTGTCTCGTCCCAACCGTCCATGCCTCGCCACAATCGAGCTCGCCTTCCGATCGGCGGACCACGGTAATTGCGCCCGATCTCCGACCGGTGGAACTTTGACTTCTCCTAAGTCTAGTCCCGGTCCATCTCGCCACTAACGATCGCACCCGACCTCGACCATCGAACCTCGGCTCCTCCACGAGCCTAGTCTCGGTCCTCCACGTCGTTGCACGTCGTGACCATCACGGTAGCTACTGACTTTGGTTCCTCGTCTCCGGCTCGCAACCACCTCACCACCTCGATCATCTTGGCGTCTCCGACCGTCTCGGACCTCAACACCTCCATGCCTAGTCCGGTCCTCCCACGCCACCATGAAATAGCTCAAGTCCTGCAGCCACACGACAAGCAAACCGTCACATAGCACCGCACCAACCGACAAACAGACTACGCCGGCTCAGCAGAGCTCAAGACTTTCCACGAAAAATAGACATTGACAAACCACATCAAGAAGATGAACCAACAAATCCACAAGGTCCACAACATCACCAGGAACCCATACGATCAAATCCCAACATAATCGGACATCACATGGGCTCATACGACCGGTTTGAATGAACTCAGCCGACCACGGTCATTCTGCCGATAACGTGGTCGAACGCGGTTTCGACCACGTTCAGTCCTCGCGCTAACGTGGTCGATGCTCGATCGCCAGCGTGGTGGACACCGAGCCACCGATCGCAACACGTGGTCGATCCACCGAGTACCCTGGCGTGGTCGTACTCTGGCGTGGTCGAACCACCGAGTACCGGTGCGCCAGCGTGGTCGATGCGAATGTCACAATCGTTGTCGAGCTTGGCGCCTGGCGTGGTCGACTTACCGGCGCCGACTACCGACCACGACCACGTGGTCGTAAACCCCACCCACGACTACCGACTACGACCAGCGTGGTCGTAAACTCCCGGTGGCTTCGATTACCTTCAGCGTGGTTGTACGCCACCGATAGACTTCCGATCACGTTCAAACATGGTCGTACACCACCCGTGCAACCGAAGGCACTCAGCGTGGTCGTGCGCACGAGCGGGTTTCGACTACGACCAAATGTGGTCAAATGAGCTCGGTAAATTTCCGACTACGCTCAAACATGGTCGTACGGGCCACTGCGTGGTCGTAAACCTCCCTGTCGACCTCCGACCATGCCCAAAATGATCGTGCAAGACGGGGACAAGTCGTACGACTTCATTTAAATCGAGTTAAGACTTTGCAATAAAATCCCAAAACAAACTCAGTTTTCCTTCAAACAACAGTCAAATACTCATCACAAAGATGGGATCATTTCCACATGATCTCTCAGTATTATATTTCAAAAGCAAATAATGGCAATGCTTCTCCAAAAATAAAATGCCAGGAAAAATAAATAGGGTCGTAAGAAAGGAATATGACTGTTGGGGTAAAATACTTAGCGATGCTTGGTGGATTTGTGTCGATTATAAATAAAGGAATGGTAGGAAGGAGTCTAGGAGAAATGGATTGGTGGAGTCTAAATAAATAGATAGGCTAGATAGATGATTTAAATGATTTTGGAAGATTAGGAAGGTGTAAAGGTAATTACTGGAATTAATGGGATTAATAGGATTTTGATCTAGATGGATGCATTGACTTTGTGAAAATTTGGAGATATGAGAATTCGGAGGTAAACTTGATTCAATCTTGGTGGAGAAATACCGATGAATTAATTACGGAGTGGGATTATTAACAAAAGGATTGAATTGTTAGAATATTCTGATATAAATGATTTCGATGGTTTAAAAAGTGATCATGTTACAGAATCATTAGAATTCAGAAGTGGAGTTGGTGATTAGTGATTGCAAGATTGGATTATTAGGAATTCGGAGTACAAAGGTATTGGTGGATTCGATTAGATATAGGTATATAGAAAATGTATGTTCGGTGGATTAACTAAGTAATGTCATTACGTTTGGTGGATTAAAATCAATGATGTCAACCGCTGTTTGGAGTCTTAGACGATGTCGATAAAGAAAATACGTCTTTGGTGGATTAAGTCAATTATGGCAGACGCCGTGTGAAGTCCTAGGTTGCAACTATAACACTAGGGTTTGATAATGCTACCAAAAAGAGAAGTTTCTGGCAAATAAAACAACCTGAGCCTTCCTTGATAAGCCTTGCATACTATTTATTTGCATTCTGTGTATTAGCTCGCGGAGCACGGTGGTTAGTGTGCTCACACTCGCTCTCACAACAAATCCAGAGTCAAGGAATCAAATCCCTGCGCATCAGCAACATTACAGATCATGAGGACAAAGAAGGTGAAGATGTCAAGGGCTAGGTCGTGAGCCTCCAGTTGGCTGCCTGTGGGCAAGTCCTGAGGGTTCCACTGTGTGCTTCGTTCTTCCGCTGCTGTAATTTTCTGATTTCGGCCTAATCGGCCCATGTGTAAGTTTACTATATTAATTATGCTTCCGCTTGATATGTATTTGATATTCATTTACGAAGTCGTGAGCACTATCTCCGATCCGAGGAATAGTGCGATAAATCACAGAGGATTCCGGATGTAAAATCTGGGGTCTGACATCCTCCGCACTGATCGTGGGGGGGGGAGTTCACCTCCATGGAGTTCGGCGAGTACTGCGCCGAGCGCGGCGTCCAGGGGCAGCTCACTGCCTCCTACTCACCGCAGAAGAACGGGGTGGTAGAGCGCCGCAACCAGGGCATCATTGGCATGGCATGGTGTATGCTCAAGGCGAAGCGGCTTCCCGGCTACTTTTGGGGTGAGGCCGTGAACACCGCAGTCCACGTCCTCAACCGCGCCCCGACCCGCGCGCTCAACGGCAAGACCCCATTTGAGGCTTGGCACGGCGAGCGCCCCACCGTCCACTACTTCAATACTTTTGGCTGCATCGCCCACGTCAAGTCCACGTCATCGCCATCGACGCTATCATCGGACCAGCTTCGCCGCCTGGGCTTGTGCCCCGGGTGCTCGACGAGGAGTTACAGTTCACCACGGCGGACGATCCTGTCTCTTTCAGTGAGGTAGAGCTCGAGGCATGCTGGCATCAGGCAATGCACGAGGAGATAAAAATCGATCAAGGACAACAATACATGGGAGCTCGTCGCGCTCCCCACTGGGCACCGTGCGATCGGGCTCAAGTGGGTCTTCAAAGTGAAACGTGATGAACACGGCAATGTCATCCGGCACAAGGCGCGTTTGGTCGCCAAAGGCTACGTTCAGCGCGCGGGAATCGACTTCGACGAGGTCTTCGCTCCGGTCACGCGAATGGAGTTCGTGAGGGCGCTGCTTGCTCTGGCAGCCCACGAGCGCTGGGAAGTCCATCACATGGATGTGAAGAGCGTCTTCCTCAACCGCGACCTCAAGGAGGAAGTGTACGTGAGCCAGCCGCCTGGCTTTGTCGTTAATGGCAGTGAGCACAAAGTACTGCGTCTTCGCAAGGCGTTGTACGGTCTCCGACAGGCACCGAGGGCCTAGAATGCCAAGCTTGATGCGTCCATGGCGTCACTTGGTTTCCAGAGGAGCAGCTCCGAGCACGGCATGTACATGCGGAGCCGAGGGTCGTCACGGCTGGTAGTCGGGGTCTACGTCGATGACTTGATCATCACCAGCACCAGCTGCGACGAGATCGTGGTATTCAAGCTCGAGATGAAGCGTGTCTTTCTCATGAGCGACCTCGGGCTGCTGTTGTACTACCTCGGCATCGAGGTGAACCAAGGTCCAAGCGGCATCTCGCTCCACCAATCTGCTTATGCAGGAAAATTGCTTGAGCGGAGCGGCATGAGCACCTGCAACTCCAGTCTGGCGCCGATGGAACCAAGGCTCAAGTTGAGCAAGGAGAGCACTGCTCCACTAGTTGACGCCACCGAGTATAGGCGCGTCATCGGCGGACTACGCTACTTGGTGCACACCCGGCCAGGTCTTGCCTACACGGTGGGCTATCTGAGCCGGTTCATGGAGAAACCACACGAGGACCACCTCAATGCGGTGAAGCGCGTGCTAAGGTATATAGCGGGAACGCGTGACTACGGTCTTCACTACGCCAGGAGGGAGGATGAACGAGCTCGACTGGTCGGCTACAGTGACGCCGATATAGCGGGCGACATTGACACGCGCAAGAGTACCAGCGGCGTCATCTTCTTCCTCGGCGGCAACCCCATCACCTGGCAGTCCTCCAAGCAGAAGGTGGTGGCTCTGTCCTCATGTGAGGCAGAGTACATTGCGGCGGCAACAGCAGCCTGCCAAGGTGTCTGGCTAACTCGGCTCGTGTTTGACATGCTTGGCACTGAGTCTGGAGTGCCGGAGCTCAACGTGGACAACCAGTCCGCCATCGCTCTCAGCAAGAACCCCGTCTTCCACAACCGAAGCAAACATATCGACACTCGTTTCCACTACATTCGAGAGTGCATCGACGGGAACAAGATCATCCTTTAGCACATTTCGACGGAGAACCAGCTAGCGGACGTTCTGACTAAGGCGCTTGGACGTGTTCGGTTTCAGCAACTGCGTGCGTTGATTGGCGTCAACAAAATCGGTGAGCACAGCAAGGATTAGGGGGGGAGAAATGTTGAAATTACTCCAAGCGGCTCACCGTTTCCTCTTCATCTTCACCGTTTCTTCATTTACTCCAGCGTCTCACCAATTCCTCTTTTATTTCTTCCGTTAGTAGTGGAGCACTCTCTTTTAATTGCAGCTGCATGCATTCTAGTAGTGGAGCACTTCCTTCTTTTTATTGCTTCTGTTTCAGAGTGTTTAAGGAGTGCGTTGGTGCTGTACAAAGTGAGAAGGCTAACAGCCATTCTTTTCCTTTAAATAGACATGAAGGATATCAGAAAACGCTGCCCCGTTTTGCAGCACCAAACACTTGTGTTCATTGTGTTCTTGAGTGCGCATTCGAGAGTTCGCCGGAGGCGAAAGATTGCCAGTGATCCCCGACAATCTCCACATGTCGCCATCGCTCAGCCGACCCACATGCGGGCGCTTTGCCACTTTGTCACCAACCGCCATGCATCGGCATTTGGCCATTGCCAGCTCACAGTTGCTTTCCCGCACACCTTGCCACTTGCATTCCACTGCCAGCACTAGTGTGTTGGGTTTTGACCACTTGAATCTTCGATCTCAATAGTCGTAACTCACTTACGATTGCTCAGTACTTGTTACGACTACTCCAAGATGTGGCTATGACCACGTTGTGTTGGTTGCGACCATGCTGATGGTTACGACCACTTTATTATTGTTGTGCACATACTTGTAACTGAGTAACAACACTCTGGCTTATGACTACGTCTTCCCGATTTGCTTATACTCGTAGCCTTGTTACAACCAGCACGTCCTCATAACGACCATGTCTTCCAGGTCGTAATCGCTCGTAGACTTCAAACTCTTATCAAGTACTCGGTACTCGATACTTTGAGTATGAGTATTTCCGATGTGCAGCTCCTCTGCTCCTCTTATCTTCGAGAATGGTAGCGACAATACGAAACACAATACGCGAACACAATAGCTTTTCCCAGGAGCCAAAGCACCCCGCTTTTCTCTTCTTTTCTCTCCCTCAACATCTCGATCACAACCGATCGCTCTTGTTCGCTTCTCCTTCTTGTTACGATTACAGAACTGAACTCTACCTTATAAAGGCTAATTACAAGACTCATAAATGGACTCCCCAACCTGACTCATTTTCTACTATGGAACTGACTCGTACTCGTATACAACAAACTCTACGAATCCTACCAAAACTCAATATTTCCAACATAAAACAAAATTAATTCCAACATTCACCCAGTTAATCTTGTTTCTTCTTCAATCTGATCACGCCATTCTTCTCTCATCTTCCATCCTTTTCTTGCACTCCCATGCCCCGTTCCTTCCTGACATTGGCGGATCCAGGATTTTTAAGAACGATATTTGAATTTTGGAGCTAAGTTGCTCGAATACGTCGATACCGCAGCACACCGTCCCCCAAAACACCGATACAACGATATGTGTATGTAGATATAATAAAAATACATAAATTACAGAAATTAATGATTTCTTATGAGGAAATGAGAGACATAAGGCGAGCATAATTATATGAATTAAACAACAAATTATAGAGATAAATGAGAGTTGTATATCTTGTTGATCTTGCCTTTTTTGCTATTTCCCATTAGCAAGAACTGTCCATCTAAGAGGAAATTGTATGTTCCTTCCATGGAGCAAAACAGACCAAGAAAGAAAATAAGTGGAGTGGGGTGGAGCACATCTAGATCTGAAGAGAGGACGATGACAATAAGTTAGAGGTGCTACTCACTTCCCAATGCCACGCTCCCTCCCGACTACCGCGCTGCTCCATTCCTATCGCCCGCTCCCTACCTTCATGTTCGTTGTGCCACTGCCCGCTTGCCCGCGACACCTCTCTGCTCACCCGCGCTACCACACGCTCACCTTGCACCACGCACCTCCTCACACATGATTATCGTCACATCATGACACCACATCCGCGTCTGTCGGTCGTCACTTGCCTCTAGCCTGCACCTCCACCGGCTCGCCACTCGAAGGCCGAAGCCACCTCCCACACTGACAGCCACAACATAAGAAATAGAATAAATGTTAGGATTTTGTTTATATCTTTACCTCTTTGGGCATGACGAGGGCTGAGGTGGAAAGAAAAATGGGTCTAATGTATTACATGGGCTGTGCGCAAGATACGGGGAGTGCAGCCCGAATTTATTTGTAGGCATAAAATATAGTTTTAACACAACTAATAGTATATACATCTAATATACCTATTATATACCTGGTATTTTATAAAAATTTTTGGGTGTTCAGCTGAACACCCATGCCCTATGGCAGATCTACCCATGCTTCCTGGGCTGACACCGCCCTTCCGCCTGTGCTTGCTCCATCCCGAGCCTCACACAAACCAATACTCACCATGTATCACATCTAGACTGATCTCATCCTTTCTTGCACACCTATCTGGGTTGGAGCACCTGCTCCCACGGATTTCTTGGCTTTGTCAATACTTAAGCCTCCTGCTAGGTTGCTCTCTTCTACCTTCATTTTCCATTGTTGCTGCATCGGCATCCACATCTGCCCACTCTTCCTCCACTGGTGCTGCAGGTGACATCTTCCTCTCGAGCATGGGACTACTGCATGCTCATGAGACCTTCCTCTGCCTTCTGCATGCATGTGGGACTCGTCGCCTAGTCGTCTTCAGCCATTGTGATTTGCCCTAGCTGCACGCGCATGAACATGTGTGCTTGCAAATGCTCCTGGGTCGCTACTCATTGTGCCTAACACACACATGCAGGGCCCGCTTGGACCGCTGCTTTCCATGCCACTTGTAGCGAAATTTTTCTTTGCTCAAAAAATTTCTTTTACTCTATCTCCTGTAGGTATGCGTCATCCTTTTCCTTTAGTGAGACCTACTGGTCCCCATGATGTGTGCCGATACCATTGTTGGCTTCGACCATGCAACCTCCGACCACTCCATGCTCCAGAACCTCCAACCGCTGCGTACTCTGATTCTTTGATCGTACAACTCAGACCTTTTGACTGGTAGCACTCGAATGCTTCTGACTGCGCAAAAGCTTTCGGTTACTCAAAACTCCTCTAGTACTCGTATCTTCTCTAGACGCCTGGGACACCTTGGGATGCCTCTTGCGCCTTGTATGGTCGAAACCTTCTACACTAGCTGCGTGTCATCCCCGGGATCCGCACTCGTGCGGCTCGCCACCTGGCTCCTCCAAGCTACTCTTCAGACAAACTAATTTACAAGTTTCAACGAAATTTTGTACAACCGATTTGGGGATCTTTTCACCTTCATCAATCTTCATCCTTGTTATAGACACACAAGAGCTCATCCTGTAGCACCACCCTGCACCCTCCTCCTGTCATCTGTTCAAGACTAAGTATGTTGTTACACAATCCCAGTATAAAGTAAACTGCAGACACCAACTTCTGATCATCGTTCTTGCATTGCAAAAACATTGATCCTTTGCCTTCTACCTCCACCGTAGAGCCATCGCCAAACTTTGCCCAAAATCTTCTCATCGAGATCATGGAACATGGAGCTATCTCCCGTCATGTGATTGTAGGCTCCATTGTCTAAGTACCACCATTTAGTGCGATCGTCATTGCCTTCCTCCATGCATAGTTTAGCAACTATGTTCTTCTCATTCAATATCACCATGCCTGGTGTCTTTTCAACACATAAGGTAATGGATCGCGCGTAGGCTACGCAAGCAGAAAACAAAACTTTTCTACCGCGCACACAAGGACATCATGCTTAAGGAGGGATCATGGATCGTTACCACTAGACGCGCAGCGCGTAAAGAAGAGTTGGAGAAGCCGATCCAACCACGCGTCGAGGTAGTAGTGGAAGTAGTCGATCGTCCGAACCGATCGTCTCCTCCACGCGATCAACCACACCACGAGCAGATCCAATCTGTAGATTGATGCCGATCAACGCCGCAACGAGCGGCGCCTCCACCGGTATCCACACGTCCGGGTGGGCGCCGATCGCGAGTGTACCAAAGACTCGCGAGCAGCTAGGGTTTGGCTCAGGAGGTGGCGGCCAGGGTTTAGCTCGGGATTATCAGATGCAACCCCTCAGCCCCTCGCCTCCATATATATAGACCTCCTCACTTGGGCCTCGCGGACTGAGGCCCAATAGGAGTCTATCCGGATCTCTATCCGAATTGAGCCTACATCCGAATCACATTCGAATTAGTGTTCCAACCCGTTAAGTGTGCGACCCTGTAGGTTCACGTATACTTGGTCGCGACCCAGAAACACCTTTCCGGTCACCACATTTAATAGCGGTCTCTAGTAAGACATATTAACCCCAATGTATACGTAAAGATCATATCGGTGAACACGTAATGTTCTCATGTACTAATCCCTTTGCCTCACGATATAGATTAAGCTCAAGGCGAGACACATGTCATCCTCTTAATAGCTCAATCACTCTCTCGATTCCGTGATGGATTATAAACTCGTGATTGACTCCTCAATCACCTTGGCATGGCCATGCACTTTCATAATCTATTACATCAAGGGGCCCAGAGATATCTCTCCCATAAGGAGGGGCAAATTCTATCTTGATCGTTCACATCCCACTACATGTTTCATGGCAAACCCAAAGACTACTTTTATGACTACCCGATTCACGGAGTAGTGTTTAGTAGTCCCAAAATAAGCTACTACGCATCTTGGGAACCATGATGATCTCAAGTCTAAGGATTCCACATAAACACTACTTGAGACCAACTGATGACACATGGAATCTCTGCGTGTCTCATGGCGGGTCTATCCAACATATGTTCACTAACACATGTCCATATTATTGATTTGGTATCTCCATACCATGATCCATGAGACATGATCATCAATTAATACATATGCTGATCTTTGAATCATATTTGTTCCTCATATGAAATTGATCAGGGATCATTTAGAAATAGCAATATTTTAGCATTAAGAGTCTCATGAATAAGTCACATACTCATTGATCAATAATGAAAATGTCTATTTCAAGGAACAAAGCAATGTATCATAAACATAGTATGTGATATATTCAACATCTCCATGTTGCCTCTAAGGCATATCACCAACAGTCTCCCACTTGCACTAGAGTCAATCATGTAGGTATCTAATACCCATTGCCCTAGTGTGAGCCTCATGCTTTGGCTGGGGAAGCGGCTTTGTCAACGGATCTGCAATGTTCAAATCCGTTTGTACTTTGCATATCTTCACATCGCCTCTCTCCACAATCTCGCGGATGAGATGAAATCGCCGCAGAATGTGCTTGGATTTCTGGTGCGATCTAGGCTCCTTGGCTTGCGAATGGCTCCACTTGTTGTCACAAGAGAGGTCCATTGGGTGGAGGCACTAGCCATCACACCAAACTCGAAACAAATTTCTTGATCCAAATGACCTCTTTAGCGACTTGAAGCCGCTATGTACTCGGCTTCAGTTGTAGAATCAGCAACCGTCTCCTGCTTGGAACTCTTCCAGCTCACCGCTCCGCCATTCAGTAAACACAAATCCAGTTGCGATCTAAAATCATCTTTGTTAGTTTGGAAGCTAGCATCGGTGTAACCATTTACAACGAGCTCTTCCTCACCCCCATAGACGAGGAACACATCTTTAGTTCTTCTCAAGTACTTCAAGATGTTCTTTACGGCAATCCAAAGGACTTTCACCGGATCGATCGGTATCTACTTGTAGCACTTAAAGCATACGAGACATCCGGGCGTGTACAAAGCATGGCATACATAATGGACCCAATAGTGAAGCATATGGAATCACATTCATTTTATCCCGCTCATCAGGTGTACTAGGACACTGATTCTTGCTAAGATTTATACCATGTGACATAGGTAGAAAGCCTTTCTTGGAATCCTGCATGTTGAACCTTTTCAACACCTTGTCAATGTACGTATCTTGGTTTAATCCAATCAGCCTTTTTGATCTATCTCTATAGATCTTAATGCCCAGAATATATGCCGCCTCTCCTAAGTCTTTCATAGAGAAACTATTTTTCAATGAAGACTTAACAGATTCGAGCATCTGAATGTCATTTCCGATCGAATATGTCATCCACATATAAGACCGAAACACGAGTGCGCTCCCACTAGCCTTTTGTAAACACAAGGCTCTTCTTCGTTCTTGATGAAACCAAACCCTTTGATTACTTCATCAAAACGAATGTTCCAACTCCGAGATGCCTGCTTTAATCCATAAATGGATCTTTGTAGCTTGCATATCTTTCCAGCTGATTGCGGATCGACAAAACCCGTGGGCTATGTCATGTACACATCCTCACTCAGATTTCCATTAAGGAAAGTTGTTTTGACATCCATTTGCCATATTTCATAGTCGAAATAAGCAGCAATTGCTAGAATGATCCGAATAGACTTTAGCATTGCGACGGGTGAAAAAGTTTCATCATAATCAACACCTTGAATTTGTTTGAAACCTTTGGCCACTAATCGCGCTTTATAGATGTGAACATTTCCATCTATGTCTATCTTTTTCTTGAAAACCCATTTGCACTCAATAGTTTTAACACCATCAGGTGGATCAACCAAGTTCCAAACTTGATTACTGTGCATGGATTCAATTTCGGATCTCATGGCTTCAAGCCATTTCTTAGAGTCTGGTCCCACCATCGCTTCTTCATAGGTCTTAGGTTCATCGTTGTCTAACAACAATATATCCCGTTGTTGAGTAGTCAAGAACATGTACCTCTCGTGCACACGACGTGACCTCTCGACCTACGTGGTGCGGTGTGTCCACAACAGTTCTTCAACAGTTTGTTCATCTGTTGTGGTTCTCAGAGAGCTGAAACATTTTCGTGTGTTTCTCGAATTTCATCAAGTTGCACCATGCTCCCACTATCCCTTCTTGAGAGAAACTCTTTCTCTAAGAAGACACCATGCTTGAGCGACAAACACTTTGCCTTCTTCTTGATTATAGAAGTAATATCCTTTTGTTTCCTTAGGATACCCGATAAAGAAGCATTTATCAGATTTAGGACTGAGCTTATCAGTTTGTAAACGTTTTACATAAGTCTCACATCCCCAAATCTTAAGAAAAGACAAGCTAGGACGTTGTCCTGTCCACATCTCATATGGTGTCTTTTCACACGATTTTGATGGAACCTGTTTAGTGTGAAAGCGGTTGTTTCAAGAGCGTACCCCAAAAAGAAAACGGAAGATCACCGTGGCTCATCATGGGCGCACCATATCTAATAAGGTGCGATTTCTCGTTCGATACCCCATTCCATTGAGTTGTTCCAAGCGGAGTCAATTGTGGAACAATTCCACAATCCTTCGATGATTACCAAACTCATGGCTCAAATAATCGCCTCCACGATCGGATCGTAGAAACTTGATTGTCTTGCCTAAATGATTTTGCACTTCATTTTGGAATTCTTTGAACTTTTCAAAGGATTCGACTTATCTTCATCGGTAGATATATCCATATCTACTAAAGTCATCGATAAAGTTATGAAGTCTTCGAAAACCACCTCTGGTCGTTGAGCTCATTGGTCCACATACATCGAATGTACGAGTGCCAATAAGTCACTTGCCCGTTCACCTTGACCGGTGAAAGGTGCTTTTGTCATCTTGCCAAGTAAACAAGATTCGCATGTCTCAAATGATTCAAAATCAAATGAGTGCGAATACCATCTCTATGGAGCTTCTCCATGCGTTTCTCATTTATGTGACCTAGCGGCGGTGCCAAATAAACGTGGATTCAAATCATTCGATCGTTGCCTCTTTGCATTAATGTTATAGACCGATGACTCTTCAAGAGTAAGAACATATAACCCATTCACCAATGGAGTATGACAATAGAACATATCTTTGAAATAAAGAGAACAACCATTGTTCACGGATCTAAAGTCATAACCTTCGCTTGTAAACATGAAGCGAAATAATGTTCTTGGAAAGAGATGGAACACAATAACAATTATTCAATTCCAAAACTAATCTCAAGGTAAAGACAATGGCATGGTGCCAACACCACCGCATGATAACTTTTGCTCCATTGCCAGCGCCAAGATCCACTTCGCTCCTCCTCAAACTTCTACTTCTTCTTAGCCCCTGCAACGATTTGCAAATGTGAGCAACCGATCCGTATCAAATACCCAAGAATCGATAGAAGAAGTGGCAAGATTGATTTCTATAACATTTATACCGAGTGGAAGTCGTATTCCTTCTTCTCCTTAAGATCCTCCAAGTACTTTGGCGCTTCCTTTTCCAATGTCACGATTGCTTACTGAGTAGCAATCGCATCGAGAGCAGGCCCTTCTTGACTTGCTTGGCCTTAGAACTGCTCGCGATCTCATCGGGAGCTAACTTTCTTTTGACCGCGCCTTTCTTTACATAGGGCTTGCCCTTGCCTTTCTGCATCATCATCACATGATTGGTGCTTTTCTTAATGCTTTCCTCGGCAGATTTTAGCATCCCATGCAACTCAGCCAAGGTCTTGTCCATGTTGTTCATGTGATAGTTCAGAATGAATGGCTCAAAGCTCGGGGCGCGATCAAGAATCACATCGAGCCAACTCTTGGCTAAGGGAAAACCAAGTTTTCCAGACTCTCAATATAGCCAATCATCTTAATCACATGAGGGTCGACGGATTCCCTTCAGAAGCTTCGCACGCAAACAAGGACTTTGAAGTGTTGAACCTCTTAGCCCTTGCTTGGTTCTCAAACATACCACGCAACCCCACAATGATATTGTAGGCATCTGTGTTCTCATATTGCTTCTGAAGCTCAGAGGACATTGTGGCAAGCATGAGACAGCTCACATCAAGGCAATCATTCGTTTGCTTCTCATAAGCTCTCCGTGCAGCCACGAGCATTATCGTGCAAGTCATCGGGATAAGGAGACTCAAGGACATACTCCTTGCGCTCTTGCTTGAGAACAATTCTCAAGTTGCGATACCAATCCAAAAGTTCGTTCCATTGAGTTTTTCTTTCTCAAGAATAGATCGCAAATTAAAAGAACTGGATGCGGCATTAGTTGACATGATCTACAACAAAGAATATGCAAAGTTTAGCACTATGTTCATGTTTGATCTTCCATTAAACAATTTAACAAAGATACTCCCACTATATGTTTTGTAATCGTCTTCCTCTAACGACATATAGTGGTCAAGATCCATGTTCATCTAAGTTCTAGTGAGCTTTGGCATCACTGCTAGAAACTTAGTGACGTAGGTAAGCAACACTTGCTAATCACATCTTATGTGACTCTTGTTTGTTGGGTGGCATCCAATGCCCCGGCTCCCAACGTCGTGCCCCAAGGCCCAAATCCAATTTGATAGCCTTGTCAAGTAAACCAATACTATGCATGTGGATGTCCGACATCCACCCTATTAGATCAAGATAGTTGATGGTACTCTACTTTGGCAGACCTACCAAACAATGATCGTGATTCTTATAGGCGCAGCAATTGGAAGGGCATCAAAACAAATTCTTAATTTTTCTTGAGAGAAGCTATTCTATCATGAAAAACACACCCTCTATAGGTATGGCATGAAAGAATAGTATGACAAGAAATAAACATCACATGCATATAATCACATTATCCGTGAATGGTATGGCATTTTGTATCGTAGTGGTCGCCATCGCCATGGTTCCACGGTGATATTCTTCGCCACACTTCTTGTCCTCTTTGTCATCATGCTTGAAGCCTCCATAGCAAAGAACTAAACTATTACAACTAATAGGTAGCAAATGAATTACATGAGGAGCTCAAGCATCACAAGTCGACACGCAGTCGTTATACAATTAAAAACGACCTCAACCCTACTGTGATTAATACGACACACAGCCGCCAAAACACACATGCATCACATATGCATCTATGCCATACCATTCACATCATTCCCTGCAAAAACAAGTTAAGCGTAGAACGTATACTACCGCCCTGACATGAATGTGTTTCTATAACAATCTATGCGTGTACGCAACGGCGGTCCCGCTGGCCATGCATAGTTTAGCAACTATGTTCTTCTCATTCAATATCACCATGCCTGGTGTCTTTTCAACACATAAGGTAATGGATCGCGCGTAGGCTACGCAAGCAGAAAACAAAACTTTTCTACCGCGCACACAAGGACATCATGCTTAAGGAGGGATCATGGATCGTTACCACTAGACGCGCAGCACAGCGGAAGAAGAGTTGGAGAAGCCGATCCAACCACGCGCGTCGAGGTAGTAGTGGAAGTAGTCGATCGTCCCGAACCGATCGTCTCCTCCACGCGATCAACCACACCACGAGCAGATCCAATCAGAGATTGATGCCGATCAACGCCGCAACGAGCGGCGCCTCCACGGTATCCACACGTCCGGGTGGGCACGCCGATCGCGAGTGTACCAAAGACTCATGAGCGACTAGGGTTTGGCTCGGAGGTGGCGGCGGGGTTTAGCTCGGGATTATCGGATGCAACCCCTCACCCTCGCCTCCATATATAGACCTCCTCACTTGGGCCTCATGGATGAGGCCCAATAGAGTCTATCCGGATCTCTATCCGAATTGAGCCTACATCCGAATCACATTCGAATTAGTGTTCCAACCCGTTAAGTGTGTGACCAGAGGTTCACGTATACTTGGTCGCGACCGAAACACCTTTCCGGTCACCACATTAATAGCGGTCTCTAGTAAGACATATTAACCCCAATGTATACGTAAAGATCATATCGGTGAACTCGTAATGTTCTCATGTACTAATCCTTTGCCTCACGATATAGATTAAGCTCAAGGCGAGACCTGTGTCATCCTCAGCTCAATCACTCTCTCGATTCCGTGATGGATTATAAACTCGTGATTGACTCCTCAATCACCTTGGCATGGCCATGCACTTTCATAATCCATTACATCGAGGGCCCGAGATATCTCTCCCATAAGGAGGGCAAATTCTATCTTGATCATTCACATCCCACTACATGTTTCATGGCAAACCCAAAGACTACTTTTATGACTACCCGATTCACGGAGTAGTGTTTAGTAGTCCCAAAATAAGCTACTACGCATGCTGGGAACCATGATGATCTCAAGTCTAAGGATTCCACATAAACACTACTTGAGACCAACTGATGACACATGGAATCTCTGCAATGTCTCATGGCGGGTCTATCCAACATATGTTCACTAACACATGTCCATATTATTGATTTGGTATCTCCATACCATGATCCATGAGAGATGATCATCAATCAATACATATGCTGATCTTTGAATCATATTTGTTCCTCATATGAAATTGATCAGGGATCATTTAGAAATAGCAACATTTTGGCATTAAGAGTCTCATGAATAAGTCACATACTCATTGATCAATAATAAAAATGTCTATTTCAAGGAACAAAGCAATGTATCATAAACATAGTATGTGATATATTCAACATCTCCATGTTGCCTCTAGGGCATATCACCAACATAAGGAAGAAGTAGTGCTAGCTCAACATCCTCCTCAGCACGGGTGAGTTTCACCTCCTCATCCTTCTTCTTGCTTAGGCAATTCGAAGCATAGTGTCCGTACTTCTCGCAGTTGAAACACTTTATGTGGCTGCCTCACTTTGACGCGTAGTACCCGTATTTGCCACATTCAAAGCACTTTACATGTGATTTATCACAGGATCTTTCACCACCGCCTTGCCTAGCCTTGTCTCCACGGGCACCTCTACCGCCTTGACCACTCTGGCTGTCTCTCCGGCGCCATCGCCCATGGCTACTTGATGAGCCACCCCTGTCTCTTGGATCTCCCTTTAATAGCAACGCTTGCTAGTTATGGGACTAGGACCCCTGCTTGTTACGCGACTAAAACCCCTTCAGTAGCTACTCATGTGCCTTGAGGGATCGGGTGATCTCCTCGATCTTCTTCTTGTCCAGATCGGAGGAGTACATAAGCATTGTGATTACAAGTATGTACTTCTCTGGAAGCACGCGTAGATATTTCTTCACCACCACATATTCCTCTATCTTGTTTCCAAGAGAGTTAATTTGATTGTATACAGAAGTTAGCTTGCCGATGAACTCGTCCACCAACTGGGTCTCTCCTATCAAGAGATTCTCGAACTTGCTCCGTAAATTCTGGAGCCGCACCTCCTTCACACGACCAACTCCCTCGTGCATCATCTCAAGCATCTCCCACGCTTCTCGTGCCGTCTCCTTCCCTATGAGTTGATGCATCATCAAATCTGGCACTGCATGATAGACCACAGCAAGCACCGTCTGGTCTATCTTGTCGTCCACCTCCTTGTCCTTCCCCTTTGAATCAAATGCACCCGAAACAACCTGGGCGAGCATGTTCACCTTCATGTTCATTGCCTACATTTGGTAATTGTCGGTCGTCAGGAGAAGATACTGGAGGGAGATTAGTCCATCCCAGCCCAACGTCTTCTCACCCTTGATCTTCAGGTATCACCATGATCAATGGGCTCTGATACCAATTGTTGGGTTTCGATCACTTGAAACTTTAGACGTAACTCGCTTATGACTGCTCAGTACTTGTTACGACCACTCCAAGATGTGGCTACGACCACGTTGTGTTGGTTGCAACCACGCTGATGATTACGACCACTTAGCTAGTTACGACCACTCCTTTCTACTGTGCACGTAAGTGCTCGCAATGTATATGGGCCACGTGCCAGCAGACATTGAGTGTTTTAACCGCTAGTGCACGCGGCAAGAGAACGCCACAACGATTTCTACTGTGTGGTCGGCAACCGCCTCGTCGATGTTGTGCACCAACTGGGGTAACATCTAAGTTCTCTCTCTGGTTTATAAATTTTAGTAGAGATTAGGGTTGTGTTTAGGGAGAGATATCAAGAGTTCATTTGAGAGAATGAATACATCAATTTAATCTGTTATTTCGTATACTATGAATTTGGGTGTTGTATGGGCGTAATGTTGGAATATCATATATAAGGAAGTTGTAGAGGATTTTGATAGATTTCTATAGAACTTTTATTTATATCAATCGGATGAAAAGATTGTGATATATGAATTTTATAATCCTGTCGTTGAGTAAATTTGTCATATTTTGGTAGCATGTACTAATCAGTAGACTAAAAATAGTAAATGAACTAATTTGAGAATTTGGTCAACATGAACAATATTGTATTTAATTTCTTAAGGTTTCAAGAAAGTTTAATAATATAATTTTTATATAAGTAGAATAGAAGTTACAAATTTTAGGATGCTGCTATCCAATACCAGGTTGCTGCTAGACGCAGTCGTGGGAAAATATTAATTTAACTAATTTAATGCCAAAATTAAATTTTAGGAATAACTAGAAAGTGGTAGATAATATCATGTACATTCTGAAAATGGCATAGTTCAAGATATTTGCATGTGTAGATTAAAAGATATTAAATTAATAAATATACTATCCATAAGATGAATCTTTTAGGTTAAAAATGGGGGTCTAGATGATTTGATCTAAATATTTAATCAACTAGAAAGTTGTAGAAAATTTTGTATAGATTCCATAACTGGTATGGTTTGCTATAATACAATGTGAGAGTTGAAAGTCATGATATTTTTAGTACCGGAGCAGCAAGGAGGACTGTCCATTAAAAGGGGAAAATAGTGGACTCATCATTGGTTTATTGTTGTTTTTAGGTGAACATTGAAGACTACTGCATTAGGTGGAAGTAGCACATGGAACAATTACACTTTTGTAGCTCTTCACTCCACCTAGCTAACCATTCACTTATTGTCATAAACAACTTAGTTTATCCATGTAATAACTAGTTGCTTAATGGTTTCCTGGGGCCCAGCGGGCTAGGCCCAATTTAAATTCTATTTTATTTTGAATTTTCAACAAATTTCAAATTTAGATTTTTAGTTTCATTCACCAGTTCAAATTAAGCCCAAATTGATTTTGGACTTGAACCCTATTTTGGAGTTACCTCCACTTGAATTACCTAGAACACCTTAATACATAGACTTTCCTAAATACTAATTTGGGGTTTTTGGCAAAATTTTTTGAATGCTGTGACTTCTCAATTGCTCCTTCATTCAAATTTTAGCTTGATTTGGATTTTCATAATAGATCTAGACTCTGGTTTATTGAATTTAAACTCATGATTTCTTTTAATACAATGTTGCATGCCCATATTTAGGATTTTTATATTTGAACTTTTGATTTTTTGCTTTATTTTTGCCTCCTAGTTTATTTCTAGGTTTATATTCCCTTTATTTTTTTAGGTCTAAGCCCATGATTTAATTTGAACTTTTTGTTGCAAAATCTCCTACCTAACTTTCAGGATCATCTTTTCATATTTGGATTCGAATTTAAATTTAGTTAAAATATTTGCACCTTTTCTTCTAAATTGCATTTACATGTATATCCTTTTTATTACTATTATTATTATTATTACTATTGCTTAGTAATCTCAATAAAAAATCCAGTGAAACCAAATGCAGCAAGATGCAAATAAAAATAAATAAATTTTATACATTTTCAAGCAACAGGCTTTTTGGGCTGTTACAACCCCACCCATGCATGTCACCATCAAGGAGCACCTAAAAATAACAACAACGTAAAGGTGAGTCCACGACTCAGCAAGTACATAATACAATAACAAACGAGGCCAACATCATATTTACAACTCATATCCATTAACCATCATCTCAATTTCACATATTCATTCTCATCAAGTTCTAGACATATGTCTCATTATTTTATTTCTCTTTTCATAAATGCAATATAATGCAATGTTCATATACATGTCTCAACTTCTCTTTAGCATATACTGGTATAGTGGAGTGTTACACCAATTAGTGTCCACTCAAGCCCGCCTGTCGAGACCCAGGATTTCCAAATCCGAGCCCTCTGTGTATTACTGCACTAGTCCCAGATCAAAACTAGTTCACACAGTCAAACAGTGATGATTATATAACCAACAACGCTTTATTATAATAATAGAGAATACAGACCTTATGGCCTCTTTACTACAACTGAGGTTTCATGACCTCTCGAACTCACAAAACACAACGGAAGCAAAAGAAATTCTAACGAAGACCCTTCACTACGCCACAGGCAATTGACTGGGGATGCACAGCCTAGTACTCCAGAAAGCCTTTGTTGTATCTACACGCGAAGTAGTCGTAATCTCCTACATAAGCTTCCTAATCCCCTGAGATTTGTTTTGAGTGTAGCATGTGAGTACATAAAGTACTCCACAAGTCTTGGGAAAAATGCAGTAGATGTAGGGCTTAACAAAGAAAGGATAATATGGTTCTTTTACACAAAGCAATATTTTATTTCAAATAGCATTAAATATTTTTGAAGGCATTAATTTAAAAAATTTCTGGGCAAACGGAGAGGAGAAAGCGGGTGGGGTTTTAGGTGAAACAAAAAGGGAAACGTGGGGAACTGAATACTCACCTCGGTGGCGGTGGAACGAGCATGGTCGGCCTGCGACGAGGAGAGAAGCGGTTGCGCGACGCGGACTCATGGCGACGGCGATTTTTCGGTGGTGTTCCGATGGTGAGAGGGTGAGTACGGCGTAGAACGCGTGAAGGCGAAGCCAAAGGTGAAGACGGTGGTGGCACAAACCTCCGGACGGTGGCGCAAATGGTTGAGGAACCACATTCAGTTGGCGAGAGAAAAATGCTGATTGCGGCGAGGAGGAAGGGAGGGAGGACTTGATATTTTCGGGGATGGATGAGGATGAGAAGGGGCTCCGAGGGCTCTCTTTTATAGGGGCTGAGGAGGATGGGGAAGGGAGATCAAGCAACGACGTCAATTCGGGACGACGGTTCGTTTCCATGTAAATGCGCAACAAGGAGGGGAGGAACAGCTAGAAATAGAGGACTTTTTACGAGAGAAATTGAATGCACTTGATTACATGAAGAATCGTGGAGAAAATTATGTGTTTTGAAAAGCTCGAGAGAGCTCTAATGGCGGCCTGCTCGTTCAGAGGAGATGCACGCATGGGAGAAGATAGGGAGGAGAGAGAAAGAGGGAAAGGGAAGAAAGAAAAGAAAAGGAAGGAGAGGAAAAAAAGAAATGGGTTAAGAAAAATAGACCTGACCTAGAAAAATAGAACAAATATTTTTCTAGAGATTTTTTTGTAGATTTGAATTCGAATTTCCAGAATTTGAATTCGAATTTTGAAATTTGGATTTTTTGAATGTGAACAAGGAATTGGAATTTTGAAATTTTTTCCAGTATTAAACAAATAATCCAAATAAAATCCAAACACTTTAAAGTAATTAATTTGAAATTAAATTTTTAAAGAAACTGAATTTTTGGGATGTTACACCACCCTTTTCATGTGGGACGTTAAGCCTGTCCTTTTTCATATGGGCACAACAAGCCCATCCTTTACATCCATGGACCACAAGCCCATCCTTTACATATGGGGACAATAAGCCCATCATTTACATCCTACTCCTATGGGTCACATTTTTTTATCATGAATGCTCAACATGTAATACAATGATTATATCTTTCTTTAATTTATTTTCAGCATTAAACAATTTTATAATCATCATTCTACCATATTCATCATCATCATCATTTTATCATAAACATGTGAGAAATATAAAACATGTATAGTCATATGAATAATCATGGTAAGTACTCATGTAACAAAATAATAATTTCAAATACACGAATACCATTCTACCATACACTTACCATACACTCGGCACCACTCCTCCTACAGTAATTACCCAATATCAATATAAGTCATAGCGATACAGAACAACAATTAAACGATAATGCTTCTACACGCTTCCCAAATCCATAATAGTTCCCTTTACCGGACAGTCAGCCCTACTGTCATAGTACTAAAAATGACATAACTTCTAAATCCCAAGTCCTATCATTGTTAACCATCTACACAAAATTCTCTACAAGTTATTATTTGGCCACAAGTCCATATTAAATTGTTTAACCCCCTTTTTAACCTAGAAGACAGATCTATCATCTTCCGCACTGTAGGCTTAATATTTTCGTAGATATTGATCTACTCAAGAAAATATAGTAAACCATAATATTTTCAGAATCTACAAAAAAATGTCTACCTCTTTCTAGTTATACCCAAAAATCAATTTCTATCATCTACTAAGTCTATTTGATAATTTTCCACAACTGTGTTAGCAGCAACTGGTTCTGGATAGAAGTCTTCTAAAATTCACAACTTCTGTTCTACCCATCCAAAGTTTATATTCTTGGATTCTCTGGAATTCTTGGGCAATTATCTACACTTTTTATGTACATCAAATACCGTAATTATTCTATTTAATATTTTTAATCTACATATTACCATATGTAGCCAAAAAATGACAATTTTTTAGATAGTGGGCCTACAAAAACATAACACAAAATTTAACCATCTAGTTGATGTGATTAAATACTGCACAAAAATCAACCCTGACAGGTTACCAAGGGTAAGAAAATCATTAATGCTGCAGAACAACATGGCACGTAGAGTGAAATTCTCTCGTTTGTTCACATCCCATACATGTACCCCTTCATTCCACAGTATTGCAAGATCTTCCACTAATGGTGCTAGGTACACATCAATATCATTCTCAGGTTGCTTCAGCCGTTGGATAAGTAGTAACATCAAAATATACTCCTGCTTCATACACAACCAAGGAGGAAGGTTGTACATGCATAGAGTCACGGGTCAGGTGTTATATCGGTTGCTCATGTTACCAAAAGGATTCATTCCATCTGCACTCAACCCAAACCTTATATTCCTCGGTTCCACACCGAAATCTACAAACATCCTATCGATGTTCCTACACTAGGCAGAATCAGCAATGTGTCTCATCATTCTGTCTTTCTTACGCTGCTTCGAGTGGCAACGCATCTGTAACATCCCGAAATTGGTTATTTCAAAAATATGAAGATTTAAAAATTGTTTCCTGCATTTTGCTGGCATTTGAATTTCTTTTGGATATTATTTGAAATCTTTTTGAGATTTGTGGCATGCAAATTGATAATCAGAGAGTAATCCCAAATGCAAATAATAGAAAACTAAAATTTTAAATACGAATCTGAAAAGATGATCCGATGTAAGGAGAGAGGAACCTGATTATATATATATATATATATATATATATATATATATATATAAAGTCTCACCTTGGGAATAATGACATAAATAGCAATAAAAGTGAACGACTAAATACAAACACCTAGACAAAGATATATATACAATTGTGCAAGGAAAAGTTTGGCAATATAGGAAATAAAATATATATGTGCAAAAATTAAGTAGGCCAGCAAAATAGTAATATGTGAAATTATATATATACACGTATGACCTAAATAACAATAATAATAATAGAAACTCGTTTAATAGCTAAAAATTTAAAATCAAATTCTAAAAGTCACGCAAAAATCAGTGATCACAAGTATGAAACAAAAATTTAAATTAGAAATCTGAAATTTTAAAGCCAAGCTTAAACATCTTAGTTTCTTCTCTTTTTGCCATCCTACCAATTCTTCTCATGTGCTCCCACTGTCCTGTGGGCCCGGCCTCCCAGCCCCTCTCTCTTCCCTCCTTTCCTCCCTCTGCCGGTGGGCCAGCCCCCGTGCGCTCCCCTTCTCTTCTTCTCTCCCTCTCCCTCCCCCGAGCGCCCGCGCCCTCCTCCCTCCTGTGGCGGTAAACCGTCCGCGTCTCCCTCCTTCTCTCCACTGCGCCGAACCTCTGCCATGCGCCGCGTCATCAGAGCTTTGACACTGTCGCATCCGCCTCGCGCCCATCGCTTCTGGCTACGCTGCACCCCCATATATATATGCGTGGCAGTTATGATAAAGTAACCCCTAGGTCATCGGATGATTAAAAGTAATTTACCCTATGAGGCTTTATGCATAGTAGCCATCATTAGCGTGTCATCGTTAAATAAATCTCGACCATACATTTAATTAAAAATTGATATAAAAATATATAACCTGTTAGGGCAAGCTCGGCTCAAATAAATAAATTAAGAATTAAAAATAAAAGCTAAGCCTAACAATAACAAGGTGTGGACAAATGATGATGGTGCCAGTGACTAAATCTTAATATTAATTAAATATTAACATTAGATTTAGTAAATAATAATATTGAGCATAAATGTATATAACAAGCTAGGACCCGTATAAATATATCCTAACTCAAATTAAACTAAGCCTAGTGATAACTCAGAATACATAAAATATCACGCCATAAAATGCTATAGACCCGGACTCTAGGATTAATTTGGTAAGCTAAAATTGGTATACATCGTGTATGTAGTATATGCCCTGAATGTTAACGCTCGACAAAATAATACCTGGCTAGACTTGCACACCAACTCATAGGTCTAACCTACCTAATGGAACTTCCTAAATAAATGTAAAATGATAAAAGAGATTACTAATAAAAAGATCAAGTCATCATATTCTACCACCGGCTTTGCCTCCAATCACCCATTAACTCGTAATAAAACTAAATTGAGTTTATTCGGATTTATTTGGATCTTTTGAGTTATTTGTTTTTATTTGTATTCAGTCATTTATCGCGTAATTAGAAACTGGAGTCCCGAAGAATCAACTGATCAAGCGTAATCGATAGCGAAGTGAAGATAAAGACCCAAAGATCAAGAGAAAGCATCGTGTGAGCTCAAGTCCATGATGGCCCGCGCCAAAGTAGTCAATACTTTGATCATGTTGAACCTACATTTTCTGCAAATTACTTTTGTTTAAATTATCGAATTGCATGCCATTATTTTATATACAAATACATGTTAATTTAAGATGCTAGTTACATACCCATTGCTTGCCTTGATTAATATTACACCTCCCTTGGAACATTGGAATATGTGAACCTTATCGCCCTAGCAAAATTGTAATAGTAACCATTTCGAAAATAAGTCCGTAATTATATGCCATGCTTAGTATTGCTTAGATACTCATGGGCGTGAGAACGCTCAAGCATCACTTTCAGTCATGAGAAAATTTGGTTGGGCGGTCATGGTGGTAATGACTGGTATATGTTCGATATGGTTATTTTATGCTCCCAAAGACCTCAACTTGCTTGAATATCTGGGCGGATGGTTCGAGGGTGTGTGAGTGGTGCGGTGGAAGCACAATGTGGTTAGTGGAAGAACCGCCCAGATACCCCTCAGGACTGAATCTTGTCATGACCTCCCACGTAAAACAGTGCATCCACAAGTCTGTAAAGTACAACTTGGCTAAGTAAGTTTATCGAAATTCCCGGACTCATCTCACTGGTAGTGGAGTGAAGTGGATACGCAAGGGCAAGGGGAGGCCTAAAGGGACACCAAGGGGAGGGTGAAGTTTTTCAGCTGTTCTAAGCGTTGCGGGAAGTGGAGCCTGGCTGCGTTAGTAACTGTGGAGAACATCCCGTGCATAGATGGGACCCACCGCAAGTGGGCAGTTTCCCATAAAGTGAGATGATAAAATGAACTAGATAATTTGAAAAGTCACTGTGATGGTCTGCTCAACTGTATGACTAAGAAATCATGTGGGGAAACGAGTTGATTGTCTCTTGTGGTGAAAGTGTACAAACTCTGCAGAGTCAAAACTATTCGAATAGCCGTGCCCACGGTCATGGGCGGACATGGGAACTTAACCAGATATAGTTCTATTTCAAAAACTTTGTGGGCGGGAATGGAAAAAGTGGAGGCGGTGCAAGACCACGATTTGTGTTGTCTGGGTGTCGCCCGATGATAAGTTAAGCGACTATAATCAAGGATTAAGCATATGGTGCGATGCCATGTAACGGTGGATGGAATCTGAATCGCTACTATTATTGCATTCTCTTACACATTATGTTTTGTTCAACTGCTAAGTCTCAGGAAATTTCTATGTATTATATTTCAAAAGCAAAATGATGGTAAAGCTTCTACTTTTACAAAGTATAATGACAGGAAGAATAAATAGAGTCATAAGAAACAAAGATGGCTGTTGGTGGGAAGTACATAAAGGTGTTGGTGGACTCATGTCGATTATAAAAGGGGAATGATAGAAAGGAGTCTAGGAGAAATAAATTGGAGTCTAAATGAACAGATAGGATAGATAGATTTTTTAAATAATTTTGGAGAATCGGAAGAGGGTAAATGTAATTGCTGGATTTAATGGGATTAGTAGGACTTGATCTAGATGGATAAATTGAATTTGAGGAAATTTGGAGATACGACAATTGGAGTATAAACTTGATTAATGATATTCTTAGTGGAGAAATATTGATGAATTAGTTAGAGATAAATAATGGAAAATAAGGATGATTGTGGAAAAAGCAATTTATGGTTTTGGATCATTAGCAGAAAGGATTGATTTGTTAGAAAGTTCTGATATGAATGATTTCGGTGGATTAAAAAAAGTAATCCTGTTAGGGCATCATTAGAATTCAGAAGTAAGGAGATGGTGGATATTGATTACAAGATTGGACTATTATGAATTCGGAATATAGAAGATATTGGTGGATTCAAAATGAATATATATAAAGGGTTTGATCGGTGGATTAGCTAAATGATGTCATTCGCTGATTGAAGATTAGACAGGAATCAATATAGATGATGTTTGATCGGCGGATTAACTAAATGATGCCACTCACTGATTGGAGGTTAGACAGCAATCAATATAGATAATGTTTGATCAGCAATCAATTAGTAAGGAAATTATGTCTTTGGTGGATTAGGTCAATTATGGCATTTGGTGGAGTGAGTCAATTATGGCAATCGCTGTGTGAAGTTCTAGGTAGCAGCAATAACACTATGGTTTAATAATAACAATGCTACCCAAAAACAAACTTCTGGCAAATAAAACAGTCCGAGCCTTTCCTTTGATAAGCCTTGCATATTATTTATTTGCATTCTGTGTATTGGCTCGCAGAGCACGGTGGTTAGTGTGCTCACACTCGCTCTCATAACAAATCTAGAATCAGGATTCAGTCCACTACGCCTCAGCAACACTATTGCTCACAATGATAAAGAAGATGAAGATGTCAAGGGCTAGGTCGCGAACCTCCAGTTGGCTGCCTGTGGGCATGTCCTGAAGGTCCCACCTGATTGCTTCGTTCTTCCGCTGCTGCAATTTATTGATTTCAGCCTAATCGGCCCATGTGTAAGTTTACTATTTTATTTATGCTTCCGCATGGTATGTATTTGATATTCATTTTCTGTAACTGTGAGCACTATCTACTGATCCAGGGAATAGTGCATTAAATCACAGAGGATTCCAGATAGTAAAATCTGGGGTCCCTACAGCATCAATCTTGCATACTTGCGGTTTGCAAACAAACGCTTCAAATGGGGAATTACGGAAGATACCACAATACCTTAGCAGGAGGTCCTTGCTTCACCTCGATGCCCTTTCCATCATCGGAATCAGTTTTACGCTTATATCGGGATGCTTTACTCTTTACGGTAGAGAATACAATCATTCGAACATGTATGTATTCATTCTACTTCCATTCCCAATGGACAAAGAATTTTCTTGGCTTGGTACATGGTTCTCGGCAACACATTTCCCTTTGGAAGTATGTCCGCTAGGAGACCTAACAATGCCGTCAAACTCTTGTCGGACCAACCATTGCTTGCCTTCAATTTCAGTAGTTCTAGAACCGATGACAACCTCGTGTATTGCGGCTTATAACCTGGGAACAAAGGTTTCTCCGAGTCCTCCATCAAGCCCTCGAATTTACCAAACTCTCTCTTACTATAATTCTCTTCTGCATCTTGTAACATCTAATCCAAATTATCATCCTACGACCTATCCTCATGATTGAAAGCATAGTCCGCAACCGGCATATCGTTGTCTCCCTCGACAATGTCATAACTACCTTCTTGTGTAATCTTCTCTTCACCGTGACTGATCCAACATTTGTATCCCTTTCTGAAACCCCTTCGAATCAAGTGAGCTTCGATCTGCGCTGAGTTGCTAAACATCTTTAGATTATCACAGTCAATGCATGGATAGTACATATATTACATCCCTTCTTCAACATATCCAGCTCGGTCGCTCTTCTAAAAGCAGACACGTGATTAATGTACTCTTCACTCACTTCACTCATACGGTTCTCAACGTACATCCAGTTTCAGTCCATCTACGCTACACATATAACAAATGAGTGTCAAAAATGATTATTAGCACTATTGTAGCAAATTAGACTACCTATACTTAATTACACATGACTTCTATATTAGCTAGCTAGCCACGTATTCATGACACAATAATATTAAGCAAGAATATATTGAAATAAACTAGGAGTACTTACCTATTCTGAAATTAAGCAAAGTACCATTATCTTTCTAAACCTAGATAGCTAGCTAGCTAGATCTAAACAAAAATCTAGCTATCATCTCTTTCAATTACAAGGCATATAAGTTATTTGAAGCAATTGAATACTAACCTCTCATCACTAAGAAGACGTATATAGATCTATAAGTGATATGTTTTCACCAAACTCCCCAAAGCTGGCTGCCTCGCTCCACCGATGTAGTGCAATGAAAACAGATCTGTGTCGAGACCACGTACACCCGGTATTTAATAGCGCAGATTATCTAGACGGTTCCAACCACAAATGGTCTGTGATATGAACATTATCACAGACCGTTCGTATTAATAATTGTCTGTAATAATTCACAGACAGTTATTTATACAAACTATCTGTGATGTCTGCAATATCACAGACAGTTTGTTATAAGAACCGTCTGTGATGTCCACAATATCAGAGACGGTTTTTTATATGAACCGACTGTGATGTCTGCAACTTTCACAGACGGTTATTAACACGAACTGTATGTGATGTCTCAATTATGACAGACGGTTGCTAGTATAAACCGTCTGTGATAGTTTAAACACAAACGATTTCGTATGAACCGTCTGTGATGTAGCCGTCCAGTATAGACTCGTTTGTAGTAGTGTCACTATTGAAAACCAACTCAACTGATTCAATTTCCTAGAGATCAGTCCGTCCGTCAAAATAGCCGATCTGACCGTTATGAACCGACTTAACTCCTCCCAATAACAGTGGACTAGTCTGATCGTGACAACCATACCAGTCAAACAATCCAATGACCTCCGGTCGGACCACCATTACATGGCCGATCGTACTGCTCTCAAAAACTGTGTAACTCAATGAGCACATCTTTGCAAAAATGCTACCGCAAACTACGGACCGACGCTACCGCACTTCCGATCGGACCGCTCTCACGGCTGGTCACATCGAACACCAATTAGACCACCACGCACAGCCAGTCGGACCGCTCCGACACAACAGTCAGACCAGCTCTATAGACTGCCAAACCGTTGTCTATCTGATAACAAAAATCATGAAGCAAATAATTCAAAATCAAATTTCTTCAACGAAGCGTAACCAAAATTAAATACATATCACTCAATTCACGTGGACTCCGGCCGGTGGATCCGTACACGAATTAATCACGACCAAAAGCGACCGACGTTGACTTTGCTGTCCTTGCGCGCGAATGGAGACGGCGTGCAGCAAGCCGGCCATTAATGGCGATGGATACACGTGCACTTGAATTCAATCCGTCTCTCTCTCTAAACTAATTACTCTCTCCGTTTCGTTCATATTTGTTCACCGCACGTATATATAAAAATATATTAAATTTAAAATATAATTAATATATATATATATATATATATATATATATATATAATCGGCTCACTTGAAATTAGTAGTGGTTTTGAAGCTTGTATCGAGTTATATATACCAAACGGTTCATCCAAAAGCTTAAACTTATAAGAAAAAACGAGCAATTCACTTATACTTCAACACTCTTCCTAACATGTAGCCTCGATCAGATCTAAGATATAGAATAGAAGTGAACTGCAATTATATTTTTAGTTACGCCAGCCGAGTCTTGAACTTAGGACCTCTCGGCTCTGATACCATATTGAGTTACATGCACCAACCAATTCATCCAAAAACTTAAGTTTTTGGACGAGTAATTCATTTATACTTCAACAGTTTGTACTTCCTGTGTCCAAGTTTATATGACGTATTTTTTAATAATCTTATCTATAAATATAAGTCATATTTCATATTCTAGTGTAAAACTAATGGTATATTCCCTCTAAATCTCTAATAAATATTTATATTTACTTTATATGTTTTTCGTATATATATTAAATATAGTGTTTAGAGTTAATAATTATGAGTGGTATAGTTATTTTTAACATCTCTTTAATCTGAGTATAAAGATAAAATATATCTTTAAACTATAAGGGGAGAAAGCACACCATACAATACTACGGAACAATAAAGATGTAGCAGTAGTAGGACGTCCTAATCACTCTATAGGTGGTGTTCAGTTCGAACTTATTTTGGTGGCATATGGTGAAAACATGTGAATTGAAAAAACCATCAGAATGGTGACGAGCTTATTTAACATAATTAAATTTAAAAATTCAAAAATATAAAAATTGTTAGCCCATCACGCACAACGCAAACGAATACGGAAAAAAGAACCGCAAAAAGCTAAAAAAGCCAAAAATTCAGAAAAAGACGAAATTATGAATAGTGCAAAAATAAGCCAGAAGCCAGAAGCTCAAGCCATATTGAGCATGTGCATCCGGCCGGCCGATCCGTACGAAAAGCGATTGACATTGACTTTGTCCTGGCGCGCGAATGGCGAGGACGTGCAGCAAGCTAGCCCTTAATGGCGATAGATATACGTGCGCTCGAATTCAATCCGTCTCTCTCCAAACTAGTTTCTTAGTATTATTATTTTTTGATTTTCTGAATCTTTATAGAATTTTTTCTTTTTTCCTCTTATTTTTAGCTCTATCTGTAATGATATAGTTTTTTTATTTTTTAATAATCTTATCCATAAATATAAGTCATATTTCATATTCTAATATAAAATTAATGGTATATTTCCTTTAAATCTCTAATAAATATTTAGATTTACTTTATATTCTCTTCGTATATGTATTAAATATAATTTTAGAGCTAATATTTATAAATAGTATAGTTATTTTTAACATCTCTTTAATCTGAGTATCAAGACAAAATATATATTACAAATTTAAGGGGAGAAAGCACATCATACAATACTACGGGACCAAGAAAGATGTAGCAGTAGTAGGACTCCGCCGGCCGATCCGTACGTTAATTAATCACGACAAAAAGCGACTGACAATGACTTTGCTGTCCTGACGCGCGAATGGCGAGGACGTGCAGCAAGCCAGCCCTTAAAGGCGATAGATATATGTGCACTCGAATTCAATCCGTCTCTCTCCAAACTAGTTAGGCTATGTATCAAGGAACTTTAGCTTCTAACTTCTTAATATTATTATTTTTTGATTTTTCTGTTTTTTATAGAATTTTTTCTTTTTTCCTCTTATTTTTAGCTTTATCTATAATGATATAGTTTTTTTATTTTTTAATTAAATTACGCTAAAAAAGCTAATAGTAGTTACAATATATTTTCAACCGTTACAATGCAAAAAAAAAAATCAAAAACCTGAGTTTATAAGACCAAATCAGTATCACCTTAGTCTCTCCGTTTCACTTATATTTGTCGATGGTTCACCGCACGTATATATATCAAAAAAATATTAAATTTAAAATATAATTAATAAAACTAATCATATGTACTCTAAATAGCATATCACAATCATTTATCTTTTTATAAAACATTTAATAGGATATACAGAGAAAAATTACAAGAACAATACTATACATTTTTCAAAAGGCAAACATGCTAAAGGGGTGTTCTTTTTGGCTTCCAAAAGCGATTTTTGGCTTTTGCTACAGTACCTAACTTTTAAATAGAGTATTTTCTCAAGATGGGATCTACAAGTTAATTGTAGTACACGTTAAAAGCCTAACACCTGTATCAACCAAAATTGCAAGCGAGTATCTCTCTCTCCGCAATCTCTGTCGCAAACAGCCAAAATTTAAAAATTTCAGTTAAAAACCATAAATCGCAGCAAAAAAAAGAACAGACCCTAAAATATGTACTTCGGAGGCCATGGACGGAGGGAGTAACTCACACGCACACATGATAGATACCGATAGCAGTCATCGTACGGTCGCTTCATTTTCATCCATCCTAACTAGTATGGATGATATATGAGTGGAGTACATTGCAAATCCATGCACGCCACTAGCTGGAACATATATATCGACACTAATTAATTAACGCTCTTGATCGATGGATTATATAGGTTTCGATAGTTCCTCGATCGATTGATCCTTTTTTTTAAGGCGCCTCGATCGATCCTGGGCAGCAATTTTAACGCCGAACAATGGATGACAGTACGTGGTGGATCAGTGTGTAATCAGGCTCATCTCCTTTGTATATACTAGTTATGTACCCGTGTGTTACAACGAAACTAATTAAATATATAGATAATTATGCTATAGAAGAGAGTTGCTTTGATCGGTTGAAAAGTAGATAATAGTAAGAAGTGAATAAAGCGGTTGGAGGAGAATGAACCTACAACCACCAACTCCTTCTTTAACAATAGTAATAGATTCGCCATGCAGTCATATGTGCATCCGACAATGATGTATACTCACATCGATCTCGTGCGCGGGGAAAAACTTATCGGTGAAATTTCAACGAAAATTGGAGATTATCAGAATTACCGCTGGGTGCTGGTACAAATTTGAATCGGTCAAAAAATTATGTTGAAGTTTGAACCTGATGAATAGTATAAAATTAAATATAATGCAAACCCACATGTAAACCAAATACACGGTCTAACCCATCGACAAAGGTCATGGCTTAATTACGTGCTAGGTCTTGCGATTGAATCCTAGCTTTGCTCTCATTTTTAGCGAATACTGCTCAATTACAGGTTATCGGATTTATCGCTGACCACCAGTAAAAATTTCAAGCCGATACATTTTTCACCGCTCATGCGATTGTTTGGACTTGAATTTGTAAATCTAGACAATCTATGATACTACACTAGTCTAGAATCACACTAGTACACACAGTGACAACATCGATGTAATATCATCCGCACACATGGATAACTAAGAAAATAACAAACACTATTGAAGAACTGCGATGTGACCTTATGGTCAAAGTTTACATTTATTGGCCTCGCAGGGCTTAACTAAGTAAAATAACCACAGTGGGAAAGAAATAAAGACAACTTCAAATGTAGCCCATCTATATACCCACAGGCAATCGACTGAGGTAGCGCGATCTAGTTTTCATGATCTTCAAGATACTCCATAGGAAATAGCTCATCAGTGGTGATGTAACCTTGTCCTTTAGAAACTAAGCATTATATATATATATATATATATATATATATATATATATATATATATATATATATATATATATATCCAAAGGATGGTTGATATGGTATATTTTGCATAAAGTAATAACTTGCATTGAAATAGATTTTAACAAAATAAGTAAATGACAGATGAAATAAATAAATCGGTGAGGCATCATTCTACACCCATCCAAAGATTCCATAGCCAGTCGCACTAACTAGTCTAAGCATATTTTCCAAAATTCTCTACCAAAGTTATTCATCCAAAATTTAACCCCATTTGAAATCCCCGTGCATGTCCATGACCATAGACACGGCTATTCGAATAGATTGATTTATACTCTATAGAGGTTGCACAACTTTATCCACATGATATGATCAACTTGTAGTATCACCGGTACACGCTTTCTTAACAAAGAAGATCATAACAAAGCATTTACAGTACCTCACCCCAACACTAGCCCGACGATGGAACACAACATTTAGCATGGCTAAAACTAGCGTCTGTCGACCCCAAACTAAGCCTGGCCATGGATCTAAACCTACACCATAGCTAAATCTACTATGCAGCTATCCATCCCCGAACTTAGCCCAGTTGTGCTAGAGCTAGAACTAAGTAAATTATTTACCAGGTCTATCACATACCAGACATGTGGTTATATGGTAAAACTCAGTTCAATGGTGTAACATCCCAAATTTTGAGTTTTGAAAAAAATTAAATTCAAATTAATTATTTTTAAGCAATTGGCTTTTATTTGGATTTTTCTGGGTTTTTCTGGAGTTTATTTTAAAGTTTAAAACAAGAAAATGTATTTAAAATATTTTATAAAAGCCAAAAAGTGTTCATTTTATTTTTCCTAACCTCCCCAGAATTTTTAAATAATTTTTGAGAATTTTTTGGAATTAAAAATTAATTTTAAAAGATAAAAGGAATTTTATAAAATTATTCAAAACAAATCTGAAAATATAAATATTTTTAATAAGTCTAAAATGTTTCTAGGAATATTCTATAATTTTTCTGGAATTTTTAGATATTATTTATTATTTTTCCAAGCAAATATATTGTTTCTAGTATTTTCTGAAAATCTAATCCGAAAATAAAATCAATTAAATCTCAGGCCACCACGTGTCGCTCATCCGACGGCCGATACCCCTTCGTTGGATTTAATCCAAGCCATCCTCTTTCATTTAAATCCAACGCACGGGATTCACTCACTTGACACGTGTCGCTCATCCGACTGACACTGCACTCCACCTCTCTTTCTCTCATTGACAAGTGGGTCCCGCATGTCAACTCTTTCTTCAACCTCACCTTCTTCTTCCTCCTCCCACTCTCTCTCTCTTCCACCATGAATGCCGAATGGGAGCTTCAATTTTGGCCGTTTTTCTTCGTTTAATTGCGCCATCAACTCCCCTAATCACTTCCCCACTAATGCCGTCTGTTTCCCCTCTTAATCTCCATCAATTCGGCCGAAACCGCCGCCACCCATGCGCCATGGCCGCCGGCCTTCCCCCTCCCTATAGCCCTATAAATAGCACCTCCCGGGGACCTTTTAAGACCGCACCCTCTCCTCTACTCTCCCAACTTTCTACCGCCTTGAGCCCCCGCCGCCCCTGGCAGCGCCGCGCCGCCGCCTCCTCCGTCGCCCCAGTCCCCGCCACGCCAGTGAGCTCGCCTCCTCCTCCTTGCTCCGCCGCCACCGCCCGCCCGGCCACCGCGGCCGCCGCCGCCGCCCGTCTTTGCCGTCTTGCGCCGCCGCGTGGTGCCACCTCGGCCGGCCGAGCCGCATTCGCCATGTGATGCATGCGTGGCGCAGCGCGTGGCGCCACGCCTCGGAGAGTCGCCACCTCGGCCGGCCACCGGTCCGTGGACTCGGTCCACGGTGGACCGGGCCCACGCGTCAGAAATTTTCAAAATTCAAATATTTGATGACGTCATAATTATTATTTTTCAATACAAAAATATTTCGGAAAATCGGCCCTTTTCTTTTTCTTTCAATTAAAATTTCCCGAAGCCATAACTTTCTCGTTTTAACTCCGATTTGACCCGTTCAAATTTCTAAATTTTTCTAAAATCATAATCTATCTAAATATACACTCTTTTTCAATTTTTGAATTTTATTTGAATTGTGTATTTATTTGCTTTGTTGCTTTGTCTTTTCCACAGAGAATCCGACGTCGTAGAAGAATTTGTCGACTGCAAAGAAGAAAATCAAGAACTCACACACGAAGGCAAGTCTCCTTTGAACATCTTGAACCTATGTTTAAGAAATGTTTTAATTATTTTAAATTAATGCATTGCTATGTTACATAAAATGATAATTCTTGTTTTAGAAATATTAGTTAATCCAACTACTGTTATACCCCCATTTGACGATTGAATGCCATGTACCTTTGACACCCTAGGAATTCCTTTGACTCAATAATGAGATTATTATATAACTTTGGTAAATATTGTATCGGTAGTAGAAAGCTTAGTCATGCAACATAAACTTTTGTAACCTTGGATTGGGAAAATATTATGTCTTTGATTTAGACTTTTGTTTAGAAATTTAGTGGCGATTGATGTTGCCACTGATCTTTAAAATAAAATAAAATGTGAGAGTTGGTTTAGACTGGGGCGGATGGTAAGTTTTGGTTTGGTGCGGTTAGCACGAGAACTTGTAATGTGTATGTTCCGCTCTAGTCAATTAAGGACCGACGCTTGTGTTTGTCCAGTCTGAGCACTACCGTACAACCACATGTCTATATGGGTACGACCTAGCTGACTAACTTATGATGGTTTTAGTCTAGGTGCCACCAGTGGAAAGTGGATGCTGTGTGTCTTGGTTATCCACGGTGAGGGCGAGGGTTTATCAGACTCATACGGCGCAAGAGGGGCTTCATGCTGGTGGTTTAACCCTTCACGGTGAAACCTCGGTGGTGTAATCGGCTAGACTAGAGTAAGGTAAAAGCTTTGTGATAATTTATCTGGGTCTCATGCCAAAGGAAGCGTGTTGACTATTAAGATAACTTATCTCTTGTGGGTAAAGTGTACAACCTCTGCAGAGTGTAAAACTATTCGAATAGCCGTGCCCACGGTCAAGGGCGGGCAAGGAATGCATTCACATGGTAGATCATTGTTTTTGGTTTTAAAAATAAAAGTTTTGGGAACCGGGAGTGGTTGGAACTCCGGGGTTGTCCTGGCAGTTATAGCCAGTGTGGGTGGTGTAACCCGTTTTCTTGAACTTTGGCGGTTAGCCAGTTCTTTAGTGTGGGTGGTTTAACCCGTGGTTTTGAGCTTTGGCGGGTTAAGCTAGTATTCAAGTGATGGTGGTTGTAACCTTCACTATTTAAACTTGATAGATTTTGTTGAAACAAACACCTTGCTAAATGCATGCCTTTAAAAATAATATTTAATGGTATTTGAAATGAAATGTGGCTTTGTGCAAAATAACCATATAACCCTCCTTTGATTTACACCCTGCATCTATTGCATTTTCCCAAGACTTGCGGAGTACTTTATGTACTCACATACTACACTTAAAATAATACCCAGAAGAGTATGAAGCTCAAGATGGAACTTTCGACTACGGAGCGTATGGATTCAACGAAGGCTTTCCGGAGTACTAGGTTGCGCTTCCCCAGTCATTTGCCTGTGGCGAATTGATGGGTCTTCTCCGCTGGATTTACTTTTGCTTCCGCTGTGCTTTATCTTTTGTGTGAGTGCGAGGTCTTGTAACCTCGTTTGTAATAAAGGTCTTTCGGCCTATACTCTCTTTATTAATGTAATTTTCGTTGTTGGCAATGTAATCGTCACTGTTTAACTGTGTGCACTAGCTTTGATCTGGGACTAGTGCTGTAATACACAGAGGGGCTGGATTTGGAAATCCGGGTCCCGACAAATGGCACACAAGGTTCAGTCCTTAACAACCCTAGGCAAGCCTCCCATTGATTAATGCTACAACACATCAATGTTCCACTTGCTTGAGTCTAAAATAGTTTTATTATCCAACAACCAAATGACATCCACATGCCATGGCTTATCACATTTTATGAATAGTGGCAACTACCTCTTGCTTATCATAAACAGTTCCATAAATTCATTGATAAGTAATTCCAGAAAGTGATTCCATAGTATACATAATCATGGCCTGAGCAATATGCTACTCCATCCCATGTCAGGCACTATAATGTTCCAACTAAGTAGTTTTCTAATCCTAGGTTGACAATGGATCATAGAATACAATTGATCAAGGATCGGATTATCAAATAATCGAGTATTAACTACAAACAGTTAAACAATTTGAATATAAAAATAGCATGCAAGTTTAAGTAAGCAAATAGTTTTGTAAAACTGGGTTCAACATGATCAAGGTTACACGACTTGCCTTGCTCTAGTACTGTCGGTTCTTAACCTTCGATAAAGTCTTGATCTTGAACTAGAAGTCTAATGCATGACAGAGAAAATCCAAATAAAAACCAAAATAGATAACAAATAAACTCCAAAAATTAGATAAAAATCGTCCTAAAACATATCTTGATTTTAGATGAATTTAGATACTTTAACGGGCTCAATCGAAGATTGTATGAGAGAGAACGAGCTCTTAGAAGTTGGATCAGTTGAGAAATTCGGGAAAAAGGAAAAGATATTGTGCTAGGGCTTACTATGTTGTGAGCCTGGTGCATGGGCTGAGGCTTGTCTATGGTGGATACAGTCTATGAAATAGTGTGGTAATGCGATGAGATGGCTACTGTGCTGATGTGGCAGGTGACATAGCGGCACAAAGCAGACAGATTGGATGGGCAGGTTGACTTGGACACTTGCATGAGCATGCCTACATGGAATAGGTCTACGACCATGGCTTCTCGGCTCTGGTGACGGTGAATGGTGGTGTGTGGCGGGTCAGTGTGAGCACCACGAGCTTCCTCTTGTCAAGGCGAACCCATCTACCAACTTGGATTGGTTAGTGGTGGTCGGCAGTGAGGTCCACGATTGTAGTGGCTCAGACAGCATAAATTCTGATGGGAAAGGCTTTGGTGTGGTTCGGTCATGCATGCAAACCAATCCTAGGGTGATTGTGATGCAAATCAATTAGGTGCAGAGACCAATGGTCAATGGAGCTTGTCGGTGGTGAGAAAATAGCAGTGAAGAGATCAGGTTCATGGTGATGACAAAATCCAGTGAGCTTCTAGCGAGGGAGAAGGGATAGGGATGAAGTGCTCAGCGTGACGAAGCTATCGGTGAGGTCGCCGAAGACTGAGACTCACCAAAGCTCGAGCAATTGCTTATTGAGGCAAGGTGGCGATGATGACTCTATCTCGAAATCCAGTGTGACATGGCATCCTCAAGGAGCGGTGGCTAGGGCAAGGAGGAGAGGGCGGCACGGGGTACCCATTTTGGGGAAGTGTGGGGCTTTTTATAGCATGGGGAGGTGGAGTCCAAGTACGAGATGGCAACGACGCTCGTTTCCATGTCAGAGTCATGGGGAAGAAGTAGAACAGTAGATGGCACTATTGCTCCTACTGGTGGGTCCAGGTGATGTGACCATGCCACAAACGCATACGACCATAGCTCCCAAGATAGAACAAAGGTGAATTTGTTTCTTCAGCTTTAATTTGTTTTAAATTAGAATATGATGCTACCTAATGATAAAAATATATATTTGTGCAACTATACAGGGAGGATTGCATCAACATTACGTGCGCATGGTTGGGGTCCACCTAAAGGGAAGTCGACCATCATATCAATACCAAGTTGATACCTTTCTCAACTCTTTCTCAAGGTCATCATGTCACTTTTGTCCAAGTTAAAGCCAAAGTTCAAGTTGTATATGTTCTGAAATCCAATTCGATCTCCGAAGATAGCACTGAATTCAAACGTGCGCAGATTTAGCATACATACTTCGTTTGAGATATATGAGTACAGCATAGAAAGCTTATATCACCCTCTTTCCAACAGATCTAGCCCTAGACCCACCTCCAAAATCCTTTTGAGGATGCCACAATTGCCAAAACAAGATGGGGCTGATTCTGAATCTGAGTCGAAAGGTGCTGCGCCACCACCACTTGGGCTCATGAGCCTTGTTCCTCCTAGGATTGCATACCCACCTCCCTGGCCACCTCCTTCTTCCTTTGGTTTTTCTAGATTAGTTTAGCACTTGTGTGCAAACTCCATGTTGTCTCTTGTATCGATTAGACCAACAGATTCATGTTACAGATCCTCGACCATCCTTATGCGACTTTTATATCTAGCAATTTTTAGATTGCTCTTTACTTGAATTCTTGCTTGTTCTTCGGTTGCTTGTAGGAATTGATCTTCGTGATCAGGTCAACCGTCGTTCTTGGTGAGGTTGATAATGGCAAGAGCGTGGTGTAGCAATTGTTGGATGGCTTGATCGGTTTCAGTCAAGTAGCCCCGTCGTCAATGTCATTCCCTACCAATTGAATTATTATCCACCAAAAAATAGGAACCAATCCTACATCAAGTGGTATCAGAGCACAGATTGCTCGATAAGATTTTAGTTTTAGAATTGTTTTTCACACCTACAACCAGAAAATTACCCTACAAAAAGAGTTAATTTCCATTGTCCAAACCCCGTTTGTGCCTTTCAAATGGTTAGTTTTGGTTTGCTAAATTAAATTTGTATCTGTCCTAGCATCGTCTAGTTGCTAGTCATATCTTTGCTCCTAAAAATTCCAAAAAAAAATCCCCATGTGAAAATCCATGTAGAACACCCCAAAACCTAATTTCCAATTTTCAGCCAGAAGACTCCCATTCTGCCGCTGCCACAAAAAACACCATATCTTTTGGTTTTGTGATCTTTTTTGAGTGAAAACACCACCATTAGATTCATAAATTTACTATCCATCTACCAGTAAAATTTCACATCATTCCAGTAAGGCAATTAAGAGATATATGCGGTCATGCAACCAATTCCATCCGTTTCCTACCCAATTAATTCATCCATTTTTTAATTTTTAAGCTTTTAAAAGTAGAAACCAACATTGCTTTGATTCAGCTATTTCTAATCCATTTCCTAGCCAACTGTAATTTAAATAGGAGCTCCACCTCACGTTCCACCCCCTTCACACTCTCCCTAAATCCCAGAACCACTCGTGCAACTTCGTGGCCGCGAGCAACGTCTTTCCTAGCATCAGCCGTCATCCTGTAACATCCTGAAAACTTTAAATTTGAAAATACAAAGATCTTGAATTATTTTGCAATATATTTTATTTGAATTTGGAGTTTATAGTATTCTTCTGAATTTTGGTTGAGGATTCCAATAGTTGGAATTCTATGAAAAATAGAAACAACATTAATAAGCCATAAAGAAAATATGGGAATAAATGAAACCTATAAATTTTGAATTCGAATCTGAAAATAAAATCCATCATAAAGGAGGGAGAGACTTAAATTAAACTATAAAATTTCATTTAAAAAAATAGTATTAAAGAGGGCAATAAAAATAATAAAAACAAACAAATATATATACATATACATATACATATATGTAGACAAGGAGCTTAGAGCAAAACATAAAATGAATACACAAGGATATACATGAAGGAAAAAAATATGTATATATATACACACACATATATAATAAACAAGTAATTGAATAGATGAGTAAACTAAAAAAAAGAAAAAAAAAGGGGCCAGACCGGCCACCAGCCCGGCCCAGCCTCTCCCTTCTCCCTTTGCCCTCCGTTCTTTTCCTGCTTCTCCCCGCGCGCGCCCCGCTCCTTCTTTTCTCCTCCTCCTTTTCTTCTCTCGTGGCCGAGCGCTCTCGACGTCGCCTCTCTCCTTCTTCTCTGCCCCACGCCACACTCTACTACGCCTCGCCATCGTGCCTGCTCGCCGCACGCCGCCGAGCGTCTCCTCCGCGCATCGAGCCCCGCGCCGGGCAAGGACCGGCGGTCCTCCACCGCCGCCCGGTCTCCCACCGCCGACCGGTCCTCTACCAACTACGCCTCCCGCCCCTCCGCGCCACCCTCTTCCTCCCCACCTTTCCCCCCTTCTTCCCGAAGAAGAGATCGCCGCGCCTCCACGCCGTCCCGGCCACTCCGGCGAAGTCCCTGCAATTAGAACGCGTTACGGCGATCCCCCGGAAGCCTTCCCCCTCCTCCCTCGAGTAATTCGGCTCCGGTGCCCCCGTCTTGCCGCACGGCCGCCCTTCTCCACTTCCGGCCACCACCGACATTGTCGCTGCCGTCTCCAACTCGGCGCAAGGCGCCTCGATTCCTTGGGTGTGGATCATCGCCGTGTAGCCCTCGAGCTCCTCCCGACCTTGCCCGCGCCCCTCCGAGCCTGTACCTCGCCGGCAACGTGAGCCTTCCCGCGCCACCATAGGCCGTCGTCGCTGGCTCGCCACGGCCTCTTCCCTGCTCAGACAATTCCACGGTGAGCTTCCCCCCTACCTTGTTCTTGCTCCTACACCCGACAATTCTTGCTCCCATACACCACGCGCCATCGCCCCATGAACACCTCGCCACCACACAAACCGCCGCCTGCCAGACACTGCTTACGAGCCGCCTCCTCCACCGGCTTCTACGCCTCCCCGGGAACCTATTTTGCCAACGTACCCACCCTCCGCCTCCTCACGGAGCCCTCGCCACCAGCCGTGCGCCCCCGCCTCCCCTATTCCGGCCGGCTGACTCCCTTTTTGAGCTCCACGGCTGCACTTGCTTCTTCTGTTTTAAAACCCCCTCTCATACACTAAAAGGGGCGTCGTCCAGTTGGCTAGCTGAGTCGGTAGTGAAAGCACAGGTCGTGGGTTCGAACTCCCTCGGGCGCATTTTATTTCCCATTTCGGTTTTATTTTTTTATTCCATTTCAGTTAATAAAAAACAAGGAAAATATGGAATTAATCCATGGAAGCCAACAAATTTTATTAGGATGTAGATGAGACTATTTAGGATTTAATATTTGGTTAATTACCATATATAAATAAGTAATGTACCTTTATTATTTGTCTTAATCTAGTTATTAAGTTAAGGCATTAATAAATTATGACTCTAATTTTAATAAGGACTCCCATTGAAAATACAGCCAGGTTAAAGTTAACAAGAATAAATTTGGTACTATGATTGATTATAAATGTGAGGATTTAAATTAAAGATTATCCTTAATTATAATTAAAATATATGACCTAGCATTTAACGTGCAACCATTATCTTAGTGGTAGATTTAATTAAATGACAAAATCAAGAAGCTTCATAAAGTTAAACGATATGTCGTAACCGTTTAACATAAAATATGTATTTTAAAATTAGAAATACATGATTTAAAGCCTAAGCCCCACCATTAGCCTATCATCGGTAACAAGTCTCAACGACAACTTTAGTAAAAGTGGTAGTAAATGAAATATACTAAAAACCATCAATGAGATAACTAAATACTCGCGTGCTTCAATAAATCATCAAATTAATCATCAGGAGAATACTTCGACTAATCAGTAATGGAACCCCATAAAATACCATAACTTATGTTGCAAGGAATACATACCCTAAGGATAAATTTAATACACGAAACCCCTACACCAGTCTATAGGTCTAACCCAACTCATGGAACTTCCTTGATAAATACAAAAATAATAAATGAGATTAAGCCATCGTATTCTACAGCCAACCTTACCTCAAATCACCCGAATCACCCATTGACTCATAATACAACTAAATTGAGTTTATCTAAATTTATTTGGATCTTTTGAGTTATTTGCATTTATTTGGGTTCAGTTGTTAGCGCGTAATTAGAATTTGGAGTCCTGAAGAATCAAGGGATCAAGCGTGATCAAGAGCGAAGCGAAGATAAAAGACCAGGAGCTCAAGAGGAAGCATTGTGTGAGCTCAAGACCGCGTTAAACCGCGCAAGGCGAGTCAATACTTTCATCATGTTGAACCTACATTTTCTGCAAATTACTTTTGTTTAAATTATCAAATTGCATGCTGTTATTTTATAAGCAAATACATGTTTAATTCAAGAATTTAGCTATATGCCCATTGCTTACCTTGATTAATATTACATCCTCTTTTGAATAGTTGATTATGTGAACTTTGTCGCCCTAGCAAAATTTATGATATTAACCTTTCGAAAATAAGTCCGTAATTATATGTCATGCTTAGTACTGCATAGATATTCAGGGGTACTAAAATGCCCCAAACATCACTTTTACTCATGAGAAAATTTGGTTGGGCAGTCATGGTGGTAATGACTGGTATATGTTCGATATGGTTATTTTATGCTCCCAAAAACCTCAATTTGCTTGAATATCTGGGTGGATGGTTTGGGGGCTGGTGTGGTGCAGTGGAAGCACAAATTATGAAGTGTGGTAGAACTGCCCAGATACCACTAAGGACTGAATCTTGTCATGACCTCCCACGTAAAACAGTGCAACCACAAGTCTGTAAAATACAACTTGGCTAAGTAAATTTATCGACACCCCCGGACTCATCTCACTGGTAGTGGATAGAAGTGAATAAGCAAGGGCAAGAGAAGGCCTAAAGGGACACCGAGTGGAGGGTGAAGTTTACCAGTCGTACTAGCGCTGAGGGGAGTGGAGCCCGAATAACGCTAGTAGCCGTGGTGAACATCCCGTGCATAGATGGGACCCACCGCAAGTGGGCAGTTTCCCATAAGGTGAGATGACAAAAGGGACTAGATATTTTGAAAAGTCACTGTGATGGTCTGCTCAACTACATGACTAAGGAATCATGTGGGGCAACGAGTTGATTGTCTCTTGTGGTGAAAGTGTACAAACTCTGTAGAGTCAAAACTATTCGAATAGCTGTGCCCACGGTCATGGGCGGACATGGGAACTTAACCAGATATAGTTCTATTTCAAAAACTTTGTGGGTGGGAATGGAAAAAGTGGAGGGCAGTGCAAGGCCCTGATTTGTGTTGTCCTGGGTGTCGTCCCAGTGATAAGTTAAGCGGCTATAACGCTGAATGATTAAGCATATGGTGTAGATGCCATGTAACGGTGGATGGAATCTGAATCGCTATTGTTATTGCATTCTCTTACACATTATGTTTTTGTTCAAACTGCTAAGTCTCAGGAAATTTCTATGCATTATATTTTTAAATGATGATAATACTTATCACCAAATAAAAGGGACAGGAAGAATAAATAGAGATATAGAGAAGGAAATAGTTGTTATGGTAAAAATATATAAGATGCTAGTGGGATCATGTCGACCATAAAAAGGGGAATGATAATGTGGATTCTGGCAGCTAATTGGTGGAGTCTAAATGAATATATGGGCTAGGTAGATGATTTAAATGATTCTTGGAGAATTAGGGAGTGCAAAGGTAACTGCTGGATTACGACACTGTTAATTAATATAAATTCTTGGGAGATGTTGGCAATAATGAGTTTAATAGGATTTGAACAAATACTGGATGGATGAATTGAATTTTTGAAAACTTGGGATATGATAATTGGGGTATGAACTTGATCATTGATATTCTTGGTGAAGGTGTACTAGTGAGTTAATTAGAGATAGATAATATAAAATAAGGTGGATTATTGGAAGAGCCAAATTATAGTTTTGGGGATCAATGACCGAAACGATTGGATTGTTAGGAAGTCCTAATACGAACGAATTTGGTGGAATAAAAAGTGATTATGTTAGTGGGTTATTAGCAAATACGAGGTGAAGAATTGATGAACAACAATCACAAGATTGGGTTATTAGGAATTTTATGACACAACAGATGTCGGTAGATACAAAATAAAGGACACCAGATTTTCACTAGCATGAGGAGCTAAATAAATTGTTAAATATTGAGCCTAAGATTGGATTTATGAATGCGTGGTGGGTATTTAGACCCATGTACGGAATTGGTAACCTCGATTCGATTATTGAATATTTTGGGTCATGCAATGGAAATCCTTTGATCGGTGGGTCACAGGTAAATGTACTGGAGTATAAATAAGTTGAGTAGTTAACAAGAAGTTAATTGGTGGATCTGAGATCAGTGTTATACGGTTCTGGCGAAATTTGAGATTTGAGGAATAAATTTATGGGGAAGTTAGGATTATATGAGAATGAGACATCCATGGCTGGATTAATGAAACGGTGGGTTGCGAAATGGAAAGTGTATAATCGGTGGATTAAATAAATGATGACACTCGCTGTTTGGAGTTTTAGACAACTTTAATAACACCATGATTAAATAATAAAAATAATGCTAAAAGCAATTTCTGGCAAATAAAACAACTCGAGCCTCTCCTTTGATTAACCATGCACACTATTTATTTGCATTCTGTGTATTGGCTCGCGGAGCACGGTAGTTAGTGTGCTCACACTCGCTCTCATAACAAATTCAGAACCAGGAATTGGATCACTACGCATCAGCAATATTTTGGCCTTGATGGTGAAGAAGATGAAGATGTCAAGGGCTAGGTCGCGAACCTCCAGTTGGCTGCCTGTGGGCATGTCCTGAAGGTCCCACATGTGTGCTTCGTTCTTTCACTGCTGCAATTTACTGATTTCGGCCTAATCGGCTCATGTGTAAGTTTACTATTTCATTTATGCTTCCGTATGCTATGTATTTGATATTCATTTTCTGTATCTGTGAGCACTATCTACTGATCCAGGGAATAGTGCATTAAATCGTAGAGGATTCCAGATAGTAAAATCTGGGGTCCCTACACATCCCGACCATGCCATCATTTGCTCTGTCATATCGACCACGCCTTCCACCAATTAATTTGATTTTGGTGCAGAGAATAGCCCGAAATTGAGTTTTTCCCAAAGTTGCCCGAAATCGCTTCCCGACATCGATTCGTCATCTTTGGTGAGTTTTAGACCATGCCATCTCCTCTCGTAGATTTGTCTCGTCGCGTTCTACACGATGCTTCCCTCCTATTCCCTAAAACCTTCCACAAATTTTTGCTTCTGAAACCTAGGCATGGTCTACAATCCCAAATAGCTACCCTCCAGATAGATTTGGATTTCCTTCATCGAGCACCAAGATATCAAGTTTTTACCTTTTCCCTACCAAGGCCATTCAATCTTCGATTTTTTGGCTTAGCTGACAATTTTCTAGCTTCACCATACCGTGTTCTAAGTCGTGCTCACACTACATGTCCACGTTCTATGCCTAGATATTGTTCCTCTCCAACACGTTCTATTGCATCCCATAGCCTACGAAGCAAGTAAAGGTCAGCATGAAACCTACTTACAGTAACAGTACAATGCTGGCAAAGTGCTCACCTGACTGTCCAGTAGGGGTTTAGTCTCCAGGCCACTCGAGGTGTGCGTGTCCGGACCACTCCCAACCTAGCTGGCTCCTCCACACTCCCTGTAGGCAGGACACGATGGGAAGCGCGATGCAGCCGGTCAACATGCTCATCCAACAGGCCATAAGGCCAGTCCGACCCATGAAGATCATGAGCCATACCTGCAAAATGAATTCAAGTTAGCATTTATACGGAACCAAAAAACATCGCAAGTAAAGTAATAGTAAATAGAATTTGTAACTAAATAAACATAGCAATATTAGGCTACCAGCACAACACCAACTACATTACTGAAAAGGGGCACTGCTACAGAAGAGGCTATACTGGACGGGTACATCACAGACGGTTTTACCGGCAACTATGCGTGATATTTTCATAAACGGTTATTAACATGAACCGTGCGTGATAATTGAGACATCACGAGACGGTTTTGTTAATAACCGTCAGTGAACTTCCTGACGGTTCTTAATACGAACCGTCTATACCATCGAGATAACACGACGGGTCTGTTAGAACTGTCAGGAAAGTTCCTGACGGTTATTAACACAAACCGCCTCGTGAAAAGTTGAATAACACGCACGGTTCTGTTAAGAACCGTCTGTAATAATCCCATGTCACCAATAATTGGCGTATACACAGGATTTCGATCTCACCCGTCTATTCTCTCCACATCGAATGGCTGGCACCAGTTCCTCCCGGCGGACCCTTATCAATAACTCCCCATCAACCTTTCCACCGGTACTAGTCACGCGTGAGTTCATCCACTAGCTAGCTTCCTGTATGCGCATCTCCCCTCCGTTGTGAGCTAGCACCTCCATCGCGGCACGAACGGTTCATACTAAAGAACACACTCTTGCCGTAAGTGTCGTAAGTGTGTCTTGTTTAGTGTGACCGTCGTGCTACGAAGGGTTTGTTAGCTTGTTATCCCGTAATAGATCGATCCGAATGTGTTGTTGAGTTTTGTGCTTGCCTCAGATTTGCATGTTCCTCGGCGATGCCGACTCATCGTCGAGATGTGATGTCCACTCCGACAATCCTTCTTTTTCCCGCAAAATACAAGGCAATTTTATTACAAAAGTTCAAAAAGACATTTCCATTCTTGGTGAGCGGACACATGCCCGACTTCTTGGTGGCGACTATCCATCTGTTTCTTCCCACTTCTTTTCTTCATCTCTAGTCTCTGGATCACGTACGCCTAGAGCTGGTCAAGAACTGGTCTTCAGATGTGGCATTCCTCAAGACACGGCGGCGGGCCTCGGATGAAGAAAGAAGTGGGAAGAAGCGAATGGATAGTCACTCGGCGAAGAAGTCGGCAATGTCTCGCCGCCAAGATCTGGGCATCACGAGCGGTTGTATTAACGAACCGTGCGTGATAAAACAATCACGACGGTTATTAACACGAACCGTGCGTGATAGTATGCATCACGAGCGGTTCGTGTTAAGAACCGCCTCGTGATAGTATCATCACGCAGGCGGTTCGTGTTAAGAACCGCTCGTGATATGAGACTATCATAGACGGTTATTTATGTGAACCGCCTATGATAGGCAACAATCACCGACGGTTATTAAGTTGAACCGTCGAACCGTTTGTGATATATCATTTTCACAGACCGTTTGTGGTTGGAACCGTCTGTGATATTCTGCATAGTATTAATTGCTTGGCGTGCTTGCTTGAAGGATGTCGACACCGATCTGTCTTCATTGCGCCGCATCGATGCGTGGAGCAAGGCGGTAGGCTTTAGGGAGTTGAGGCGAAAAATATCACCGTCTTCTTAGTGATCGATCGAGGTTAGTATACTTAATTACTTAACATTCTTAGTGATCGATCGAGATTAGTACTCAATTACTTAACATTCTTAGTGATCGATCGGAGGTTAGTAGTAGGGTAATAATCATTTTGACACCCATTTGTCACTTGTGTAGCGTAGATGGACCGTCGGATGTATATTGAGAACCATGTGAGTGAAGAGTACATTACTGGCGTGTCTGCTTTTAGAAGGGCGACCGAGCTGGATATGTTGAAGAAGGGGATGAAATATATGTATTGCCCATGTATTGATTGTGGTAATCTCAAGATGTTTAGCAACTCAGCGCAGATTGAAGCTCACTTGATTCGAATGGGTTTTAGAAAAGGGTACAAATGTTGGACCAGTCACGGTGAAGAGAAGAGTACACAAGAAGGTAGTTATGACATAGTCGAGGAGACAACGATATGCCGCTTGTGGACTGTTCTTTCGATCATGAGGAAAGGTCGCAGGATGACAATCGGATCATGAGGATAGGTCGCAGGATGACAATCTGGATCAGATGTTACGTGATGCAGAAGGGAACTATAGTGAGAGAGAGTTTGGTAAATTCGAGGGCTTGATGGAGGACTCGGAGAAACCTTTGTTCCCGGCCGCAAGCCGCAATACACGAGGTTGTCATCGGTTCTAGAACTGCTAAAATTGAAGGCAAGCAATGGTTGGTCCGACAAGAGTTTCACGGCATTATTAGGTCTCCTAGTGGACATGCTTCCAACGGAAAATGTGTTGCCGAGAACCACCTACCAAGTCAAGAAGATTCTTTGTCCATTAGGAATGGAAGTAGAAAGAATACATGCATGTCGGAATGATTGTATCTGTCTCGTAAAGAGTATGCTAGCTTACATGTTTGTCCGGTGTGCAAAGCATCCCGATACAAGCGTAAAAATGACTCTGATGATGGGAAGGGCATCGAGGTGAAGCAAGGACCTCCTGCTAAGGTGATGTGGTATCTTCCGTAATCCCCGTTTGAAGCGTTTATTTGCAAACCGCAAGGATGCAAGATTGATGCGTTAACGCTGCGAGCGGCGTAAGAAAGAGCGGAATGATAAGACATGTTGCTGATTACGCGGTGGAGGAACATCGATAGGATGTTTGTAGATTTCGTGTGGGCCGAGAAATATAAGGTTTGGGTTGAGTACGATGGAATGAATCCTTTTGGTAACATGAGCGTGACATAGCACCTAGCCCGTGACTCGTGCATGTACAACCTTCCTCCTTGGTCGTGTATGAAGCGGAAATATATTTTGATGTCACTACTTATCTAAGGGCGAAGCAACTGGCAACGATATTGATGTGTTCCTAGCCCCATTGGTGGAAGATCTTGCAATCTTGTGGAATGAAGGGTACATGTATGGGATGCGGACAAGCGAGAGAACTTCACTCTACACGCCATGTTGTTCGCACCATTAATGATTTTCCCGCCCTTGGTAACTTTGTCGGGGTTGAGTATAAAAGGAGCCAAAGCGTGTCCGCACCGCTTAGATTATACCGAGAGTGTGTGGTTGAATAACTCGCGAAAAACTGTGTACATGCGTCACCGTAGGTTCCTTCCAAAGTATCACCCATACCGCAAGAGGAAGAAACAATTTGACGGAAAAAGAGGATGACTCGGTACCAAGACCTTTTAGCGGAAAGAGGTGTTTGATATGGTCAAGGATATAAATGTTGTGTTTGGCAAGGGACGTAAATTGAGGAAGAACATGTGGAAAAAGAGGTCAATATTTTAGGACTTGCCTTATTGGGAGCACTTAGAAGTTCGCAATTGCATCGATGTCATGCACGTAGAGAAGAATGTATGTGACAGTTTGATTGGTCTCTTACTGAACATTCCTGATAAAACAAAGGATGGTGTTAACGCAAGGCGTGACTTGGTCGCTATGAACATCAGGACCGAGTTAGCACCGATAGAGACCGATAAAGGCTGGATGTACCTTCCCCCAGCATGTTACACTCTGTCTAAGTCCGAGAGAACTGAATTATGCCAGTCCTTAAATGGTGTGAAAGTTCCATCCGGTCACTCCACAAGCATGAAGAAACTTGTTTCCATGGAACATTTGAAATTAATTGGCATGAAGTCTCACGACTGTCATGTGCTAATGACTCAAATGCTACTGTTGCAATTAGAAGTATTTTGCCGAACAAGGTTCGAGTGACAATCATAAGGCTATGTTATTTCTTCAACGCAATTGCTCGAAGGTCATTGATCCGGATGGACTAGATGCTCGCAAACCGAGGTGGTGACAACTCTATATCATCTAGAGATGTATTTCCTCCATCATTTTTGATATCATGGTCCATCTCATTGTCCACCTTGTGAAAGAGATAAAAATATGTGGCCCCGTATTTCTACGTCATATGTACCCTTTCGAGAGGTACATGGGAATTCTGAAGTCCTATGTACGCAATCGATCTCGACCAGAGGGTAGCATCATCGAAGGTTATACAACGAAGAGGTCATTGAATTCGCGCATCGGCTACATGGCTCGGTAGAGCCGATAGGTGTACCTCTATCTCGTCACGAGGGAGGTTAGAGGTATAGGGACTATCGGGAGGAAAGCAATAACTCCGGATCAAAATACGTATGCTCAAGCCCATTTCATGGTTTTACAACACATGACCAAGTGACCCCATATATTGAAGAGCACAAGGACATGCTACGTCGGAGAATGCGAGCCGGTCGAAGTTTGGATCACGAGACAACACAACCGTCAGTTCAATGAATGGTTGAAGGTGCAATTGACTAGGAGGTCGTCAAATGAAACACTACAATGGTTGGCAAAAAGGCCAAAATTTACAATTGTGACATGGCAAGGATACGACATTAATGGCTACACATTTTATACAATAGATCAAGATAGAAAGAGCACAGTGCAGAACTCAGGTGTTCGCATAGATGCCTATGATTCGCATGGCAGTGCCGCTGGCCCAAGCTCGTACTACGGGCTTGTAGAGGAGATTTGGGAGCTTGACTACGTAATTTTCAAAATTCCTCTATTTCGGTGCCGTTGGGTCCAACTCCCACGGGTGTAAGGTTGACAAGCACGGCGTCACTACCGTGGACCTCGAATGTGTAGGATACAAAGACGAACCATTCGTATCATGAGGCAAGTTGTTCAAGTATTTTATGTAACCGACCGGCAAATAAGAAGCGCCATGTAGTTCTTGAGGAAAAAGAAGGATTGTCGGGGTTGAGAATGTTGTGGATGAGGAAGAGTACAATCAATTTGATGATTTGCCTCCATTCGGAGACGAAGATCGAGCTCGATGAAGAACAAGGCGATGAAGCAAGCTATATGCGTATCGATCATCGTGAAGGGCTTTATTTAAAATGATATAGCCAAAGTGTAATAAATGATATAGGTTATGCTTGTGTTTTCATAAATGTATGTATGTTCCATTGTAATTGTAAAATGACTAAGGAACCCATGCATTGTAATTGTAAAATGACTAAGGAACTATGAAATAGTTATATTTATGGTTATGCTTATGTTTTCATAAATGTATCTATGTTCCATATTGTAATTGTGAAATGACATAGGAACCTAGCTAGTCTGCCGGTATTTATAGTGAACTATCACAGCGGTTTATAAAAGAAACCGTCGTGATAACATCATCACGAGCGGTTCTATCGATATAACCGTGCGTGATAATATGGATATCACGACGGTTATATATATAGAACCGCTCGTGATATGAATATCATGACGGTTATATATATAGAACCGTGCGTGATATCATATCCTGAGCGGTTATATTGATAGAACCGTGCGTGATAGATCATCTTTAAATACCCGCAGCTAGGTGCGGGAGTCCGCTTCGCCGCGCCTCTTGTCTCCACTCTGCGGCGCCCACCGCTAGCTAGGTTTTGCTCCTCCCACCGCCGGTCCTCCCGACGCCGCCGTCCCTCCCGACGCCGGTCCCTCCCGACGCCGCTCCCTCCCGGCCGGCGGTCCCCGACGCCGGTCCCTCCTCCCGACGCCGCCGCTCCCGCCGCCGCTCCTCCCGACGCCGCTCCTCCGGCCGGCGGTCCCCGACGCCGGTACCTCCCGACGCCGCCTCTCCTCCCGACGCCGGTACCTCCCGACGCCGCCTCTCCCTCCCGACGCCGGTCCTCCCGACACCGCCGGTCCCCGACGCCGGTCCCTCCCGACGCCGCTACCTCCCGCCGCCGCCTCCTCCCGGCGCCGGTCCTCCTCGTGCTTCACATGTTAGCTTTATGATATATATATGCTTCACATGTTATATGCTTCACATGTTTGCTTTATGATATATATATGCTTCACATGTATTTTATGTTATATGCTTCACATGTTATATGCTTCACATGTATTTTATGTTATATGCTTCACATGTTATATGCTTCACATGTATTTTATGTTATATGCTTCACATGTTATATGCTTCACATGTTAGCTTTATGATATATGCTTCACATGTATTTTATGTAGCATATAATATATGCTGCACTTGTTAGTCAGAAGGTCTATTTGGAAGACCCATAGCTCACCGCAATTAGTTTTTCTTAGAAGAGATGGCGTCCACACGGTCTTCGTCGTCGTCATCCGGGTCTCACGCTCCCAAGACTGCGAAATCTAAGCGTGGCCGAGGAGTATCGAAATGGCCACAGTTCGAATGACCATCACGGTGGTCTCTCCGGATGGGGTCCCTCTGGAACCGTCGGCAGCGTCATCATTTCGGACTACTGCGGGATAATTGAAGGCAACGGGTCCCCATCACCATAGCAAGCTGGAAAGATTTGACAAAGGATCAAAAAATCAGCTATGGGAGGAACTTACAAATTGTTCGAGTTCAGCAGGACACGAGGACTCGTGCAGCGGCGCTCCTCGCGATGGGAAAAGCATGGAAGAATTTTAAGAGCACTCTTGTGACGGCACGTGGCCGAGGATGTCACGCCTTCACGAAGTATCCTTTCGTGTCGCCGAAACATGGGAGACCTTTGTGCGAGATGAAGACGACGACCGATTTGAACAACAAAGTGCGGCGCACAAGGACCTCCAACAAAAAACACGCACCCTCACGCACTCGGCCTCGCTGGTGCGCGGTAAAATCCGCAATGGAGGATGCGGGATGAGGTCGCAATCCGATCGGAGGCCTCTCCGCCATTTGTCGGGATCGCAAACGAAGCTTCCGAATCGGTTAAGAGCGAGGTCATCAACCACATCTTGGTGTCTCTTTCAAAACCCCGCAGATGAGGAAGTGTCCCAACGCTGGTAAAATATGTTAAACAACATAGTTGTTAACACCTCTTGAACTTCATGGGTTCAAAATAACATGATTAATTGCCTCTTGCGGAATCATTGACTACGAAATCTTCTTGTGGCTCCTTTGAAGAATATAGGAGATAGATTTACTATCTCGGGCCTTGGGAAACAAGGAGCACCTGTGTCGCACACGAGGCATGGGGTTTATGTACCTTGGAGGCACGGATTTCAGTTACTCCGAGACATATAGGAGTAGGAAGAGATCCAAGGCGTCTGCAATGAACAAATAAAACAGAGCTTCATGCTCAACTTGAGGAACAACTATCGCCTCACTTCAAGAGCGGATCGCCTCACTGAGGAGAGATAGATTCGTTGCGGGAAGAACTGAGACAAGTCCGCAACCAATCGCAACCCACTCCTAGTACTACGGTACCTAGTCCCACTCAACGTCGCAGTAGCTGCGCGTCCACACCAATTTCTGAACATAGCGACGACCGCTTACGTATTGATGACATTCAGGTAATGTACCTCTTTAGAATAGTATATAGATCTCTCTGGTGGACGCCTTAACTCATCTCTTGTATCGTTATGTAGGAGCCCATGCCTTGCAGCCTCAAAGTCAGGCTTGTTGGCTCTATTCCCGTTGACGCTGGGCGAGGTATAGTGTATCCATTGCTGCCAGGGACGCTGGTGCACGGTGTACAAGTAGACACCGGTTTCATAAAGGTCCAGGTGGACATGATTAATAATATTTTTAATTCCGTCCCTCTTGAGAAGCCCCCAAACGAAGAGATTAAGACATTAGGGGATGCCGTCCACACATTCATTCAGTGGCCCAAGAGGGACATCGTCCTCGACATGTCCGTGCCACAATCTTCACATCCGGGGCCCAAGAGGGACGCCGCCTCGACACAGCACATCGGCTCGGTGGCTCCACCTCCACCTCCAAATCCAGTAAAGTCTGTTGCATCGGCTCCCGCCGAGACGCCACCGAGAACATATCACAAGCGAGGCTCCAAGGCCTCCAAGGCTCATGCGAAGAAAATTAAGCCGTCCGTGCCATGGACGTTTACTCTAGGAGTGTCGTTGGTGCCCGACTCACAATTACGCCAGCTTGGTATGATTTGCAATAGATTGCATGCCTGGTACATGGAGAAGTCAAATATGAAGCCAAACCGGCAGAGTGCATTCACTCTGAAATATAACGAGACACATTTTCTCCACGACCCGGGCTACATCGTCGTGACATTCGAAGATTTATTCTTACTATTCAATCTCGACGATGTGATACTAGACTATCACAGACGATTTTTTATAAACAACCGTCTGTGATACCGCACTATCACAGACGGTTAGTAGTCAAGACCGTGCGTAATGTGAGTTAGCACGCACGGCTCGAGAACCGTCGTGATAACCACCAACTATCATCGACACCTAAACACTGACGGTTCAGGAACCGTCTGTGATGACGGTTCCGGACCGTCTGTGATAGGGCTGTCTGTAGCAGTGGGGGGATGTAACATAGCAATTATACAAATGATACTTGAAATATGCAATACATTTAGTACGACATTCCGCACGTCAAAAGTGCCTACTAGCAAAATACGGTTTACAATGGAAACGTATTTCTATTCTCCAACAACTATTAGGACACACCATACCACTCTGCCTACTGATCAGCACATACGTTGCATCGTCTAGCTGTGTGCCCCTCCTGACCGCATCGCCCGCAACGTGCACCAAATGCTCCGACTTACGTTTCGTCCATATCATTTCTAATACGCCGGCTCTGTCGCCGACCCTTTCCACCCTTTAGCAAGTTAACATCTAGAATCCAGGTCCTCCCTGCAATGTACAAGGTGGCGAAGTTCTCTACAACCCTGAACCCCTAAGCTCTCAACACCACGCATGCAGTACCCTCTCCTTGAAGAAGTACTCCGACATGAAGTTTGAAGGATCCATGCCCACGGTCCCACATACAGCGAGAACATGAGAGGATGGCTTGTGTAATAGCTTCAGCTTATTGCACGTGCAGCTAGATTCGTTTGCATGATCTCCAAGACATACCTCATGGGTAAAAGGGAACAAGCCGTCCCAAATCTGGCTCTATCACGGAGTACCACGTCGAAACAATGCTTCTTGTTGCCCATGATGTGCACTGTGTGCAATTGGTCCTTCTGTGCCTTTGTTTATATCTATATTGTAATTTTCGACAAGTACAATACTCGGGGATTGGCCGCATGAAGTACGGCATTCACGTGCCTCTCCCTGATGTAGCCGATTGTGCTGTGAAGAAAACCTTCCACGATGGCAATAAGGGGCTGAGAACAAAGGCCTCTGAGAACCCAATTGTACACCTCTATAAGGTTAGTCTTCATTATGCCGTACCTTGCGCCATCTGTGTCGTGCAACAGCGACCACTTCTCCAATGGTTCTCCCTCGATCCACTGCGAGAAACACTTGATGTTCTGTGAGCCCTTCCTTCTTGAACCAGCTAGGCTAGGCTCATCGAGTGCTGGCAAGCATTCTAGTTGTGCCGCCCTAGGCATGATCGGCCCCCTTGATCCTCTCATCGACGTGCTTCATACTATGCTCGTCCAATAATGCCCACAAAGCATTAAATTTTCTTCGCTGGTTCTGTGTAGCCATCCCCTTGAATAGCTTCATCAACGGTTGTTTTGGGAACTGCTTGAAAAAGTTCACCCCTAAGTGACGAATGCACCATCTATTCCTCATATCCGATCAAGAAAAGGGCACCTTGGGGTCTTCCTGATGTTTTCTTATGGTCTTTACTATCCCGGCGTGGCGATCAGGGATTACGCACACACCAGGACGAGCGCTGGCAACTCCAACCCTGATATATCTGAGGAACCACAACCAGCTTTTAAAATTCTCACTTTTCACGAATACGATGGCCAACGACAATATTTGGTTGTTGCCGTCAATGCCTATGGCTGTCAGGACTGCCCCTTGTATTTCCCTGTCAAAAAGATCCCATCAACTAAGATCACCGGCAACATGTGCCTGAATGCCTCGATGAAAGCATTAAATGCTAAGAAGGCCCTCTATAACACCGCATATCCTAGTGACCTTGTGGAAGGCTTGTCCTGCACAGCAATATACGTGCCCAGGTTCTTATCCTACAACACCTTAAGCATACGAGAAAGATTGTCATACACTGCCTTGAAAGACCCAAAATGTTTTTCAATTCCTGCTACATCGCACGCCACGCCTTCGCGTAGCTAATCTTCTACTTGAATTTCTTCTCGGTAGTTACTACGATGTGCGTGGGCTCCATGTCTTTCTTCTCCACTATCTCTCCATACATCAAATTGACTATAAAGGCGGACGTTAGGTTATGATGCCTTGCCAAAACTCTACTGAGAATGCAAGAGTGCGGCTCCACCTTCGACACAATCTAGTAAGTCTCATATTTGGGTATACGTGCATGCACTCTCTAAGGACAACCGGCCTGCTCGCACTTCATGGTGTGCTGCTCCTGGCTAGATTTTACGATCCGAAAAGTCTGCTACATTGAAAGGGCCCATAGCTTGATGGCATCTTACAGTGATGCCTTGTTAACAAACATTGAATGCAACCGAACCTCTATCTCATGATACTCCCACGGTGATTCGTGCTCGTCATATGCGGAAACACCCTCAGAATCAAACCGATTCCATTCTAACGGGACGAGAGTTTCATCCTCATCTGAACTGTCCTCGTCGTCTTCTTGTATAGCTTCATATTCAGCCCATGCCATATGGTCATCGCACTCCATCTGCTGCACTATTTACTCAGTATGCTCCCCTTCATTGGCTTGTCCTGTTCCCTCGGCTTGGCGTGATCATTGTACCTCTCCTCCATATACTACATCGGCGTGATCATTGGCAGCTTCCTTCTCTTCGCTAACATGGGGGCCGCCAAGCTGCTCGCACCTCTCGGAGCAAAGCCGTACGCACGATCTTGCGCAGCTTCTAATGGGCATGGTTGCACAAGCAGCACACACTCGTATCCATAGCGCCGGCACCCTTGCACAAACACCTTCCATGCAATAGTGCGCAGCAATATTCTCAACTCCCATCTGATGTCCGTCGGAGATCGTCTCCAAAGCCCTTGTACGATGACGCTTCACACCTCGAGGTCCAACGAGAAACTTCGGGTAAGCCAATACATCAGATCTGAGATTCCAGCATTCTCGGTGTCTGGGTGTACTAGAGTGGCTTGCGGAAAACCGCTCAAATCCACACCATTCGGACCTTCACGAACGGTTCCAGCACCGTAATGCACTCTCAATGTAGTAGGTATCGACATTGCTGATGTCTTTCTGCATATATATTTTAATTTTGCAACATGTCAAATCGCATCGCACAATACGAAAGTACTAACGTACTGCAATTCACATTTCACTGATCATTCGCCTGTCGTAACCAGCTACACTAACCTCGTAGTATGAATTTCCTATCGGCACCCTGCGCACTAGCGCTGTACTTTTCTCGCTACTCGAGCTGTCCCTTACATCAAACAATTCATAATGGTTTTGACAATTTACATGGCATATCGATTTAAATGCCTATATATCAGTTATAATGGTACACACATTTTTCCAACGTACTAACGATATTACATTCTTTTGTATTTAATCATAAATATTGCGTATTATTGTTTTTTACATACCAAATTATGAAATTCTAACATAAATATTTACTGAATTTTGTAATACGTACAAATTTCTACTGACGATTAATTTGTACGTAATGATGACTGATTTTTCTAAACTACAATTTTGTACGCATGCCAATTTGCTAACGATGCTAATTTTATAAAACTATGCTCGCTAAATCATACACAACTGCACGCTTGTACGACTGCTAATTTCCTAAAACTACATTAACTAAATTTTCTATACCAAAAATTGAACTATTTCTATCTACATCTATAATTTTCTACTAACACAAACAGTCATATACAACATCGTAAATACAAAAAAATACCTACAGTTGCTTCTTTCTCTCCTCTCCACTTCTGTGACTGCTAATTTCCTAAAACTACATTAACTAAATTTTCTATACCAATAATTGAACTATTTCTATCTACATCTACAATTTTATACTAACACTAACAGTAAATAATATATATATACACTACATATACAACATTACAAATAAAAAAAATTACCTAGATTTGCTTCTTTCTCTCCTCTCCTCTCCTTCCCTTCTCCTTCCTCCCACATCCTCCTCTCCTTTTCTCTCCTCCCTCTCCTTCTCTTCTCTCTTCTCTTTCCTCTCCTCCTCTCCTCAGTCGGCTTCTCTTCTTCTTTCTTTCAGCCGGCTTCTCTTCTTCTTTCTATTGAGGCGGCGGCCGAGTGGCCTCGTTTTTAATCCCCAGTTGCCTGGCGTTGGGTGACTGGAGTCCAGTCGCCCAACCGTTGGGCGACATCAGTTGTAGTCGCCCAACGGTCGGGTGACTGCAATAATTCGCCCAACGGCCGGCGGATTCCTTGCGTGTCACCTGTCCGTTGGGCGATAGGCTCCAGTCGTCTAACGGTCGGGCAACTGGAGCCTATTTCTGTAAAAAATATTGCTGTAGGTATATTTCTATTGTTTCGAATAAAAAATGGATTATTTGTGCAAAAAAAATTGAAAATATTTAGGATGTGATTTGTACTGATTTCGACATTTGTGGTTCAAAAACAGACGTTTTGGAGTTTGGAGACTAAAAGTAGACTCGGACAAGATTTAAGAGGCAAAAATGGATTATTGTGGCCTCCGAATTGGCTAGGTGGGCCCCCAAGCTAGGCATGCGGCAAGCCGGCATGCTAACTGACACAATTACTCCTGTCCATCCATCCCATGTCATATCTTTAGTTTTTGACTCTGCTGTTCACGGCACAGCCCAAGTTGCTTTCCATCGCCAACAAATATCTTCTTGCTTCCCGCACAGGAAGTTTAGACAAAAATGGTACTATTGTTTCTAAAAATATCAGATATAACTCGCAAACAAACGCAATTCCGTATCTATCTCTTTTCTCCACCGCACGATTTTCTGACGCTGACACGTAGCAATCGTGCGGTCCCCGGCCGTACGACTACGGTGTTTTTGCTCAGCTGGTACATTTACTGCCTGTAATAAGATTTAAAATTATCAGTTTTGTAATTTTTACACCGTAGCATGCAAGTCGTGCGGTCGGGGACCGCACGACTTGAAGGAATAGTGGTGTGTCGGCGCCAGGAAATCGTGCCGTGAGGGAGGGGGCTAGAAACATAATTGCGTTGGTTTAGGGGTTACATCTGATATTTTTAGGAGCAACAATACCATTTGTGTCCAAAACTCCCCGCACAGCACTACACTATCACTTTTTTCAGTTTTTTAATATTTTTTGATTTTTAAAGTAACTAGTTTTTAAAGTGAGTGTTTTTTAAAACCGAGTGTACAAGTTGATTATAGTACATACTGTACCGACTTTATTTATATCGATCAAAACTACACGTGAGTTTCTATTACTCCATATCCTCTATCACAAATAGCTTAAAAATCAAAAAAACATAGCCATAAATCATAAACAGAATCTAAAAGAACATGCTAGTCCTAGCAAGGTGGCTAGTGAAATCAATTTCTCAAAATATCTGCAGATCAGCAGATTGGGTGTGTTTATAACGAGCACCTGTGCATTAGTTTTTGTACTGAAAAGTTATTGTTATTTATGAGTAAAATTACTATTAAGTACATGTAAAATTACTACTATGTTATATACTAATAATAACTTTATACATGTTTAGTAGTAATTTTACTCTAACTTTTCAACGTGCATTTTACACTCATGCGGAGATTAATGATTATACATATACATACATACATACATATACACATACATATATATACATACATATATATACACATACATACATACATATATATACATATACATATATATATATATATATATATATATATATATATATATATATATATATATATATATATATATATATATATATATATATATATGTATATATATGTATATATATATATATATATATATATATATATATATATATATATATATATATATATATATATATATATATATATATATATATATATATATATATATATATATATACATATGTATATATATATATATATATATATATATATAGTAAAAATAACTAGGACTCTTTGGTGCCCGGGCACCTATACCATTGGTCGTCCGATTGTGCTTTACCATTCGTGAAAAATTAGCGGGCTCATCCATTAATTCAACCCGTTAGGTAGGTCCATCCACGTTTGAATGGAGAAGAACACCTCCATGTATTCTAAGCGTTTGGCTGAACGTGTATGGGTATGTACAATTAAATCGCTCTATGCGCCAAAAATATTCTGCCATATGTGAATGAGACTAAATAAGGTAGCATTGCACATCACGGATGCAATAATTACCTTGATTTGTGAATGATCCTATTATGCATGCTTTTCCACTTTCTATATCAGTAATACATACCGGGTTTACCAGTTATTTCTCATACCTAATACAAACACTCACACGCACACATCTTAAATCCATCTAATGATAATGAGGCTTGGTGCCCACACACCATGGTGTCTTATTTTATATATATATATATATATATATATATATATATATATATATATATATATATATATATATATAGTAAGTCTAAAATAGGTACCCGGGCACCATAAGTCTAAAATAGGTATGTATCGCGTGCGAAAAATTTTAAAATTTCTTGGATATCAATTTTAACTAGTTTACTAACTAGTTCAAACAAATTCTAACTGAAATTTGAACTGTAGTTACCTTTTTTATTGATAGTTTGATTGTAGGTATGTGTTGATTATATATATAAATCAGCAAAGCATGTGATCTAAATTCGTTCAAAACTTTGAATTCGAGTATATTTTTTCAAAGGTATATGTTTCATTTGAATTGTTATAGATGGGTATATACCATAAAACTGATATTTTCAAAAAATATACCCGAATTTGGATTTAATTCGTGCATTTAAAATCAAGGTGCCGGACACCCTGGTGCCTAATTTCACACGCACGGTATATATATATGCGAGCAGATATGAACGTACGGTAGGTACTAGCTAGCTTGCAATTCTAGAAACCAACATCACACGCGCACTTAGCTGCTACTCTAGAAAAGATCGAAGCCTTCCAAGTTCGATCGGCAGCTGATCCTCCGTTAGCCTGGCTTGGCTTTTAGGTCTGTTCTTTAATGTCTTTTAAAAATAGTTTTTTGTTTTTTTATAGTTTTTAGCTTTTAAATGAATTATTTTTTTAAGACGAAGATTATAGGTTAATGTAGTATACATTAAAAGCTCAACATCTGTATCAACCAAAATCGTAAATGGATATCTCTCTGTAATCTCTGTCGTAAATAGGTAAAATTCAAAATTTTTAACTAAAATTATAAGCCGCAGTCATTCCAAATAGACTGTAAGCATCCAATTGATGGGCGGTCGTACGCACAGCACTCTGTGACCCTACCTACGTACTACTCATCAGGATCGATCGAATCGGAATATCAGATCATGCTTGAGTAAGGCACTAAGCCCTGTCCTTTTTCACCTTTGGCTTTGGTGTCCTTTTTTTAACTTTTGGCTCTAATTTGTTTGGAAGCAGCTTTTCCGAGTGATTTTTATAAACCGTTTTTTCAAATAACTTTTTTGGGATCGATTTTAGATCGAAACAGGCATGCGTGCGTGGGTAGACTTCATTAAAGAACTTAGTAGGGTCCTGCTAGTTTCGGTTTTAGTTTTTAGGTTTTGATTTATTTTTTACTATTTATAAATTTGTCTTTTTCTGAGCATTTTTGCCAGTTTTTTCTGTATTTGTTTGTGTTGTCCGTGATGAGCTAGCATATTTTTCTATTTTTAATTTTTTTAAATTTAATTACGTCAAATAAGCCGCTTTCAGCTATAGTGAAATTTCAGCCGCTAAAATATAATTTCAGCTCTAAGGCACAGCTTTTTCGCACAATCGAGCGGGGCCTAGGTAGCTTTAATTAATTAATTCACGCTCCAACAAGCATCTACTTTTAATTAATTAATTCACGCGCAAACAAGCATCTCCTCTCACGTCGTCGTCGTCCTCCTCTGGTCCTTTTTTTAAAAGAGAGGTCTCTCTTTTCTTTAAAAGAGAGAGAGAGAGAGAGAGATGTATAATCCTCCTTTTAATCGGTGGCTGCTGGGCGACGGCATCGGCATCGGCATGGTTAGCCATCCATCTCAGTAAAGATTCAGGAGCTAGAAGCAGCGCAGGGTCATGTCACTCACTGCTCCGGTGCCGCGCGCAACTTTTCAACCGGAGGTCAGCCGTGACGCCTGACGAGTACCTAAGGTCAGCCGGCTGATGACCGTCATTAAACTACTACCACCGGAGTCACAAAGTAATTAATTACGACGACGACCGCTCCGAGTAACCCATGGAAGGATCGATCTAAAAGCAAACTGGTTACTAGTACTAACTACATCGAAGAAGAAATACTATATATGCATGATATATATATACTCGATTGAAGCGGGCAGAATAATCAGTAGTAGCTAGGAACGAACACGGCTGTGTCCAAGATCGTCAAAATGTTACATCCATGTCCAAGATCGTCAAAATGTTACAGCCATGGATGGGGACGAAGATCACCTGGACTTTCCGAAAGCAAGGGCGGGCGACAGACAGGGACGCGGTAGGACCGAGGGCGCAGGCACGGACAAGCTCAATAAAGGCGAGCCGGCCCATCGGAGCTGGAACACATGTCAAGCCTTGATTGGCTCGCTCCGCCTATAAATACGGGGTCGAGCCCTTGCCTCTGAGGCGCGCGCTCCGCTTCACCGACTTATCCACCTAGCAGCGAACCATGACGACGAGGCGTCGCCACCCCGCTGCCCCCCTCCTCCTGCTGCTGCTGCTTGCTCCTGCCCTCGCTCTTGCTGCTGGAAGGGTGCTTGACGCCGTACCTAGGCCTAGGCCACAACCCGTCCCCACCAATCCACTACCAAACCCAAACCCACAACTTCAACCGGGCCCACAACCAGACCCAAATCCCCAACCGCAGCCGGGTCCACAACCAAATCCAAACCCACAACCCCAACCAGGGCCAAAACCAAACCCAAACCCACAACCAGACCCGAATCCGCAACCGCAACCTGGTCCCCAGCCAAATCCAAATCCACAACCTCAACCGGGCCCGCGGCCTAACCCGAACCCACAACCGCTCCCAGGCCCACAACCTAACCCGAATCCGCAACCTGGTCCGCGGCCAGACCCAAACCCACAACCTCAACCGGGTCCACAGCCTGATCCAAACCCGCAACCGCTCCCAGGCCCACAACCTAACCCGAATCCACAACCACAACCTGGTCCGCGGCCAGACCCAAACCCACAACCTCAACCGGGTCCATACCGATCCAAACCCAGAACCGCTCCTGTGCCCACAACCTAACCCGAATCCACAACCACAACTCGGTCGCGGCGGACCCAAACCCACAACCTCAACCGGGCCCGCAGCCTAACCCAAACCCACAACCACTCCCAGGCCCACAACCTAACCCGAATCCGCAGCCTGGTCCGCGGCCAGACCCAAACCCACAACCTCAACCAGGTCCACAGCCTGATCCAAACCCGCAACCTCTACCGGGTCCACAACCCGACCCGAATCCACAGCCTGGTCCGCGACCAGATCCAAATCCACAACCTCAACCGGGTCCACTACCTGACCCAAACCCACAACCACTACCGGGTCCACAGCCTGATCCAAACCCGCAACCTCTACCGGGTCCACAACCCGACCCGAATCCACAGCCTGGTCCGCGACCAGATCCAAATCCACAACCTCAACCGGGTCCACTACCTGACCCAAACCCACAACCACTACCGGGCCCACAGCCTGATCCAAACCCGCAACCTCTACCGGGTCCACAACCCGACCCGAACCCGCAGCCGCAACCTAATCCTCAACCAGACCCAAACCCACAACCCGACCCGAATCCACAGCCTGGTCCACGACCGGATCCAAATCCACAACCACTACCGGGCCCACAGCCTGACCCGAACCCACAACCATTGCCAGGACCACAGCCAGACCCGAACCCACAACCTCTACCAGGCCCGCAGCCAGACCCAAACCCGCAACCACAACCAAAACCCCAACCAAACCCAAATCCGCAACCACAGCCAGGGCCACTGCCTGGGCCGCAGCCAGACCCCAAGCCACCTCAGCCATAGAAGATGTCAGAGCAGACGTCCAGGCGCAATCGATGAGCAGAGCACAGACGGGTACAACACCGGAGATCTCTCCGTACATATATAGGTTTGCCGGTCATCGTAGTATAGTTGCGACTTACCAGCTAGAATAAGTGGCACGTTTTAATCCACCACCATCAGAAGATGCCATGATAGCAACTTAATTAGTATATATCTACATACATTGCTTATGTAAAATTTTAGTATGCTTGTGTGACATGCCCATGTAAATTATGTACATGATTATATTCTTATTTGCCTTTTGAGTCTATTTGTACTTGTATCGAGTATAAATATATTTATTGCTAACCAGTACTAGGCTTTCTAAGCACGTGTTGCGTCGTTGATTATGATATTGCCTGGGGAGAATGTTAGTGTGATCTCGAGTGATAGTGTGATCTCTGTGCTTGATTTACTTAAGGTAGAGAATGTTAGTCTGTTGGCCGAATTAGAGATGGCTAGAGTTACTCCTTATCAGTCTGATTCTACTGAGATTACAGTTTGCACCTCATGTGGGTAAGGACAATGCTTTTAAAGATCTGTATACTTTGCTCCTTGGTCCGCCTAAAACTGCTGTGTCAACTTGAAGAATAATTTAAACAAGGTGGATCATAAAATTGCTGGAATGCATGCTGTTTTCATTGAGGCCATAGCTTCTTGTGCCAACTATCATAGATTTAGATCATTCAGGATCATAAAAATCCAATAGGTCATCTAGTATTTCGAGAGTTATATTTTCTTCAGGAAAATGCTATAGCTTCCAGTGGCATATGTGCGGTAGCTTCATGCTACCATGCAATTCCCATGTATGTGGTCACATGCCGGCGACAAACATATTACTAGGAATAAATAAATTACTATTCGAGGGTTGCAATGATTTTTGTTTGCCAACAATGTGGATAACAGTTTCAATTATCTCTCAAATAAACTAGATTATTTATAGTTTCAAGCTTGTTTGCTTCTGGATTTGACATAGGATATGTCACTATGCTTGTTATTATCTTGTGCCTCGGAGGTTCCACATATGCCCCAAATTTCTTCCCCTTTTCACGCCAACCATAAAATTCCAAGTGAGAGCGTCTGCTTCTAGCATTTGCTTTGAATGAACTCAGAGTTTTTAACAATAATTGCTATTATACTACTTCAAGTGTAAAATTTTATTAGCGTGAAACCAACATATATACTTTGTAGTATGGAAGATAGGGTTATATATAGACTTCAGGTCTTTGGGTGTAAGTTATACCTATTGCCATTTGGGCATTAATGCATAAAGGCCTAGTGAACTAAGTCATATATCATTCCTTTCAAATATCAGACATAATATTTATAACTTTTTTCCATGCATAATTAATTATTTACTGCAAGTAAGATATGCTTCTGGCAATGTGTTCTATTGAGCAACTGTTCAGCAGAGGTAAGGCTTTAATAGAACTTAGACCAAACACATTTATGGTATCTAGGAAAATAATTATCTAATGCCCAATTTCAGCCTAAGGAAAAAGATAAGAGGTTCTCTCAATGAGCAAGATCAAACTCGACAGGAGTTGTATCTATACTATTGATGCTACTTATGTAGGGAAAAAACATCCAAATGAAGCTAAGGGATAACTGGGAGAATGATACTGGTCTCCATATTGTTCGCCATGGCATATTCTTACTTATGAATGCACCTACTTATTGGTAACACACGGGCTACCTAAACTCATTCCATAGACAAAATGGTGCAAGGCGGAGTAACACTCGCATGCGGACTTCTGGTCTTAGGATCAGAAGTAGATCTTGGCAAAGTGTTTACAGGAACACCAATAACCTTTTACAGGATTGGTCATTATTTTAGAGAAGACCCTTATGCTCAACGGATCTAAATCACATAGTCATTCTTTAGGGTAGAGTAGAGGCAATACGTCATAAACTACAAAGTTTTTAACTTTCAGCGGTAAAAGGGTACAACCACGTCAACGTCAGGCATGACATTAGCATGACTATATAATAATGAAAGAAACCTAGGTGATACAACTGTAGCCATTTGGGGCGCACAAATATCCACTTAGTTATGCCCAAAGTCTTACAATATTCAATTTCCTGTATACTTATTTTTGGTAAGTAATTTCAAGTGTATGAAATGAGTGCAAATAGTAAAGATTTACTTTTGTCTATTCAGTAGAAGATTTATCATTTCCCAGATTTTTCCTAACAATATTGGGATTTTCTAATAATTATTAAGGCATTTAAGTAATTTTCAGAATTACTAACCCATTAAATAAACCCCAAATACACAATGCCAGGAAATAAACCATGGAAGAAATATAATGCTTCTAAGGTGTACTAAGTCTAAGGTTTCACAAATTTACGGAAGCTCATATACCTAAAAACCATGTTTTAGGATTTTCTAGATTTTTCTGGAATTTTCTAGCAAATTCAATGAAACAACAACAGGTACCATATAGAATAGAAGGGGCCATAAACTGGAGAGTCTTGACCAATTCGAAAGATCATTTGGTGTAGTTGAAATAACGGAATTGGAAATTGTTCGGTCAAGTATAGGAAATTAATATAAGAATGAATAACTTTCTCAATGGTTTATTTTCTTTCTTTTATTTATCTTAATATTCTTTCCATTCAGGCCATTCCAAGTTTAATGAATTTCTGCTAATTAATAAGTAATTTTCAAAATTACTAAAAGTAGAAATAATATGTTGAATAAAATAATTTCAGAAACATAAAAAAATAATGACACAAGATAACTAGATTATAATGAAGCTTAAATAATCTAGAAAATAAATCATGTGGAAAGAAATTCAGTCTAGTGGACTTAATTGCAATTCTGACAATCTTCAGGGTCAAATTTTATAATCATTTTCCTGTTTTCAGCAAGATTATTTAATTTAGCGAAAATCTAGGAACTTATTTGCAAAAATCCGCCGGCCTGTGTTTTCTTTCTCCCCCTCTTTTTTTCCTCTTGGGCCACTTTTGGGCCATAGGCCCAAGGTTTCGGGCTCATCTTCCGGTGGCGGCGGCCGAGCCAACTTCGGGTGGCGGTCAGCTACGATGCAGCTGCGGTGGGTTCTGGCGGCTGGCGTCTTCGGGGCCGTCCGAGACCGAGCATCGGCCATGCTGTGGCCGAGGCCGAGCGGTGGTTCGCGAATTTCTTCGAATTTTTCTAGATTCTATACTGAGATGCCATTCTGGATACTAGATTTTCTAATCTATTGGATTTCTAAATCTAAAGCCCAAATTGCAGATTAATTTGAGATTATCACAACTAGTTTACTGGACATAGATCAATAGATAATCTTGGAATTGCAAACGAATAAATTGATTCGTGATTTACACACCTTTCATCTTAGAGAGCGATTTGTGCTAATAATATGTTAAAAAATCGATGTAGAACAGATGAACGAGAACACAATCCACGCACGCAATCAACATCAAGAACGCAATAGATCAATCACATGAGACACCAATGAGAGAGAACATCAGGAAATCTTTATTGATTTCCGATCTATTTACATGGTACAATGGTCTTTCTATTTATAGTCTAAATTCATCAGGAATAATTCTGGTATTTATTCGTACCGTAACTTTTTAGGTTTCATAACAGGGAGTACTAGCTAGTACGTAGCAGGGAGACAAGAACTGCAGCTGCTCCCTTTTCTTTTATTTCTGTTTTAAAGGAAGCAACAAACTTGACATATAGTGGTGTGCTAATATGTAAGCTTGAACACCAATCAACTGTAAGCTTGAAGCCATCTGGACGATATATAGTTAATATATATCAAAACAACATTAACTGTAACCTAATCCTAAACCAAAAGCTGATATAGATAGGATTTACATACGGCAGGCATTGGATATGCCCATGCAGTAAACAAGAGCTTTTCCTATGCTACTTACATTAATTGTCGGACGTCTTTTACTGAAACTGCTTATCCCGTACGTAGCTGAGTTTGTGGGCCTGTTTGGCAACGGCGGTGGCTTATGGCTTTTAGCTGAAATTTTTGAAATTTGATTGTTTACGGTACAGATTACGGAGAGAGATGCTCACTTGCGATTTTGGATGGTACAGATGTTGGGCTTTTAACGTGTACATCGTTTAACTTGTAGACCCCGTCTTAAGAAAATACTCCGTTTGAAAGTTAGGTGCTGTAGCAAAAGCCAAAATCGCAAACTTTAAGGAAAAGATCAGACCCTTTACCTGATGGGGATTGACACGGTATCCAATACATATATATGATCATTAGTACTTTATAAACTTATGTGCTATTCAAATAAAACAATAGAACGGTGTGGGAGTACTTCCAATGATAAATCTATTAATATTATTTTCATGTGACAAATCTAATTACTTTCTATGTATTAATGGTTAAACTTTTGAAATTCTGATTGTATATGTCCTAAAACAACATCTATTATTTGAGAGCGGTAGTAGTTTGTTCCCGCAGAAAGTGATTAATTAGTGAGATGGGCCACGATACTCGTCTGGAGTATTGCAATTGGCACCGATATCAATTGTCGTGTTGCCACCCATGAATGTATCCAAAAAAAAACTTCTATGCGATGAGATCATGGCAGCCAAATTCCCGTCACTAACTTGTTCTTTTTCTTTGAAGCTGACGATTTTTATCTTTTACTACAGTATCTAACTTTCAAATGAAGTATTTTCTCAAGACAGGGTCTACAAGTTAAACGATGTACACGTTAAAAGCCTAACATCTGTACCATCCAAAATCGCAAGTGAGTATTTATCTCTTCGTAATCTGTACCGTAAACAGCTAAAATTAAAAATTTTTAACTAAAACCTATAAACCGTAGCTGTTGCCAAACAGACCCTAAAAAACCCCATCCCAGATTCTGCCTGCTAGTCAACGTCAATCTCAAAACAATCCATCGCCGTCTTATGCAACGCCTATTCTCCCTACATGGCCGAGTATTTTCCAAATCTTGAAGTCTACGACGCGTGTCTCGGTCTTGTACGACTCGACCATGGTTTCGTGTTAAGCAGCTGTTGGAATACAGATACATTATACTAGTATAGATTAAAATTTTCTATGATATAAATCAGAAAGTCATACGAGTAAGAGATTATAAAATAAATTCACTTGCAAAGTTCGTCCAATTAAAGTTTAAACTACTTTGTTATTAGACATGATGAGTGTCAAGGTGAAGTGCACAAAGTTCTAGCCCATCCCTATACATGCCACCTTCATAGAAAATACCTAAAAAAATATAAGCAGCAAGTGTGAATCCACAACTTAGCAAGGTACAAGCAAGATGATAAAAAAAACCTTAAAAATAGATATTGAACATAAATATTGCTCATATACAACTATCCACTTGAATTTCATATATTTCCAACTTTTACTTTTATGCGATACAAATGCCACAAATGCACATATTTTTTCTCTTTACAATTACCGGTAATGTAAAGTATGCACTCGTCGATACATATCTAAGAATGTGCCTTCTTGCACACGGACCTCAAGCCATCACTCCACAAGTGTGGGGACCTCAAGCCTGTCTAAACCATGATGGGGACATCAAAATAATCATTACTTAGCTACTACGTAGACCAAGCCTCAAGGATCAGTGAACTGATGCAAATGAGTGTGGTCATCCAGTAATCTTTATCTCTTTACTTCATCAACATAATCATGTATCACAACCAACAGCAATAATATGAATAAATATTCGTAAGAGTAGGACATTAACATGACAAGATATTTTCCGCCATTGTTACCGACTACTTGCACTTGCCTCAACCGTGTGACGAAGTATGACAAGTAGAGGGTTCAGCCCCTTGATTTACACTACCGCCTAAACATTCATAAAACACACTAAAAAATAATCCAATAGCTTTACAACATACACAAGAAATAATTAAACACCGCTCCTTATCGCCACCAAAAACAGCCCTCCTCTAACAACAACATTTACTCGCAGCATTGCTATTCAAATAGCCATAACTATAGGCTCAAAAACCCAAACATATTCAAATATATACTTTATATGATCTACACAAAATTTCCAATATTTTCTTCAACATCACTCTTTTGAGACTCTGGCATCTACAACCCCAATTTCCTCCTTGAACACGATTCTATCCAAAACAGAACAACTACCTTCCTAAGTTCATAACTCCCAGTCTCTAACTCCAAATCTGACAAGCCTTACTACTGCAAATATTCCCAAAACATTTTATACAACTTTTTTGTTATAAGGATTAATATATTCTCACAATAAGGAACCCTAAATTCCAAATTCCCACTACTGCTGCCAGAATCAGCCAAGATTCATACAGCAGAGATCTAATAGCCATAACTTTTCAACTGTTTATCCAAATCACGAGTTCAAGTACTCTATAGAAATATAAATCATAGATATACAACTTTCATTTGTATCATAACTTCAAAATCCACATGGAATAATTCTAATCTCATTCACAAGCATCAACCCCAAATTCCCATAAACATAAGAAAACCCTAACTTTGAATTCAGATCAGCCCTTACCTCACCAAGTCACCTTGATCAATCCTCTGTGAATCCTAGCCATCACAGCAAGGAGAGGGGTGGCTATCCGAGGGAGGAAAGGAGGGGGACATGGCTGTGAGTGGAAGGGAGGAGGGGCGGCTAGAGGGGAGGGGCAGCTGGAGAGGGAAGGGGGAGGGGGTGACTGGATAATAATTTGGGGTGTTCAAATTATTTTGAATTTTTGGTTTTTGTTTTGGATTTTATTTGAATTCAACTATCAATTTCATTTGATAGAATTTGAAAAGTATATATAATTCCATCCAAATTATTTTTGGGCTTGATTCAAGCTTTTAGTTAAGCTATTTAAATTTGAATTTCACTTCTCCTTTGTTTTCCAATTTTCACCACCATTTAAATTCTCCTAGTTTAAACCATGGATCATCTTTTCAGATTCAGCTTTCTATTTTTCAGTTTGATTTGCTAATGGCTTGGCCCTTAGTCCTAGGTTTCGATTTTATTTTTATAAATTGATTTGCTTCTCACAAAAATCTAATCAAGATTCTTGAATAAAATCTAGAGAATTTAGATGACAACAAAACGAAATCAAAAGTTTTAAATTTTCATATCTTCAAACATCCATGTTTTGGGATGTTACAAATATAACCCCCTTAAAAAGAATCTCGATCCTGAGACTCTGATAGAATGGAAAGAAGGGAGATGGGGCTAAGATGGCCAGCAGTAGGCTTTCAGGTTTTGCTTGGCGTGTTGTCCTTTCCATAGAGTAAATAGGAGGGTGAAAATTTTAGCTCATTCGAATAACAACTGCTTGCTTGTATAGGTTAAAATAAGCAGATAGCATAAGCAAAAGTGCATGTAATACCTTCAACAATTTTTGTTGCATGGTACAGAAAGAACTCTAGCGACGAATTTGTATGGCACGCAAGCAGTGAATTAATTTTAAAAGGAATACTCGGAAATTCTAAATGTAGTGTATACTGTGTATGCAAAAAAGTATCACATGCAACATCTGACAGAACCAAATTAACAAAAACGTTGGGTACGCTGTCTTCATTAAACAGCACAACAGTCACAAGCATATTACATAGTCAGATATAGCTAGTTTTATCAGTTATATATAAGCTCAGACAAGTGAACAACAGGACAAATTATCTTTAAAAGGGCATAGACTCACAAATTATCTAAAAAAGGGTATATACTCAAAAATGGGTTCAATTTACCTGTTAACAAAATAAATCAAAAGAAATTCCCAACGTACTGTCATAAAAAGGAAATAAATTGCTTAGTTCAAATAATTGCCAAAAGAATTTATTGTCAACCGTATGATTGATTTATGGAAGCAATCTCACTTACCAAACCAAAATTCTACCGTATGAATAAAAAAGGGTATATATATAGTCTTTTCGGTACTCCCGGAGTACATACTCCCACTTTCAATATTCCACTTAAACGAATAGATTATACTTCTTTATCACTTTTGGTGTATTTAAATATTAATTCTAAGATACTCTAATACGACTTTGCTGAAAAAATTTCATTAAAGCCCTTTATTATTGATATATACCTTTTTTTGTACATAAAAGAAGATATACATAAATTATGCTATTAAAAGTGGACTTTTATGGAATTTTTCATAGAATTTATACTTTGGATTATTTTATAGTCAATATTAGAGTATGCTAAAAAGGATAAATAGGTATAAAAATATTATTTAAGTAGTATATAAGAAATAAGAGTACGTACTCTTAGGAGTATAGAATTATTTTTCTATTTCTATCATGGATGGAAAGTATCAATTATAGAGCCCGGACACTATGATGCCCCTTTATATATATATATATATATATATATATATATATATATATATATATATATATATATAGGAAAATACCTTCTACACCCTGTGTAGTTACACCCACCTCTAATATACCACTAAACAAACTTGAAATACTCCTTTATCACTTTAGGTACATTTGTATACTAATTATAAGATAATCCAATGTGAACCACACGAAAAACTTGTAAATGAGTTCATAGTTTTAGCGTATTTTGTAAATACCCTTATATACGCCAAGATAAAAGGAGTAGTCTATATATATATATATATATATATATATTTGGCTACCAAATCTGGATATCTAATATTCTAATTCGAATGGGAAACGAATCTAAATGCAGATGATGAAGTGGCAAAATCCTAGTGCGAATACGAATCTGGTATGAAATGACGTAGATTCGGAGTCGAATATCCGAATAACATGTCATCACATCAAAATCTGCAGACTCTACGACAACAATCCATAGGTGCCATATCAAGTTCAAACAACAGACCAACTTATGGAGGTGCAGTCTAGGAGATCTCTCCTAGGGTTGCACATGAGCGATCTCAGCCGTCGGATGATGTAGCGGGCGACCGATTGGATGGTCACAGTTGCTTCGCTATTTTTTTTCCTGTTGGGTCTAGTTGGACTTGCCTAGGTGTAATATTCCAAATTTAATCCCTAAGGGTTGTGCCTAATTATAGAAAAAGAAATATAGGAAAAGAAGATGTTTGGCTTTTAAAAAGAGAGTTGGTTTCGTGAAGCAGTTTGTAGGAAGGAGCTAAATTCGGATAAGAAATTGTTCTGTGATTAAAAGGGTTAAGAAGGGATAGGGAAAGACGAGGAACTAGAAAAAAAACCCTAGCCTGTCTTTTATCCCGGTCACCGCACGCCGTAATCTTCTGGCCGTTCTTTAGTTAGCGGATAGTTTCTAGATTAGAGAGAACTGTTCTTTCAGGAAAATAGCATACTAGATCGGTTTAACGTGTTGTGCTATTTTTACAGGTAATATAGAGTTATCATTTGGAAATTTCTTCACTATAGAGTTACAGAGAATCTCGATAGCTTTCCGTGGAATTTTTATTCATGGTAATCGGACAAGTACAATGTGAGATATGATCTTTTTATATCTATGTTGTCCGGTAAATTTATCGTGCATTGGTACTACGTGTTTATCTTTAGATTAAAAATAGTAAACGAATTAATCTGTGAATTTGGTTAACATGAACATTATAGGTAATTTCTTATAGTTTCTAGAAAGTCTAAGAGCACAATTTTTAGGTAAGTAGATTAGAAGGTATGAATTTTAGGAGGCTGCTGTCTAGTACTGGGTTGCTACTAGACGCAGTCGTGGGAAAAATTTTAATTTGACTAATTTAATGTCAGAATTAAATATTAGGAATAACTAGAAAGTGATAGAAAATTTCATATAAATTCTAAAAGTGTCATAGTTTAATATATTTGTATATATAGATTAAAAGATATAAAATTATTAATTCTGCTGTCCAGAAGATGACATATTTGTCTTCTGGGTTAAAAACGGGGGGTTTACGTTATTTAATATGAAGGTTTGGCCAACTAAGAAAATGTAGGGAATTTTATACAGATTCCAGAACTGGTTTGATTTGCTACACAGGAGGTGGTTGTAGCCACTACAACGTGGTCGTATGGCTACAAGAGGCGGTGGTAGCGGCCTGAAGGAGGTCGTAGAGATCCTGGGCACAGTCGTTAAGACTGTAACACAGAGCATGAGATACCGCTAGCGTCGTTGGTCATTGAGAAATATCTTACCTTCAAGTCCCGGCCAGTGCGGATTCTGGGGGAGTTGGAGCGAGTTCTGAGGCACAAGGCATTGAAGTATGTCATGGTGTTTTGGACGCAACACACCGAACGAGAAGCATCTTGAGAGCTAGAGTCTCACATACGCGAGAAGAACCGAGAGTTGTTCGGTTCAGGTATATGAGTTGTTTAATTTTTAGTTCAGTCTTGTTTTCCATGTAGAATCATGAGGAGTTCGAATTTGTGGCCGAATTATAATACCCTGAATTTAATTATCAAGAACTTATGCATGATTGTAGAAATTGAAATATGGGAAAAGGGGCTGTTTGTTTTTTCAGAGGGGAGTTGATTTCGTGGAGTCATAGGGAGGAGCCAAGTTCACATAAGAATTTGTTCGGTGACAGGGTTAGAAGGGGTAGGGAAAGAGGAGAATCTAGAGAAAAAAAAACCCTAGCCATTCTTTAGTCCACGTATCGCCAAAGGCAAAAAAGAACAACACGCTAGTAGGGAAAGAGGAGAAACTAGAGAAAAAAACCCTAGCCATTCTTTAGATCTTGGTTTTGCAGCCCTTTGTGCGCAACATCTAGCTATTTCTTTTCCCTCTATTTTGCTTAATTTTAATTAGCGGATAGTCTCTAGATTAAAGAGAGAGATAATTGTTCTTTGAGGGAAAATCACATACTAGATCGGTTTAACTTGCTACACTGTTGTACTATCTTTACGGGTTGTGTAGAGGCATAATTTAGGAATTTCTTCTACTAGATAGTTGTAGAGAATCTTGATAGATTTCAATGGAATTTTTATTCATAGCAATCGGATGGGTAGAATATGAGATATGATTTTTTTTATATCTTTGCTGTCCGATAGATTTATTGTGCATTGGCAGTATGTGTTCACCTTTAGATTAAAATAGTAAATAAACTAATCTGTGAATTTGGTCACGATATAAATTTTCAGAGGCTGCTATCCAGTACCGGGTTACTGCTAGATGCAGTTGTGAGAAAATATTAATTTAACGAATTTAATATCAGAATTAAATTTTAGAAATAACTAAAAAGTGAGATAAAATTTTCCATTGATGTTAAAAATATTCACTCTCAAATAACTAGAAATTTAACTAATTTAACAACGTTTTACCTACACTTGCCTTTTTCTTAATTTCGATGACCAAAAAGATTTGAAGGCGACAACAAATCAAAATCTACTCCTCCTAAGAAAACATTTACTCTCAAAACCAACTATAACAGTACAAGACATCAATAAATCGATAACGCCCCTACACGCTTCCCAAAACCACCCTTTTTTCTTTACCGGACAGTCCCCTTGCTGTCCCGTTATTCAAAATATCACAACTCTCAATTCCACATCGTAAAATAGCAAAACCATAACACTTGTGGAATCAATACAAAATTCTCTAAATTTTCTTAGTTATCCAAATTTTGAGATTTAATCATCTAACCCCCGTTTTTAACCCAGAAAATAAATTTATCATCTTCTGGATAGCAGCACTTAATAATTTAATATCTTTTAATCTACCTAAGAAAATATATTAAAAAAGGACATTATTAGATTCTACAGGAAATTTTCTATCAATTTCTAGTTATTCCTAAAATTTAATTCTGATATTGAGTTAGTCAAATTAATATTTTCTTACGACTGCCTCTAGCAGTAACCTAGTACCGGATAACAGTCTCCTAAAACTCATATCTTGTAATCTATTTATCTAAAAATTATGTACTTAGACTTTTTGGAAACCTCAAGAAATTACCTACAAAGTTCATATTGATCAAATTTCCATCTTAGGTTATTTACTATTTTTAATCTACTAATTACTATAGAATGTCAAAACACCACAAATTCTACCGGACAACAGAACTATAAAAATCACAACTCACAATCTACTCATCCGATTGACGTAAATAAAAATTATACCGAAAGCTATCAAAATTCTCTACAACTCTCTAGTAGAAGAAATTCTCAAATTATGGCTTTACACTATTCATAAAAATAGTACAACAGTACATTAGACCAAACCGACCTACCACTAGATTTTTCCTGATGAGCACTTGGTATCTCTCTAATCCGGACACTACCTTGTAATTAAAAATAATCAGCAGAGGTAAATCAAATCACTACCACAATCTAATTGTTTCTTTAGGACAAGGCAATGGTAGACCAAACACGGTGACATCTAGAGGTGAAAAATGGTAACGGATAATTTATTTTATTCGATATTCGTATCCAATAAAACACGAATATGGTAAGCAAAATCCGTATTTGAAATTGTTCGTATTCGTATTCGAGAATATTCGTATCCATATTTGAGAATATTCATATTCACATTCGTATTCGAAAATATTCATATCCGTATTCGTATTCGATTCGTTTCTAGAACCCATGAAAAATCCGTACAAATTTTGTGATTCAAAATTTGAATTTAGGTGGTTTAAAACCGGTAACCGGTCAAAAACCGGCGAAAAATCGGCAAAGCTGTTAGGAATCCGCTTAATCCGATATTCGTATATGAGAAAATCCGTATTCAAAAATATCCATATTCGAGAATATTCGTATCCATATTTAAAAATATTTGAATTTATATTTATATTCACTTTAAAAATATAAATTCGTATTAACAAATTAACAAATTTGAATTTATATTCGTATCATCAATCGGCAAAGCTGTTGATGATGTGTCGTCTGGCAGTGACGCGCTGCGTAGCAGGTGGCGCAATGCTTCCGCAGCAGGCGCGTAGAAACGGATCTGATACAATGAAATAGTCTTAAATATGAATAAAATTTATATTTTTAAAATAAATATAAATTTAAATATTCTCGAATACAAATACAAATCAATTATCGTAACAAATATGAATCTAAATCGAATATGTACTTAATTCGATCGAATACGAATATCTTCTCATAACTTTCGTAATCAATCTCGGTAGAACAAATTTATATAACATGACTACACCGTCTACACTACACATCTACATAGGTGCTCATATTCTATACTACTGTACTATCAATAGCAGCATAAGTTGATTAGTATTTAGTAAACCACGCAGAATGTCATAAAAAAAAAAAGGTGAAGGAAAACAAGACAGTACCAGGAATCCAGGATGAACTTCGGATGCAGCACGGCATTCTTGGACAAGATTTCCATTAAGCTTTAGGATGCCATTTTCCTTCGGACCAATCTACGCGTGTCACTGACCAATCTGTGATTCCAGTTTGATCAACCATCTGCAGACAGCAAAAACAGCACGATACTACAAGGTAGCAAAGAGAACTAAAACACTTTGTTTAGGAGCTTTTGAGTGCTTACGTTAAAAATGGTTGGCAAAACACTAACCAGTTCATCAGAATAGCAGTTCGTCAGAATAGCAGTGCTTACGATATTAGTGTTTCATCAGAATAGCAGTTCCGCCATTCATTTCCAGGCTGCAAAGTGCAATCACAATTCACAAGATCAGTGGTGAAACACTAGCCGGGAAAAGAAGTGCAATTTGATGATCATCAAAATACAGAAGAGTGAATAAACGCAGTATGGAGATTTGCTCCTCTACGGTTTTCTGGTGCTGCATACTGTACAGAGATAGGATCTAAAGACCCACACCACATGTCCGCATGCGAATAGCTAGATTGACATTATGGCCAACTAAGTGAACATCATGAGCAATAAAACAGAACAAAAAAGAAGACAATATATAACAGAGATTTGACACTCATGACCACGAAAATACAAAATGGGGCTTTGGACACACTGTTGGTGAGGCAAAATCATCAAGACAGAAACAAGAAGTACTAACTGAAACGACTGTTATGCAACAAGTACTTTGTAGGGAAATCAAACATAAGAAATTATCACCTGTGCACCCTTTCTCCAATCTCTCTTAACAATTTCTCCATCATAACTATTTCCTCAATGGCAAGCTTTGATTCACTGTAAGAAACTATTGCTCCATGAGTGTCATGAGCATCTTCATTTCCACCTGCCATGACAGCAAGGATTTAGTTGTAAATTCTGCTACTAGACCAATCCATTCACCATAAAACTCAATATCCAGAAGCTCTAACAGCAGCACAGTACAATAAGTTAAATTTTCAAATTTAATCTGAAAATGGTTAATTCCTAGACCGAAGGCCACTACTCAAATTATGATGGAACATGGAAAATGGACCAATCCTAACAGAAGAAAATCTGACTGTTGCATTTCTAGCAGATAGACAATTGTTGCAGTTCTAGCAGAATAGCAGATAGGCAAGAATAAACACTGGAGCCAGCCAGGAGGTTATGTTTGTAATGAAGTTAAAATGGGACTAAACAAAACTACAAAGGGAAGAACTAAGAAGTGGCATCAACAGGCCACTAAAATCTTCTGCTTGGTCTCATGACACTGACAGGCTGACAGCGTACATTTATTCCATGACACTAGATATGAGTATCTTTCATTACATATTATATAAGATATGATTAAGTGCTAAGCACTTGCACTTCATCTCACAAAATCAAACACATTTCGAAGCATCATGACAATCAGAATGAGCTCTAATTCTCTTCCACATCCATGACATTGGTATCCCCTGTAGCGCTGCTGCAGCCACCTACAACATAATAAATTAATAACCAATAGTTGAGCATCTACCAAGACAACACTTTTACGATTCTATCTGTAATTCTACACATATATATGACATATACCTTCATCTTGTTCAACTTCATCATTTATTTCTAAACTAGCTAAATCTTCAAGAATTGACACTACGTCACTTTGATCTGAAATAAATGGAGAAAGGTAAATTAGTACTGGTTCAGCCAAACACATAATACAAAATGTAGAAGACTAAAAATACACCATTTGCATATTTTTATTTGTTTGCCTTTCCTAGATGCACTTATCCAATCCTTGGTGCAAATGAGGCCCTCAACAACTTCAGGGTCCAAAAGACTACGGTATTTGTTAATAACTCTTCCTCCAGAACTAAAGGCAGATTTGAATACAACTGTTGAGGCAGGAATAGCCAAAACATGCCTTGCAAGATAAGCAAGGACATGATATTTTACACCCTGGGTCTTCCAACATGACAAAATATCGAAGTATTCACCTTTAGGCCATCTCAACAATGGCTTGCTACAATATTTATCCATGTCAAACTGCTCTTAGTGTACTTCACAAATATCATTTAGAAAAACATCCAGTTTTCTCCTTTTCGGTTCATCATCAAGATCCACATGGTGGTGAGCTCTACCAGGAAGATGCATAATGCTCATTGCAGGATTAGTGTAAAGGAATGCATAAGAATCAAACAGCTCCTTGACAACCTTCCTAAATTCATCTATCTCCTTAATTGCAGAGTTGTCAGACATCAATTCATAGTAAAAATCAACCACCTTCATCTTTTAGCAAGGATCTAAAAAGCATGCAACTGCTAGAGCAACATTGCTCATCTCCCGGTACTTATTAAATTTATCCTGCATAGCTAGTCCACTCAATAAGTTGGATGTTAATTTCACTAAATTCAACAAAGAACAAGTTTGTAGTTGGATAGTAAGAGCCTAAGAGAAGCTTAATAACATTAAGAAAGATCTTCAAGCATATGCACAACACACTAGTCTTTTCCCAATCTTCTTTAGAAGGAGCATGATGACTATACTTCTCTAGATACAACAATACAAGCCTTTGGAAAACTTTTGTATAGTAAAGGGCATCTGCTAGCATTAAGTAGGTTGAATTCCACCTAGTAGACATATCTAGAGCAAGACCCATTTTTGTATATAATCCCAAATCTTCTGCTTGCTTTAGAAATATCTTCCATTGCATAGTAGAGCTCTTGGCAACTAGAACTGATGAGCAAATGTTATTTATAACACTTGAAATTGTGTTCACACCATCCCTCGCAACGAGATTTATAATATGAGCAATATAACGCACATGAAAGAACTTGACATGGCAAAGTAGAGAATTATGATTTTCAAGGGTGGAAATGATAGTGTTCACACAAACATCATTTGAAGATGCACAAAGTTTATAATTCGTTTCTGGATTTTTCAATCATCATCAATCCAATGACAAGTGACACATAGGTACCCCTTGGTTCGATTTGAAGTTCACATATCCATTGTGCAACTAAATCGGCTAGTAAGAGAGGAAAATTGATGAAAATTTTTTTGCTTCTCTTTTTCAAAAATATCCATTATCCTTGTCTTAGTAGTTTTGCGGCATTTTATAGGAAATGTAGGGCACAATGATTTGATGAAGTGATTTGTGTATTCATGCTCAGAGAAGTTGAATGGATATTCATGCACGACAATAGCAAGATGATATTTGTGTACACTAAGTTCCTCCTCATACTTCCAAGCATCTAAATTGATATCCCCTCGTAATTTTCTCGCATTAAGTTGTGCTTGGTCACTATGTTTTGCATTGTAATGATTCCATAGACGTGTCGCACCTTTGTTACTGCCAGCACAAAGAACAAGCTTGTAGTAGTGGCATTCTGCCATCTTTCTCTTGACAACCTTGTCCTCCTCCCTCACATCAACAAAACTCCGCATGAAGTGATTCTAAATTTTCGATGTTAACTTCTTTTCCTTTCATTCCTTGATTTTCTTAGCCATACCTTCTATTGTTCTACCACTACCAATATCAGCACCACTCTCTATCTCTGCTATAATATTCTCACTAACAATACTTTGAACCTTCCCATGCATGGAAGCACCACCACTGGCACTGTCATTCGCATTGGCATCGCTTCCAGTTGTAGATGCCATTGTAATCTACATGATATGTGCAGATCGTCCCCACCCTTGAGCATCTCCTACAACACCTCATCATCAAGGTACTCCATCTCGATGACCGCCGCCGCCTCGCCATCGCTTCTTGTTCTTTGTGATGACGACGAGCCACGGTCGTAGTTGCGCGCCTCGCCGGGGAAGTTGAGAACTGCGAGGTGGGCGCGCATGGCGTAGGCGGCACGGTCATACGCCTGCGCGGCCTCCTCAGTCGTGTCGAAAGTGCCGAGCCAGACACGGATGCTCAAGCGGCTGGTGTCGCGGACCTTGGCTGCGAACTTGCCCAACGGATAGTGCCGCACACCGCGGTACTTGGTCTCCCCGTCCTTCCCCTGATCATCCCATCCGCCACCCTCCATTACTAATTAGCTAGTCAATCGATCCTGCTAGCCGTCCTATCTATCGTTTAGACCTATCAGAATAATTGATCAGGTTGTCAGGTTTTTTAGCACGACATCCTGGTCATGCGCATCGAGCAGTCGACCACGTTGTCCTGGTCGTACGCTTAGTTGAGTCTTTTTCGGTTTCAATTAGAGAATGTGCACAGTTTGCAGTCATGGGATGGCACGACCACGTAGGCATGGCACACAAATAGGAGTGGCCAAACAACCTTTACTTGTATGTCTCTTGGTATAAATAGCGTCCTCATAAAAGCTGCAGAGAAAAGAGTAAGCAGCACAAAACCCAATGTCTTCCATTTTCTGTCGTGTGAGTTTTTCCAAGTATTTTAGGTACTCGTAAGTCATAGTGCGTTTATGACTTGCTAGTCGTAGAGTGCCTCTGACTTCCTAGTCGTATACAACGTCCTACTGCCAGTTGCCACTAGATACTCATGGTAGCTCCGAGTACTCGTATACGACTTAGTGGTCGTAACTTCGAGTACTCGTAAACGATTGCGTGGTCGTAGGTCCGACTGCATGGTCGTAGCTCCGAGTGGTCGTAAGTCTGGCTGCGTGGTCGTAAGACCAGCTGCGTGGTTGTAAGATCGACTGTGTGGTCGTAAGACATTATGCGTGGTCGTAAGTTCGACTGCGTGGTCGTAAGTTGTTCTACGTAGTTGTAACGAGTACCAGGTACTCGTAATCATGGGGTTGGGCCTCAACAAGTGGTATCAGAGCTTTGTCGACCATTTGGGTGATATGTCTTCGTCGAGGGCTTGACCAGGAAGGCAGTCTGTGACTCCTCCATGGCAAGATCGTCCATGCTTGCCTAGCCTCCTCCGCGCCGACTACGGCACAGTGATGACGGTGGTCGTGCGCCAGTCATCTAGCACGTCATAAGGGAGGCTTCGGGCTCGGTGGCCTACCCCATGCTCACGCGAACGAACTACAATGCGTGGGCGCTCATCATGCGAGTCAACCTCTAGGTGCAAGGTCTCTAGGAGGCCATCGAGACTGACGACACCGACTACCGCGACGATCGGCTCGCATTGTCGGCAATTCTCCGCGCTATGCCGGCTGAAATGTTGTTGACGCTCATTGTTAAGAACACGACGAGGGCTGCCTGGGAGGCTGTGAAGACCATGCATATGGGCATCGATCGTGTCGGGAGTTCAAGAGCATCTCTTTCAAAGACGGTGAGTCCATCGATGACTTCTCGATGAGGATCTCTGGGCTTACCAACAATCTCCAGCTACTCGGCGATCCCGTCCGAGAGGAAGAGGTTGTCAAGAAACTCCTGCAGGTTGTCCCAGAACATTATCTTCAGGTGGCCATCTCGATTGAGACACTACTCGACGTGAGCACTCTCTCGATTGAGGAAGTGACCGGACGACTTCGAGTGGTGGAGCAACACTACTCCAACCGAGGCACCGACGACAGGGGAACTCGTTTGCTTTTCATAGAGGAGGAGTGGCGAGCACGGGCGCAGGCACGTGAATAGGATGGATCGCACTCCAACACCAATAAGTCACGTGGCAGTCCACGCAGCAACTGTGGATGGAACTCCTCCGGCAATAGACGGGAGAACCGTTCCCACGGCGGCTCCGACAACCCCAAGAAGGACGAATGCAGGTACTATGGAAAGTTGGGGCATTGGGCTCGCGATTGCCACAAGAAGAAAAGGGAGGAGGCGCATTTGGTGCAGAACACCGACGACGTGCCACTGTCATCCCTTTTGCTGGGTGAAGTTACGACAGTCGAGGAGGACATCACCCGGATGCCCACCAACACTGTACACGACGACGGTCTTCCCCAACAAAGAACATAAGGAGACCTACTGGTTTCTCGACACCGGAGCGTCTAACCACATGACAGGGATTGGCACAACATTCTCTGAACTCGATCATGGGATCACCGGCTTGGTCAAGTTCGGGGACGGCTCGGTGGTCAAAATCCACAGGCTCGGTACCGTGCTATTCGCCGGAAAAGGAACCGACATTGCGCTCTCACCAACGTGTACTTCATCCCTTGGCTCTGAAGCAACATCATCAGCGTTGGCTAGCTCGAAGAGGGTGGCAATAGCGTGCTGATTGGAGATGGAGTCCTACGCATTCGTGATCGACAACACAATATCATCGCTTAGGCGAAGTTGGTTGTGTGGTGGTAAGACGTACTGTGTGGTTGTAAGATCGACTACGTGGTCGTAAGACATTATGCGTGGTCATAAGACATTCTACGTGATCGTAAATTGTTCTACGTGGTCGTAACGAGTACCATGTACTCGTAGTCGTGGGGCTGGGCCTCAAATCGACTGTACAAGCTTGCTTTGAGAGTGGTGCAGCCAGTCTGTATGAGCCTGCAGACCGCCGACGAGGCATGGCACTGGCATGCTCTCTTTGGGCAGCTCAACTTCGACACACTCTGGAAGATGTCGACCATAGGCATGGTGCGCGGGCTTCCTCGAGTGATCCATTTTGATCAAATCTGCGACAGGTGCCTCATAGGAAAGCAGCAGCGCACTCCCTATCCTTAGGAGACCAAATACCGTGCCAATGACCACCTCGACCTCATCCACGGTGACCTGTGCAGACCTGTCATGCCGGCGACACACGGAGGTAGGCACTATCTCCTCTTGCTCATCGATGACATGAGTCACTACATGTGGCTCATTCTCCTCCGAAGCAAGGACGATGCTGGAGGCGCAATCAAGAGGTTCCAGGCCTTTATCGAGATCGAGACCGGACGCAAGCTGTGAGCTCTACTCATTGATCATGGGGGGAGTTCACCTTTGTGGACTTCATTGACCACTGTGCCGAGCGTGGTGTACACCGGCAACTCATGACCCTGTACTCACCACAGCAAAACGGTGTCATCGAGCACCGAAATCAAACAATCCTGGCAACGGCGAGGTGCCTCCTCAAGGTCTAGAAGGTGCCCAGTGAATTCTGGGGGGAGGCCGTAACCACAACAGTCTTCATTCTTAATTGCACCCTTACAAGCAGCGTGAGCAGGAGGACTCCCTATGAAGCCTGGTATGGAGTGAAACCTGCCATGCATTTTTTCCGTACTTTTGGCTGCGTAGGGCATGTGACAGCCACATGGCCGAACGCCGGCAAGCTGGATGACAGAAGCGCTCCCATGGTGTTTATCGGCTACGACCACATCTCCAAGCGTACCGAATGTTTGACCCCTCATCTGGCTGGGTACACATCTCCAGGGACGTCGTCTTCGACGAGGGGAGAAGCTGGGACTGGGAGCACTCGGACCAAGCCAGTGGCCACAATGACTTCACCGTGGCCTACTCGGTACCGGTGGCACGACCCGTAGGTAGCCCGGCAGCTGGCTACGACCACGACACTGGCTACGACCACGGCACCGGCCACGACCATGGTACTGGCTATGACCATGGCATCACTAGCTCGACCACGGCGATGGGTGAACACGTCAATGCTCTGACTGCTCAAACTTCAGGCAGTGCTACGACTATGGGCAGTGGTACGACCACATGAAGTGGTACGACCATGGGCGAGGTTGCATCCCCGCCATCGACCATTCCATCGGGCATCGACCTCGATGATGAAGGAGCTCCTCGAAGGTTCCACATGGTGCAGGACTGCATCAGCGACACCCCTCCACACGAGCTCGAGCTCGATCTGGACGAGCTGTACATGCTGACGATGGAGGAGCCAGCCTCTGTTTCTGAGGCCCAAGCGGACCTAGGTTGGCGGATGGCGATGGAAGAGGAGATGAAATCGATCGAAGAGAACCACACATGGGACCTCATCGACCTTCCAACTAAAAAACACCCAATCGGTCTTAAGTGGGTGTTCAAGCTCAAGAAGGATGCCCACGGCGAGATCGTGAAGTGCAAGGCGTGTTTGGTGGCAAAGGGCTATGTTCAAATGCCAGCATCGACTTCAATGAAGTGTTCGCACCTATGGCTCGCCTCGACTCTATATGAGCACTTATGGCGGTGGTCGCCCACGAGAGGTGGCCAGTACATCATCTCAACATGAAGTCTGACTTTCTGAACAATGATCTCTCGGAGGAGGTGTACGTGGCCCAGCCCCCCGGTTTCGTCTGCAAGCGACGCGAGCATCTGGTACTGCGGTTGTGCAAGGCGCTCTATGGGCTTCGACAAGCGCCAAGAGCCTGGAATGCCAAACTCGACAGCACGATGATCCTCCTTGGCTTCAAGCGAACCTTGTCCGAGCATGTCGTGTACACTCGGGGAACCGGCAATGCATGAATACTGTGGGAGTCTCTTGTGGATCGGAAATGGCAACAGAGGGGTGAATGGTGCCTTCAAGAATTTTCCCAGTAATCGCACGATTTCTTCTCCGATAGCAATGAAGCTATGAAGTCGAAAAGCTTACTCACATGAAACCAAAACCGATCGACAAAAATTCAGCTCAAGAAACAGCAGTGTTATGTGAAAACTGGATTTTACTGAAATCTGCTAGACTGACTATAAGAGAAGAAGTGATTGTACTGTTGTATTACTTCAGGTCAGACCAGGAACAGACTTTAGTACTCAGGCTTGACAGAGGACTGAAAGAAATAGAGAAGAGCCAACCAGAAATACTAGCAGTACAAATCTGACCAAGGATTGAAACTAGGAAGGCCAACCGAGAGACAACAAAAATAGCACAATGAGATGACCGAAAGCAAGATCAGATTAGGAACTACAAAGAAACTGCACCTTCAGAAAATAGCAATCAAAGAGCCAAATCATGTGTTCAACCATCTGCTAGCAGAAGACGGAAAACAATATATTCGGTGAAAACATGCTAGGCTGTAGACGGCATATCGCTGCTGCACAGAGAGTATTCAAGCTGAGACAATTCAGGGAGAGTAACCGAAGTGAGCAGAAACTAAAATCTGCACTCAGCCAAAACTGCAGTAAACTCACGGCTAGAAAACTGACTGGCTGAAGATATCACAGTGACTACTTGCCGAAGAGAAGAATCTCATAGGGAAGACCAAGTAGACTGCAGTCTGAAAATTGATGTCTGCCCTGTTGCCATAAACAGCAAAAGATTGCGAGATTGAAGACCGAAATGAGAGGAAGACGTAATAGGAAAATCAAGAACGAATCGCAAACCGCAGAATCTGAAATCGTTGTTTTTCTGTGCGGTCGGTGACCAAGGAAAAACTGAAAGAATGAAAACAGAATCGAAACCGATCAAGGTCAGAACCATCGTAGCAAACCGAAAATCAGAGAAATTGAAGAATGATCATTGTTCTACTCAGGCCAAAGGAGCAAGACTTTAAAGTAAACATCATTGAGACCTCAGGAAGGGGAAATTGCAGACAAGGAACCCTTGGAGACTGAAAATTGAAAACTGAACAGAGAACAGGAAAGAATCAGAGAACTGCCCTTAAGCTTTAAATTCCATTCAACCCTTGATCCTTTGATGCTGAAATTTTGAGGGTAGCTACTCAATAGCCTTAGCATTCAACATCTCAAATTTCATCCAATCTTATGAAGAGAAACGCAGAAGACACCAAAACCCTAGAAAATGAGAAATGATGAACAGAGAAGCTCCAAAGTGCTAAAACTGAAATTAAAAGTGGTTTGCTCTTAGGATTGACTAGCCAAATGGCTTTTGGGCATCTCCCATGTCATAGCAACCCATTTTGGGGCTTCCCAACCATAAACAACAAGAAAACACAAAATCAAGAAATTAAGCACAGAGGCATCGAAGCAGACAGAGCAAGAACAGAGAACAGAATTTCAGATTCTCATCTCTATGAGCAAGAATATCACAAAGGAGTTCCCATACGCCTGTACATTTGAACAAGAAAAGAAATTACATGAAGGATCAAACAACTCTCTTCCTCTCCATCTCTCAAGAACACATTCAAGAAATCAAGAACCAGGGAGGAGGCTACGTGAGACACACCCTCACAAACATGTTGTGAGCAACATGGACAGCCTTGCACTCTTGCTCTCTCCAACAACTAAGGCTTAAAAGCAAACAACCTTCTAAAGCCTCTTTTGACTAGAGCTAACCCTAATTCCCTCTAGAAGCCATGAGGAGACATGCAGCCCCTCTCCTCTATTTATAGCCTTGGCTAACGGGTCTCCGCCCCGTTACGCCCGCTAAATCCAACGGAGCACGCTCCCGCTTGTGCGCTTTGCGAAATTCCCGCCGCCCCTCCGCACCTTCCGGAAGCTTCCGCCCTTGCCTTGCACGCCTCGCAACCACCTCGAGTCCACGTCGTCTTCGACACGTCCCGACCGTTCTGACCTCAGCACCACCTGCGTCTAGTCCGGTCACCTCGTGTCTCGCCACGACTCCGCCTCGACGTCCTGTAGTCACACAGACAAAAACATGTCTAATAGCACCGCTCGATACATGAAAGCGTAAATAAAGATCAAACCTGTCGAGTCATCAGAATATGCAACCTAAACCCATACGACTAGGTTCGACCAAGTCCGACCGAGCCCGTTACGCCACGCAACGTCTAGGTCCGAACCAACCGACTCAAACTCGACTTTTCAGAACGATGTCAATTACTCATCATACACAACGGGATGACCTCCACATGGTCTCTCAATCTCCCCCTTGATGAGTATATTGACAAACCCAGAAAAAGCATGAAGTTGAGTTTGAAGAGTCCAACATGGTCCAAATAAAGAATTGAAACTCATGATCATGTCGACAGAAGGAATCACTAGAGCAATTCAAGAAAGAGTAAATTGTTCTCCAAGCTCTAGATTCCCAAAAGACTTTTTCTCCAATCTATTCTCCCCCTTTTGGCAATAAACACATCAAGAATGCAAAAGAAAGAATAAGTCACGATGATGGATGAAATGACTGAGGTTTGTTTATTCTAAGCATTTAGAGCCATGAGAATTATCCAAAATGACCATAAGGTATTACACCAAGCCATAATATACAAGTATGCTATCAAGATCATGACTATGTATGTAAAGCGAAGCTAAGACAAACAAAGTATAATCTGAATTTTTAGTTGAAGTACTTAGCAAGTCAAGTCAAACATGATTTTAGTCTAGCTAAAGGTATCCATGAATGATGCAGGCCATGTCAATAAGCTAAATGGAACCAAGAAGCTAGTGTTGAGTCAACTAGAGTGCTACTAGTTCAAGAGTGATACATTTGTTTAAGTACTTGAAACTTTAGCAATTGAGCACAATTGACATAATTTTACTTTAGAAATCACATGATTGTTTCCAACCATATTTTTGTTTAGTCATGTGCTAGACCTCAAGCCTTATGCGACCACTTCAAGCAATAAGCTTAAGAAGGTGATCTTGGTCATCCAAAACTCCCTTGAGTTCATGCCTTGTGCAATGGCAAGCCGTCTCATGAGAAAGAATTGGTGAGATCAGTTTTTTCGCACAGAAGAGATCTTTTTGCTTTTTAACAGAGTGTACTAACTTATGTGTCATCAAGAAACTAATATAGCTCAATCTAACGCTCAACAAAGATTCAGGACTCAACTTAGCCTATTTGACATGGCATGAATCATAAGAAGATAACTAAAGCCGACTAGTCTCAAATATTAACATGACATGAATTAGGTCAAATTGAGCATTTTAATTAACCTATCATGGCAAAGACTTGACTACACATATAAAGTCATGATCAAATTAGCAATGAAGCACAAATCATGACAAGATGTAATATAAGTGAAAACATGTCATGAATGGATAATAATCAAGACTCCATGTAGCTAAATTACAATGTAGATGAAGAAAATCCAGCTCCCCCTTAACATGTGATGCAACTTTTAGTTCAAGTTGAGTTCTTTCAAAATTAAGATCTAGAAGTTCCCAAATGAACCCCCCCTGATCCAAAGCAATAAAAATGAGAAGCTGGCAAAGAAATCAGAAAATAGGCAGTCCTTAAAGCATAGATAAGATAGAGAATACTAATGACTCAGACTAACTCTTATCTACCCCATATGACTCGAACAACAAATTGCCGAGAAAAACACGCACTAGAGAGTAAACACGCATTGCTCACCCGAGGGTGGCCCAACCCTCGCTAGAACCTAAAAGAAGTGAGTGAGCTCAACCTAGTGAGATAAGAAACAGCTATCCTGAAAGCATAAGATAAGAGCAAGAAGTCTAAGCAACTCAGCAAGAGATACACTCTAACCTATGCTAGAAGGACTAAAACCCAATGCACCCGCAGATGCGATGCAATAGTAAGGAGACAGAAGCATAAATAATATGATAAAGCAATAAAGCCCAAAGCTCCCCTCACAACAGTCCATAAGGACAAACCACCCCAAGCTCTCCCAGAGAATGAAAACCTCGTGCTATCCAGAGGCTTGGTGAAGATATCAGCCAACTGATGGTCACTCTCCACAAACTGAAGCACGATGTCACCCTTCTCTACATGGTCTCGAAGAAAATGATATCTGATATCGATGTGCTTGGTCCGAGAGTGCTGCACTGGGTTCTTAGCAATGCTAATCGCAGATGTGTTATCGCAAAAGAGCGGAACACGATCGATAGTTAACCCAAAGTCCCGCAGAGTCGAGATCATCCAAAGCACTTGGCTACAGCAACTGGCTGCAGCAACGTACTCGGCCTCGGCGGTGGACTGTGCAACACCGGACTGCTTCCTCGAAGACCAGGAAACGAGAGAAGTGCCAATGAACTGGCAGGTGCCCGAAGTGCTCTTCCTATCTATCCTCTGACCAACAAAGTCTCGCATCCGAAAAGGCTCTAAGAGATAGACAGAGGAGGAAGAGTACCGATACCATAGTCAATGGTAGCTCAAGGTACGAAGATGCGCTTCACCACTGGCGGTGAGACACGCGAGGAGAAGCCTGAAACCGAGCACATAGACACACAGAAAAGTGTATGTCCGGTCTCGAGGTAGTGAGGTACAAGAGAGAGCCAATCATACTTCTGAACTCCTTTTGATCAACTGGCTCGCCGTCCTCATCTGGGTCAAGTTCGGCCATAGAAGCCATCGGAGTTGACACCGGCTTTCCATCACTCATGTCAAAGCGTCTCAGGAGGTCTCGAGTGTACTTGCCTTGATGCCAGAAGGTACCCTCCCGAGTCTACTTGATCTGGAAGCCAAGGAAGAAAGTCAACTCACCCATCATGCTCATCTCAAACTCGGTGCTCATGACATCCGAGAACTGTGAAACTAGAGCATGAGAAGAGCCGCCAAAGATAATGTCATCGACATAAATTTGGCGAGCGAAGGTCATTGCTGGCCGGCGAATGAACAGGGTCTTGTCAACTTTACCCATCTCGAAATCATGTCTCAATAGATAGGACTTAAGCCTCTCATACCAAGCTCTAGGGGCCTGCTTAAGTCCATACAACGCTTTGGAAAACTTGTAGACATGATTAGGGTATTTGGGGTTCTCAAAACACGAGGTCGCCTCACATAGACTTCTTCCTCAATAAAGCCATTGAGAAAGGCACTCTTGACATCCATCTGGTAGAGCTTGAAACCCTTAGAAGCTGCAAAGGCAAGCAGAATTCTAATGGCCTCAAGTCTAGCTATAGGGGCAAAGGTCTCCTCGAAATCTAGACCCTCAACCTGGGAGTACCCTTGAGCAACCAGTCTAGCCTTGTTTCGAATGACTACCCCATCCTCACTTTGCTTGATTTTGAATACCCACTTGGTTCCAATGATATTGTGACCTCGAGGAGGCTCAACAAGCATCCAGACCTTGTTTCTTTCGAAACTCTCTAGCTCCTCATGCATGGCATTGACCCAAGACTCATCAGAGAGAGCATGACAAATGTCTTTGGGCTCAAGGAGGCAACAAAGGCGAATGGAGACAAAAGAGTGACATGTTGATTTTGAGCGAGTAACTCGCTCAAAAGGTCTCCAATGATCCGCTCAAGGATGAGATTTTGGATATGTCCGGGAGGTCCAGGATGAGATGAAGAATGGCCTCACCTCGTGAGTCGACGAGGTAGGAACAGAGCCACTAGCTCCAGAAGAGGCAGAAGGCATAGGCTGATCTCCTTGAGGTGCGGTGGAAGAAGGCACCTCAAGGGGTGGATGAGGGACGGATCGTAAACAACCTCGTCTCCATCGCCCTCATCATCCACGAAGATGGTCTCGATCGCTCTAAAGAACTCGAGATGTCGGGCCTAGTCCCCGAACTGGCCTCATCGAAAGTCACCTCACGTGTTTCTACCATTTTACTAGACTCGCAGCCTGCACCACAGAAGCCCGCGAAGAAGTCGAGTAGTCTAGAAAGATCCCATCACAAGAACGTGACTCGAACTTATCTAGGTTCCCGAACTTCAAAATGAAGCACTTGCAACCAAACACACGAAAATGAGATACACTGGGTTTACGCCCATATCTCAACTCGTAAGAAGTGCGGTGCAAGTGTGTCCTGAGAAAAACTCTGTTCGAAACATGGCACGCGGTGGCTATAGCCTCAGCCCAAAACTTCCGTGGTGTAGAGTATTCATCGAGCATCGCCCCGCCATCTCGACCAAGGTGCAGTTCTTCCTCTCCACGACGCCATTCTGCACTGTGGGACGTGCGGAGAAGAGAACCGGTGCTCTACACTGCCTCATTACGTAACCTTTCAAAGTAGGAGTTTTGAACCCATGCCATTGTCATCGCGGATCGCTCGTAAGGCACCCTAAGCTCAACAGAAAGCCTCTTGAAAAGACCTCAAAATGTGTAAACGTCTCATCCTTTGAGGCTAAGAAAAACACCCAAGAGTACCTCGAGAAGTCATCTACCACGACAAGGACATACCACTTCCCACCTACAGACTGCACTCGAGCTGGTCCAACTGTGTCCATATGGAGCAGCTGTCCTGGTGCATCGATCATAGTAACTGTGACCGGAGGATGGGAAGCGGCAACCATCTTGCCGTGCCGGCAAGGAGCACAAACTAGATCTTTGACCATCTTGAGTTTCGGCAAACCACGAATGAGGTCATGGCCGCTAACTCGGGTCAAATGATCAAAACCAATATGACCAAGTCTCCTATGCCAGAAGGAAAGGTCACGGGACTCAGAAGCAACTAAACACCGGAGAGGATCACCAGAAGATTCAGAAAAATCAGCACGAAAGATCCTCCCAAAACGAGAAATCCCGCAAATCAGACTACCCGAAGAATGAAGAATTTTGTAATTGTTTTTCTTAAAACTCACCTCAAAGCCGTCATCGGTAAGCTGAGAAACGGAAAGCAAATTATACTGTAGCTTACTAACTAAGGCAACATCTCTCAAAATAAATGAATCATTAATGTGCACTGTACCTTTGGCGATGACACGCCCAGATGAAGCATCTCCGAAGGTGATCGTCTCATCACCTGGAGCTCGGGCAAGGGAAGAAAACCACCGGGAATCTCCGGTCATGTGTCGTGAACACCCGAGTCTACGAGCCAAACCTTTCCTTCCCCGCCTGCGAACCCGAGTCCAACAGAGTAAAGTCTCGATCTTGGGTAAATCAACAATGAGTTTGGCACCCAATCGAGTAACACGTCGAGCGATGAAGTGGTCAAGCACGGTGACCTCTATCTACCCTACACCTCTCGTCACCCAAGGAAGCGTAAGGTCGTGTGCGGACACAAGTCGCTTCTTGGGTCCGACTGCTACCCTCAGGACGGCGGAAGTCACAACCAGGAGCAGCATGAGGACGAAAACCAGAAGACTCAGGAAAACCAAGTCCTCGATGCTGCCCAAAACCGTCAGAAGAAACAACCCTAGACCTCATGCTGGTCTTAGGTGCACTCAAGGTCCGGGTCGACCACGAATCGCCTAAGAGACTCAACACGGTTTCTTCGCGATCTTGGCGCTTGAAGCAATGGTCAATCAAATGTCCATCCTTCGATGGAAGGTGCAATGATACCATATACGAGAGGTCAAGTAGCATGAGATGGCCGCCTACGAGAGGTCAAGTCTGCAGTGAAGTCACCTTGCTATCGTAAACTTTAAACAAAACCCACCGATTTAAATTGAACATTCTTGTTCTTGGGCTTGACCTCAATCACACTGCGGCTACGGTCCGAGCACGGCGGTGGATGCTTCCTCACATCCTCACGGAGATCATATCCTAGACCCTGTTTGAACTTGCAAATCTTTGATTGGTCTAGAATAAGATTAAGCTTCCTCTTTCCTCCTATAAATCTCTCGAGAGTGTTCACAAGGTACTGACACTCCCGAAAAAGAGAGGCACAAGAAGAGCAGGGAGGAGAGGAGGAGACAGAAGGTAAGGGAGCGTAAGAAGAACCAACAAGAGGAAAGAATGGCTTGTGCACGCACGTACGACTCGAAGGGACAGTCCTACTACTAGCCGCTTGGTTCACGCCGCTAAGCGTCTCCACCTTACCCCGGGCTCCTCCCCTTCTCAAAGAATCACATTACAAGTCAAGGTGGCTTCTCTAGTAGGTCCTTAGTTAGCTTCACACATTTTTCATCTAATGCAATCAATTCAGATTTTAGTTTATTACAACTATTGCATGGTGAGCTAACAGGATCCTTAGTAGCAAATTTAGCCATTTTCTTGTTATGATCAACCATCTCTTGAAATTGCTTAGAAACCGATTCAAGCTCAAAGGTTAATTTAGGACAGTTGGTACAAGAAACAATAGGCTCTAACAGGGAAGCATGCAATTCAGCAATTTTATGATCTGCCCGTTTTAGGTTCATCTTCAAATTATTACAACTTTCACAAGTCTCGGGCAGATCGAGAAGCATAGTGTAAAGACCTCTGAAAGCATTGTCCTTATCCTCACATGAGGTGCAAGAAGTAGTCTCAATAGTAGATGAAGGAACAACAATCCTAGTCATTTCTAGTTCAGCAAGCAGACTAACATTCTCCACCTTAAGAATATCTAGCTCAGAGGTCACACTATCATAAGAAGTCCTTAACTTCTCCATATCACCAATCAAAGCAGGGCATGTATCACATTCGTCACGGGAGGAAGCAGATATAAGTGAAGTAAGCTCCCGTGACAATCTAGCTACTTCCTTCTCTAACTCAGTACACCTAGCCTTAGCTCTAGCATGAAATCCACCTAGCTTAAGAAAAGCATGATTGAGCTGGTCATAGGTGGGGCATACCGTCCGAGTCGAGATGCAGCTCGCCGTCGCTCGCTTAAGCTCTCGAGGGCCATGAAGCACATGCCGGAGAAGTCGTCGCCGCTTTTGGGGTCTTGATCACCCATCCCGTCGTCGTCGCTCCATCCTTCCACCTCGCTGAGGTCGAGGTCGTCGAACGCGGTGAGGACGCGGTGAAACAACTTCTTGGCCTTCCCGAAGTCGCGGAACTTCTTCTTGCCTTGTGGGTGTACTAGAGTCTTTTTGTTGCGGTTCTTATCGGTGTAGTCGTTCTTGCTCTAACCGCCGAAGTCAGCTTTCCCCTTCTCCAGTTTGGGGCAGTTCGCTCGAATGTGGTTGGGGCCACCACACTCGAAGCAGATGACTGGTCCGCCTCTCTTTCTGTCCCTCCTCCTCTTGTAAGCATGGGAGAACTTCCGAGCTAGGAGGGCCACCGTTCATCCTCTAGCTGTTCTAACCGATCATCGCCACGCCACGAGAGCAGCTAGGAGAACCCACCAAGTGAATCGTAAGAGGGCCCAAGAAGAAACGGATCGGTGACCAAGGCCATCGATCGTGACTTCGACCTCACGAGACAACGCCAATCTCGTGAGTCTTAAGGCGCGAGTACAGTAGCCCAGAGTCGTGGTCGAGAGGTATGTCGTGTCTTTGATGGTGGTCACTTTCATCTCCCAAACACGCAGATCGAGTGCAGTGAGCATCTGACGAGCGTTGTCCGAGTCGGGGTACGTGAGACCGACCGCTCGGAGGTTGCTCAAGATCTTGTGAAAACGCACAAAACACTCATCAAGGGACTCGCCAGCGAGCATTTCAAACTTGTTGTAATCTCGCTTGAACTGGTCCTGTCGCACGGTTTTTATTTGGGTGGTGCCCTCATGGTAAGCATTGAGGGTCACCCAAATATCGAACGCGGACGGAAGATGAGATATGCGGTCAAACTCACTACGACTTCAGGCAGCGCTACGACTATGGGCAGTGGTACGACCACATGCAGTGGTATGACCATGGGCGAGTTTGCATCCCCGCCATCGACCATTCCATCGGGCATCGACCTCGATGATGAAGGAGCTCCTTGAAGGTTCCACATGGTGCAGGACTGCATCAACGACACCCCTCCACACGAGCTCGAGCTCGATCCGGACGAGCTGTACATGCTGACGATGGAGGAGCTAGCCTCTGTTTCTGAGGCCCAAGCGGACCTAGGTTGGCGGATGGCGATGGAAGAGGAGATGAAATCGATCGAAGAGAACCACACATGGGACCTCATCGACCTTCGAACTGAAAAAACACCCAATCGGCCTTAAGTGGGTGTTCAAGCTCAAGAAGGATGCCCACGGCGAGATCGTGAAGTGCAAGGCGTGTTTGGTGGCAAAGGGCTATGTTCAAATGCCAGCATCGACTTCAATGAAGTGTTCGCACCTATGGCTCGCCTCGACTCTATATGAGCACTTATGGCGGTGGTCGCCCACGAGAGGTGGCCAGTACATCATCTCAACATGAAGTCTGACTTTCTGAACAATGATCTCTCGGAGGAGGTGTATGTGGCCCAGCCCCCCGGTTTAAATGCATCGCAGCGACGCGAGCATCCGTCATCGCTGGTGCAAGGCGCTCTATGGGCTTCGACAAGCGCCAAGAGCCTGGAATGCCAAACACGACAGCACGATGATCCTCCTTGGCTTCAAGCGAACCTTGTCCGAGCATGTCGTGTACACTCGGGGAACCGGCAATGCATGAATACTCGTGGGAGTCTACTGTAGGATCGGAAATGGCAACAGAGGGGGGTGAATGGTGCCTTCAAGAATTTTCCCGAGTAATCGCACGATTTCTTCTCCGATAGCTACAGAAGCTATGAAGTCGAAAAGCTTACTCACATGAAACCAAAACCAGACTGACAAAAATTCGGCTCTGAAGAAACAGTGTTATGTGAAAACTGGATTTTACTGAAATCTGCTAGACTGACTATAAGAGAAGAAGTGATTGTACTGTTGTATTACTTCAGGTCAGACCAGGAACAGACTTTAGTACTCAGGCTTGACAGAGGACTGAAAGAAATAGAGAAGAGCCAACCAGAAATACTAGCAGTACAAATCTGACCAAGGATTGAAACTAGGAAGGCCAACCGAGAGACAACAAAAATAGCACAATGAGATGACCGAAAGCAAGATCAGATTAGGAACTACAAAGAAACTGCACCTTCAGAAAATAGCAATCAAAGAGCCAAATCATGTGTTCAACCATCTGCTAGCAGAAGACGGAAAACAATATATTCGGGGAAAACATGCTAGGTCAGAGACGGCATATCGTCTTTGCAGAGTATTCAAGCTGAGACAATTCAGGGAGAGTAACCGAAGTGAGCAGAAACTAAAATCTGCACTCAGCCAAAACTGCAGTAAACTCACGGCTAGAAAACCGACTGGCCGAAGATAGCACAGTGACTACTTGCCGAAGAGAAGAATCTCATAGGGAAGATCAAGTAGACTGCAGTCTGAAAATTGATGTCTGCCCTGCTGCCGTAAACAGCAAAAGATTGCAGTATTTGAAGACTGAAAACAGAGGAAGACGTAATAGGAAAATCAAGAACGAATCGCAAACCGCAGAATCGAATCGCTGTTTTCTGTGCGGTCTCACCGCCAAGGAAAACCGAAAGAATGAAAATGAATCGAAACCGATCAAGGTCAGAACCACTATAGCAAACCGAAAATCAGAGAAATTGAAGAATGATCTTTGTTCTACTCAGGCCAAAGGAGCAAGACTTTAAAGTAAACATCATTGAGACCTCAGGAAGGGGAAATTGCAGACAAGGAACCCTTGGAGACTGAAAATTGAAAACTGAACAGAGAACAGGAAAAAAATCAGAGAACTGCCCTTAAGTTTTAAATTCCATTCAACCCTTGATCCTTTGATGCTGAAATTTTGAGGGTAGCTACTCAATAGCCTTAGCATTCAACATCTCAAATTTCATCCAATCTTATGAAGAGAAACGCAGAAGACACCAAAACCCTAGAAAATGAGAAATGATGAACAGAGAAGCTCCAAAGTGCTAAAACTGAAATTAAAAGTGGTTTGCTCTTAGGATTGACTAGCCAAATGGCTTTTGGGCATCTCCCATGTCATAGCAACCCATTTTGGGGCTTCCCAACCAGAAACAACAAGAAAACACAAAATCAAGAAATTAAGCACAGAGGCATCAAGGCATGAGCGAGCAAGAACAGAGAACAGAATTTCAGATTCTCATCTCTATGAGCAAGAAGATCACAAATGAGTTCCCATACGCCTGTACATTTGAACAAGAAAAGAAATTACATGAAGGATCAAACAACTCTCTTCCTCTCCATCTCTCAAGAACACATTCAAGAAATCAAGAACCAGGGAGGAGGCTACGTGAGACACACCCTCACAAACATGTTGTGAGCAACATGGACAGCCTTGCACTCCTGCTCTCTCCAACAACTAAGGCTTAAAAGCAAACAACCTTCTATAGCCTCTTTTGACTAGAGCTAACCCTAATTCCCTCTAGAAGCCATGAGGAGGCATGCAGCCCCTCTCCTCTATTTATAGCCTTGGCTAACGGGTCTCCACCCCGTTACGCCCGCTAAATCCAACGGAGCCCGCTCCCGCTTGTGCAGCTTTGCGAAATTCCGCCGCCCCCCGCACCTTCCGGGAAGCTTCCGCGCTCCTTACCTTGCACACCTCGCAACCACCTCGAGTCCACGTCGTCTTCGACACGTCCCGACCGTTCTGACCTCAGCGCCACCTGTGCCTAGTCCAGTCACCTCGTGTCGCGCCACGACTCAGCCTCGACGTCCTGCAGTCACACAGACAAAAACACGTCTAATAGCACCGCTCGATACATGAAAGCGTAAATAAAGATCAAACCTGTCGAGTCATCAGAATATGCAACCTAAACCCATACGACTAGGTTCGACCAATTCCGACCGAGCCCGTTACGCCACGCAACGTCTAGGTCCGAACCAACCGACTCAAACTCGACTTTTCGTAAACGATGTCAATTACTCATCATACACAACGGGATGACCTCCACATGGTCTCTCATCTACGTTGACGACTTGGTGGTGACTAGTGCCCGTCTGGAGGAAATCAACCGATTCAAAGCCCAGATGGAAGCCGAGTTCAAGATGACTAATCGCGGTTCTCTCAGCTACTACCTCAGGATCGAGGTAAAACAGAGTGAGGACAAGATCACCCTGTCACAAGCAAGCTACTCGGCCAATCTGCTGGAGAATGTCGGGATGAGCGACTGCAAACACGTTCTTATGCCAATGGAGCTGGGACTGAAGTTGAGCAAGGGAATCTCAAATCCTCCAGTTGACGATATGTTCTACCGCAGCATCATCGGAGGATTACGCTATCTGGTGCATACTAGACCAGACATTGCGTTCGCAGTCGGCTACGTAAGTTGGTTCATGGAATCACCGTGAAGCACCTGCTGCACTATGTGGCAGGGACGATCGACTACGATTGCTAGTACACGAGAGGTACAGGGAAAGCTACGCTCGTCGGGCACAGCGACGCAGACATGGCCAGAGATGTTGATGACCGGAAGAGTACCTCCGACATGATCTTCTTCATTGGGGGAGCCCAGTGAGCTGGCAATCACAGAAGCAGAAGACCGTTGCCGTATCGACTTGCGAGGCCGAGTATATCACTGCCTCAACGACTGCATGCCAAGAGATTTGGCTCGGTGAGTTGCTCGGCAATCTGCTCAACGCAAAAGCATCAGCGGCAACCCTGCTCGTAGACAACAAGTCTGCAATACAGCTGTGCAAGAATCCAGTGTACCACGGCCAGAGAAAGCACATTGAGATGCGTTATCACTTCATCAGGCAATGCGTCGTAAATGGCAAGGTCCTCATTGACTATGTCAAGACGGACGAGCAATTGGCGGACTTGCTGACCAAACCCCTTGGGTGGATCAAGTTTCAAGGTCTACGCGAGAAGGTTGGAGTCATCACCATTAATGGCAACTAGATCAAGGGAGAGATTGTTAGAATAATTTATCAAGTTGTCAGGTTGTTGAGCACGACGTCCTAGTCGTGCACGTCGAGCAATCGACCACATTGTCCTGGTCGTACACTTAGTTGAGTCTTTTTCGGTTTCAATTAAAGAACGCGCGCAGTTTGTGGTCGTGGGATGGCATGACCACATAGTCATGGTGCACGAATAGGAGTAGCCAAACAACCTTTACTTGTATGTCTCTTGGTATAAATAGAATCCTCAAAAAAGTTGTAGAGAAAAGAGTGAGCAGCACAAAACCATGTGTCTTCCATTTTCTATCGCGTGAGTTTTCCCAAGTATTTGAGGTACTCGTAAGTCGTAGAGCATTTACGATTTGCTAGTCGTAGAGTGCTTCTGACTTCCTAGTCGTATACTACTTCCGACTGTTAGTTGTGACTAGATACTCGTGGTAGCTCCGAGTACTCGTATACGACTTAGTGGTCGTAACTTCGAGTACTCGTAAACGACTGCGTGGTCGTAGGTCCGACTACGTGGTCATAGCTCCGAGTGGTCGTAAGATCGGCTGTGTGGTTGTGGGGCTAGACCTCAACAAGACCTAGCTAGCTAGCTAGGGACTACTTAGGGCCGGCCCTGGGCCTGGGCAGCAGGGGCAACCGCCTAGGGCCCATGAAAACTAGGGGCCCCTAGTTCAAGCCCATGTATATACACATCATGTATGTCTGTTGTTCAGGTCTTCATTTTTTGTATTTTGTGATGTACCAAGTCTAATATCATCAATAAATACTTTGCATTTTGTGATGTACTAAGTCTAATGATTATTGTATTGAGCTTTAGCTTTTGCAATTGAAATAAAAGGTATTATTACATATTTACATTAGAACAATGTGCTTCTACTTTTATTATGCCCTAGGGCCCTCTAAATTACAGGAACGGCCCTGGGACTACTACTACTGTTATTAGTTTGTGTGATTGCTTATTGTGCTGTGACGGCTGGAGGGAGTACGTACTACGTAGCATTTAATACTATATCGATCCGTGGTGAGCTGCTAGCTAGTAAGCCCAAACTAATGGAAGGCAATGCAATGCTAAACCAACTAAAGGAGGATGCGATTCTCTCCTCACCATCGCGCGCGGGTGAGAGAGTTCAAATGTGGAAGAAGGGGGTCCTCCTCTCCTGTCTGCGGCTAGCTAGCTGCTTAATAATTAGTTGAGTCTTTTTCGGTTTCAATTAAAGAACACGCGCAGTTTGTGGTCGTGGGATGGCATGATCACATAGTCATGGTGCACGAATAGGAGTACCCAAACGGCCTTTACTTGTATGTGATGAGGACATCCTTTCTATAGATACAATTATGCCAACTCCACAGCAAACTCAACAAACTGAAGCTATGATGCAAGGACCAATAACTCGAACGCGAGCACGTCAACTTAACCATCAGGTGAATGCGTTCCTAAGTTTGCATACAAATATTTCAAAGAATGGCATACTACTTAATATTTGTGATGATTTAATTGTCCTTAGGAACCATGGGGAAGAACCACGCAAGCTCAAGTGTAGAAGTGGAACCGTCAAGCGCAATCCAAGTCCTATTCGCGAGTTCGATTCAGATTCGGCCTTTGTAATAGCGTCTACTTCAAACGGCCATAACTTTTAATCCAGAAGGCTTCTTGGGGCCCGTGAGTACTCGTTGGAAAGCTCTTGAAGTCTACTTTCAGATGGATCTGGTCTCACCTCCAAACTCCATCCGAGCAGATCAGAAACTGCAAATCAAGTCACGTCACTTTTTCAGTCCGAGTCAAAGTGGGCCGAGGGCCTTGTAACTTAGACTATTTGGGCTGGTACTATTCATGTGAACAGTAGTACGGCCGCATGAACAGTAATTTCGAATAGTACCACCTCCCTTTTCATTAGATAAGTGTGGCTTCCCCCTTCCCTATTTAAGGAGGTCATACCCCTCTAGTTTTCCTTGGGTTTTTCTTAAAGATTATTCTGCTTAGCAGTTTCACCGCATGTTCGGTTGAGAAACCCCACTTGTGAACTCAAACTTTATTCGCAATACAATTTCATATTGCGTCTTAAACTCTCTTGCTTGTGTTCTCGATTCGCTTACAGGAGATAGCCTTCTTGGCGAGGTCAACCGTGTTCGGCACGGTTGATAACCAACGGAGCAGTGGTGTAGTGATTGCAAGGGGTTCAATCTGTTTTGGTCAGAGCCTTTGGATCATCAACGTCGAGATCTCCACAATCGATTTATCAGTACCTTTCGGAAGATCGGGCTATCGTCACATCAGTTGGTATCAGAGCAACGGTTGCCCGTGAGGTAATTCTTGTATTCCTAGTTAGTAGATTGGTTTTTATTTCCTATAGTCCAAAAAAAAATTGCCCTACAAAAGAATTAATTCCACTGTCCAAACCCGTTGTGCCTTTCAATCTGTTAGTTTTGGTTTGCTAAATTGAATTTGTGTCCATATTAACATTGTCTAGTTGCTGGTCATATCTTTATTCCATTAAAAATCCAAACAAAAGAAAAATTCCTCACCCCAAACCCTAATTTTCAAATTCGGCTGATTTTTTCCTTTCTCTGCAACCGCCACCAAAACGCCATATCTTTTGATTCTGAGATTATTTTGAGTGAGACCACCGCCATTAGATTCCGAAATTCCTTATCCATCTATCTGTAAAATTTCACGTCATTCCAGCAAGGAATTTAAGAGATATATGCGGTGAAAGTTGACCCAATTATCTGTTTTGAATCTGCAACAGTCAGCAGTTGTGATTTTTGTGCGAATTTCTGTGTCGGGATTCAGAAGTTAGCCCCAAAAGAAAATTTGTAGAAAAAGCCGTCAGAAAACAGATAAAAAGAATCAGTGAAAAGAGGCATCTGACAAAATGTTACGGCCAAAATATCGACATGCTGTCCAGTGGACAGAAATCTTCAGTTTTAAATTTTGAGTCAATCCTTGTGCTCTTCAATTCCAAATTGCATTGGATTGAATTATCTTGTATTTACCACTCCTACACATTGTCATACACTTGATTTTAGCCTTCTTCCATTCTTGGTTGGTCAGCAACATAGGCTAAGTGTTAGATACGGACTATAATTCAATTCTATGCAATTCTGAAATTAACTGATTGTTCTCCTTTGCTACCATATTGTGCCTTCCAAGCTACACCTACTCTTGATCGAACAGGCTCCCTCTTGCAATCGCACCCACGCCGACACGGTGTCACGAACCAGCCACCGTTGTACCACCGCTGCATTGGTAAGAACACTTGTAAGAGTGTGATAAGACGCTTGAGAGTGTGTGATTCTACTTCGCCACCTAGTAGTTGATAGGGATAATACTTTTGTGTTGTCTTTTGTTTGCTACTAACCATGGCGGTGAAACGTCGATGCGCAAGAGTGTGTTTTAAAGGAGAGCTCATGACGCTTTTGATGAACAACGCTGCCATTCGATGACATCGATAGGAAGATGGATACAATGCAACGCTCCATTAATGAGAGCATTGCAACACTCACTACACGCCTTGAAAGAATGAGAATCGCCACCAAACAATGGTGGCCAAGATCATGAGGAGGAGATGATAATGAGAGACAAAACCGTGACGCCGGTGTTTGCATGTACCACGACACCGCCCTCATCAAAACCGTCATGGTATGGGAGGTAACAATAATTTTCAAGATCACAATGCTCATGTTCATGATGACCCGCTTGCTAAAGTTAAATTTTCCATACCATCTTTTGCGGGTACCTATGATGCTGAAACTTATCTAGATTGGGAGATGACAATGAACAAAAATTTAATGCCCATCTAGTTCCTCGAAGTGCATAGAGTCGGACAAGTTTACTAGTGAATTTAAAGATTTTGCTATCATTTGGTGGACTCAAGTAGTTAATTCTGGCTTAGCCCTTGATACATGGGATAGATTGAAGGTAGCTATGCGTGCTAGATTTGTTCCTCCCGCTTTTAAGCGTGAAATGCGTAAGAAATTGCGCGCTTAGACCAAGGCAATAGATCCGTTGAGGAATATTATCAAGAACGCAAATAGGCATGTTGCGTTGTAATGTTGAAGAGGATGAGGAGGATAAGATGGCTCGTTTTTATGGGGGATTAAGGCGTGAAATTCAGGACATAATTGATTACAAAGAGTATAATGATATCAATAGATTGTTCCAGCTTGCTTGTTTGGCAGAGAAAGAATTGCAGGGTAGGCAACAAAGGACAAGGTGCAATTTTGGAGGTATGTCTACATCGAGACCGACGCAGGGGCAACCCAAGACAGCCCCACCTCCTGTTTTTTGAGCTGCTGTCCCCTCTGTGAGTAGGGCGCTTCAGCAGCACCGCCACCACCATCACGCCGCACCCGAGGCGAGCAAATCTACTAGTGTGCAAGCACCAGCAAAGAGCTCTTCATCGGTTGCTTCTACGGGCGTCGACGGGCATTGTGTACCACCGTTGTAAAGGGATGGGCCACGTCATGAGAGATTGCCCAAGTCGGTAGGCGTATCATTGCGATGTAAGATGGTGGTTATGTAAGTGCTAGTGATGTTGAGGATGAATATGCTTTTGCAGCTAACCTTGCAGGTGATGATGATGATCATGAGACAGACAGTGATGGTGAGGAGATTTTAGGTGCAGCTGCTACGGCGTGTTATAGAACCATAATTGTGCAGCGAGTACTGAGCACTCAAAAAGAGCAAGAGGAGAAGCTACAACGTCATAATTTGTTTCAGATGTTCCTCATCGTCAAGGATTGCCGTGTTCGTGTTATAATTGATGGCGGGAGCTGCAATAACTTGGTGGATTCAGGATTGGTCAAGAAGCTTGACTTGACCACACGTGCGCATCCTCACCCATACCACATTCAGTGGTTCAACAACAGCGGTAAGGTGAAGGTAACACAATCTGCAAGAGTGCAATTTTTCATTGGTTCCTATCATGATGTTGCTGATTTCGATGTAGTACCTATGCAAGCATGCTCACTTTTATTAGGTCGCCCATGGGAATTTGATACCGATGCAACTCATCATAGTAGAAGTAATAAATACTCTCTTGCGCACAAAGGAAAGAAAATAACTTTGCTACCTTTGACACCTACTGAAATTGTTAATTGTGATAAAGAGCTAGCTGAAAATAAGAAGAAAGAACTTGAACAAGAATCTGAAAATCAGCAAGTAGTGAAGGATGTTTTCCCACCTAAGAAAGAGAGGTTGCCATCTAGTTCTAGGACCGAGGGAATTAAATTAAAGGGTTGTGTCATGCTTGCAACCAAATCTGATCTTGCTGAAATTTGAGGATGTGTTTCCTGCTGAGATACCTCCAGGGCTGCCACCAATTAGGGGTATTGAACATCAAATTGATTTGATTCCAGGAGCTTCCCTACCCAACCGTGCGCCATACCGAAGCAACCCGGAGGAGACTAAGGAGATTGAGCATCAAGTGCGAGACTTGCTTGACAAAAGGTACGTACGTGAGAGCCTTAGTCCATGTGCTGTTCATGTACTTTTGGTTCCAAAGAAAGATGGGTCGTGGCGTATGTGTGTTGATTGTAGAGCTATCAATAATATTACCATTAGATACCGTCATCCTATTCCTAGGTTAGACGACATGCTTGATGAATTAAGTGGCTCTACAATGTTTTCTAAAGTTGACTTGCGTAGTGGATACCACCAAATTAGAATGAAACTTGGAGATGAATGGAAGACGGCATTTAAAACTAAGTTCGGGTTATATGAGTGGCTAGTGATGCCTTTTGGTTTAACTAATGCCCCTAGCACTTTCATGAGATTAATGAACGAGGTTTTACGTGCTTTCATTGGTAAGTTTGTGGTAGTTTACTTTGATGATATATTGATTTACAGCAAGTCACTAGATGAACATCTTGAACACTTACGTGCTGTTTTATTGCTTTGAGAGATGCACGCTTGTTTGGTAACCTCGAAAAGTGTACCTTTGCACCGATCGAGTTTGTTTTCTTGGGTATGTTATTACTCCGCAGGAATTGAGGTTGATCAAGCCAAGATCATCGCTATCCAGAGTTGGCCGCCTCCTAAAACGGTCACACAAGTGTGGAGTTTTCTTGGGCTCGCTGGTTTCTATCGGCATTTTGTTCGGGATTTCAGCACTCTCGGTGCACCCCTGAATGAGCTTACAAAGAAGGGTGTTCCTTTTACTTGGGCCACCAAACAACAAGAAGCTTTCGCCTCTCAAGATAAGCTAACACACGCCTTTGCTTCAACTTCCTGATTTCAACAAGACTTTTGAGTTAGAATGTGATGCTAGTGGCATAGGTCTTGGGGGTGTGTTAATTCAAGAAGGAAAACCTGTTGCATACTTTAGTGAAAAGTTAAGTGGTCCTAGTTTGAACTATTCTACCTATGATAAAGAATTATATGCTCTAGTTCGAACTTTGGAAACATGGCAACATTATTTATGGCCCAAAGAGTTTGTAATACATTCTGATCATGAATCCTTGAAACATATTCGAAGTCAAACCAACCTGAACCGTAGACATGCTAAGTGGATTGAGTTTATTGAATCCTTTCCCTATGTCATTAAATATAAAAAGGGCAAAGAAAATGTGATAGCTGATGTAACATCCCAAAATTTGCAAATCTTGAAAAATTTAAATTGAAATTAATTATTTTAAAATATTTGGACCTTATTGAATTTTTCTGAAGTTTTCCAGGATTTAAAATCAAAATTTGGAATTAAAAGGGAATTTAAAATAAAACTATATCATCAAAATATCTTGGAAATATTTTATTTATGTTCAAAATGTGTTCAGAAACTTATATGAAATTTTTCTAGAATTTTAGAAGTAATTTTATTCGAGGCTTAATGAAGTTTCGCAATTGTTTGTTTACTAAAACTATTTTTCGAAAATCACTTTTCTCTCTCTCTCGGGCGCCAAGTGGATGGTCGATCCACCGCCCACGCCACCCGTGGAATCCGCTTTCCCTCTCCTCGAGCCACCGCGTGGGCGGCGGATCTGCGCCTCCTCTCATTCTTTCTCTCTCTGCGCGCGGTCCCCACCGATCAGTTCCGTCTTCCTCGCGTGGTCGTCGCTCCCTCACGCAACCGCCGCCGCAACCGCCCCGCCACCCCGGCCTTTTCTCTCGGCCACCTCCCTCTTCTTCTCCCCAACCGATCGTCACTCCGCGCCCACCGCCCTCTCCCTTCTCCACACGGTTCCCAAAACCGCCAGAAACCGCCGCGACCACCTCCCCACTCCGGCGACAAACCGCCACCGACTCCCTCCTCTCGTCCCTATAAAGACCCCTCCCGAGCATCATCATTCTCCCTCCACCTTTTCCCCACTTCTCTCACTCCCGCCTCTCCACCACCCCGACACTGCACCCTTGCCGCCGCCGCTGCCTCGACCTCCCGTGAGGAATCGCCGCTGCCTCGGCCGTGCCGCACTCGCCGTCACCACCTCGGCTTCCCACGTCCCATGAAGCCCCTCTGCCCCTCGACTACGCCTCTCTGCCGCCGGAGCCCGATCGCCGACGACGCCCGAGCTCTCACCACCGCCTCCGTCGCCGTAGACCACCTTTCGACCCTCCTCGGTGAGCCTCCTGTGTATCATTGAGTTCCCCGTAGCTTTCTGATCATTTTAGACCCTTCTCCGACCACCACCGGTCACCGGAGCTCTGCCGCCGACCACCGGAGCGCCGGCGAGTTCCCTGGCCTGATCGCCGACCGGTCGTGGTCAGACACCATGGTCGAAACCTCCGTAGCCGTAGTCGGAGACCTTCGTTGCCGTAAACTCCACAAGAGGCGTGGTCGGAGACTATCCCATAGTCGTGGCGCCCTTCCGTAGTCGGCTACCGTAGTCGTAGCCTCTCTGAATCGTGTCTGTCCCGTGGTCGAAAGACTACCCGTAGTCAAAGCAACCACATGTCAACGTGATCGGTAGTCGAGATGCCCAAGGCTGTGATCGTAAATCCGCCGCAATCGAAAACTCTAAGCGTGGTCGTAACCTCCTCGTAGTCGTAAGTCGCTCACGTGGTCGTAAAGACCACGTAGTCGTAGCTTTGCCGTGGTCGTAAAGACTACGTAGTCGTAGCTTTGCCGTGGTCGTAAAAGACTACGTAGTCGTAACTTTTGCCGTGGTCGTAAAAGTCTACGTGGTCGTAATCTCCGCCGTGGTCGTACATCTTAACGTGGTCGTGTCGCTTTGAGGGCAAACTCGTAGTTTTTCTTTTTCCTTTGATTTAAATCTTCCCGAGGCCATAACTTTTCATCCTAACTCCGATTGAGTCCGTTCAAATTTCTAAATTCATCAAAATTCCAATCTTTACATTTCTGCCATCCTTTCAAATTTTTGAAATTTATTTGATATTTTGAAATTTAAGTTTCAAATTTCAAATACCCTTTCTCCTCGCTTGAACTCCGATTCCATTGAAACTTCCTCCTAAATTCATCTAAATTTATAAACTTCATTCCAGTAATATTATTATAAATTCTGTACTTTTATTTGTATTCATTTGTCCTTTGTGTTCTCGTTTTACGCGTAGAATCCGATCTGGTCGAAGAGTTCGCAGAACCGCAACAAGAGAAACAGGAATTCACCCACGAAGGCAAGTCTCCTTTGATCATCTTGAACCTATGTTTGAGAAATGTTTTTAAATTATTTTAAAAGTTAATGCATTGCTATGTTACATAAAATGATAATTTCTGTTGTAGAAGTAATAGTTAAACCGATGATTGTTATGCCCTCATTTGACATTGACAACCATGTACCTTTGACACCCTAGGATTTCCTTTGTCTCATTATTGAGATTATTACAAATTCTTTGATAATTGTTGTATCGGTAGTAAGATGCTTAGACATGTTTTATAACTTTAGTAACATTGAAATGGTAATTACATTTCAGTGATCTATTCTTTTGTTCAAATGTGAGTGACAATTGGTGTTGCCACGGTTCTTGTGAAATAAAACAGAATTGTGAAAATTGTTTAGACTGGGGCGGATGGTTGGTTTGGATTGGTGCGGTTAGCACGAGATCTTAAAAAGTGTATGTTCCGCCCTAGTCAATTAAGGACCGACTCTTGTGTTTGTCCATCGAGCACTCCGGTACAACCACATGTCTATATGGGTACGACCTAGCTGATTAACTTATAATAGACTAGTTTAGGTACCACCAGTGGAAAGTGGATACCGTGGTTACCGGTTATTCACGATGAGGGACAGTTCTTACCTCATACGGCGCAAGAGGGGCTTCATCGGGTGGTTAACCCTTCACGGTGAAACCTCGTGGTGGTGTCTAGCTAGACTAGAGTAAGGTAAAGGCTTTGTGATGAATTATCTGGGTCTCATGCCTAAGGAAGCATGCTGACTATTAAGATAACTTGTCTCTTGTGGGTAAAGTGTACAACCTCTGCAGAGTGTAAAACTATTCGAATAGCCGTGCCCACGGTCAAGGGCGGGCAAGGAATGCTTTCACATGGTAGATCTTTATTTTTGGTTTTAAAATAAAAGTTTTGGGAAGCCGGAAGTGGTTGGAACTCCCGGAGTTGTACTGGCGAGTGTAGCCAGTGTGGGTGGTGTAACCTGTTTTCTTGAACTTTGGCAGTTAGCCAGTTGTTTAGTGTGAGTAGTTTAACCCGTGGTTTTGAGCTTTGGCGGTTAGCCAGTTGTTTAGTGTTGGTGGTTGAAACCTTCACTATAAAGTTGTCAATAGTTTCTGTTAAAGCAATTACTTTATTAAACTGATGCCTTCGAAAATATTTAATGGTATTTGAAATAAAATGTTGCTTTGTGCAAAAGAACCATATAGCCTTCTTTGTTAAACTTTGCATCTAATGCATTTTCCCAAGACTTATGGAGTACTTTATGTACTCACATGCTACACTAAAAAAAATATATCTCGAGGAGTATGAAGTTCAAGATGGAGGCTTCACTACTCTGCGGTGGGATTTGATGAAGGATTTCAGACGTTTAGGTCGCTCCCCCACCAATTGCCCGTGGCGTATTGATGGGTCTTTATCAAGTTTTATTTGCTTCACTGTGTTTATGTTTATTTGTGAGGTCTAGAAACCTCGTTTGTGTTGTAAGACCTTTGGTCAAGACTCTTTATATTATTGTAATATTCGTCTTTGGCAATGAAATCATCATTTGCTTAACTGTGTGCACTAGCTTTGATCCGGGACTAGTGCTTTGTAATACGTAGGGTCCGGATTTGGTAATCCGGGTCCCGGCTGAGATGGTATCGAGCCAATGTTGACCGTAGGACGTGACCTAATTTAGAATGGCAAAAGCCTTAAGGACCTATATTTATTAAAATATATATTTTAGAAAATATTTCTATACTTCTTTATTTCTATTCTATTTATAATCACTTACCCAAAATTGTTTACTAAACTTCTCTATCTTTTCAAAATTTGTAGATGGTCGGCTCTATCTCCGCAGATTAGTGGACTACATCTCCCATGTCGAGATCGAGGGTGCATTTGTTGAGCTTCTTTGCCAACTAATGCAAGACTGAGTTCCGTCACCGCCTATCTTCGAGAGGCGGAAAGTCCGGATATTGGATCGAGATTCTTGGACAATGGAGGTATTCTGATGCACGGAAGGGGAATTCAATCCCATAGATACCCCATTGATCATCCTCGATCGATCGTTCGGACGCCACTCGGGATGCGCTCGTCGAGCCATAACCGGTCTGTGTCGGGTTTACTGGGATTCTGCAGCGATCGCCTTCATCGCTTCTTTTCATCCACTTGTGCGGGACGAGTCATCCGCAGCCCTTCGAGATCGCCGTGGGCGATCCCCGCCTTTCACATCGTTCACTCACTCAGCGATGGCGACCACCTCGCCCGGCGCTTTGAGGAGATTGACGCCGGATGCTTCTCACTTCCGGCTACCAAGATTCGACTCTCCGTGCTCGGCTTATCCAGAGCCAAGCAAAGAGTTTGAGCCGGGCGACCCCGAGCGAACATGCGGCCTCCACCGACTACACGCCATCTTCACCAAGTACCGTCGTCCCCCAACAACCAAGCTCCGACTGTCGCACAGACCCGTACCTTACTCACGGCGCGCAAGAGTGTGCGGCGTCCTAGTCCTTGCCCGACATCGACATCGGAGACTCTAGCAAGAGACGCAGCTCTCTCGCTCCGCCTCGCTCTCGGTCTATTGCCTCCAGCAGTAGTGACCATCTCCACTCCGTGCTTCTTGCAACCGCCCGAGTGTGGTTGTAAGTGCGTCACGTGGGTATCCTAGAGGAGGATCGAGAGGAGGATCCGGAGGAAGATCCGGAGGAGCTTGTCTTCGAGGAGGACAAGTAGTTCTGAGATGTAGTATCCAATTTAATGTTTAATTCCTTAGAACGATTTGTATTTAATTCTAGTGTGTGGGTGGACTGTACTAAGCACTTGTGCACACAATGGTACAGCCATTTCCTTTAAAATTTAATTTGAATTCAAAACAAGTTTTCTTTCAATTTGTTGTCTGTGTTTTTCCTTGTGTGTTGGTTTGGGATGTGGTTTAGTCTCCCCTAATCTCTTACCTATGCTACTTCCTCTTTCCTTTGCTAACCCCGCTACCACGAAGATGGTGAACACAAGGAGCAGTCTTTGTGACCAGAATGTTAATGCTCACCCGTAAGGCGATAATCCAATTCCACCCCGCCAGCTCAAGCTCCTAATCTGAAGCAGATGATGGCCATGCAGCTGCAGTTGCTCCAAGCCTTAGCCCAAAACCAAGTCCAGCAAATTCCGCAGGCACCCAATCAAGCACCGCAATCCAAGCTGGGGGAGTTTATGAGAACTCGTCCCCCAACTTTCAGTGGATCAGTAGACCCGATGGAAGCTGACGACTGGATCAAGGATGTTGAAAGGAAGCTGAATTTGGCACAATGCAATGGAAATGAAAAAGTGTTGTATGCCGCTCACCAGCTGAAAGGAATTGCAGCTAATTGGTGGGAAAACTATTGTGCTGCTCACCAGAATGCACAAGATATCACTTAATGAGTTTGAAGAAGCATTCCGTCTCGCACATATTCCTACCGGAATCATGGAAATGAAAAGGATGGAATTCTATAAGTTGCAACAAGGAAACCTCAGTGGATCGAGTATCTGAACAAATTTACCCAATCGCCGATATGCTCCAGAGGATGTTGCAACCGATGCAAAGAAAATTTGGAGATTCATGCAAGGATCGGATCCCAATCTCAAGGTGCGATTAGTGTCTAATGATTACCCAACTTTCCAAAGACATGGTGAACAAAGCAATCATCCAAGAAGATGCTCAACGCCAGCTTACATGAGGTCCGAAGAGAAAATTTCAGCACACAGGTGCCAATAACACTCACCACCGTCCAAATCAGCCACACTTTTTCGTGCCTTCTATGCCAAGTGTGCCGAGGACACCAACCAATGGACCTCGCCCAATACCACAGCTCCACGACCAATCAACGGAGGTCAAGCACAACAAAACAAGATCGCAACAAAGGGAATTCATGCTTCAACTGCAAGAACATGGGGCATTACGCCAACAATCGTCCGCAGAACGCCCAAAGATGACTCTGTCCGCTTCAACCAGGGACTACTCCGGTGAGAGCCCCACCAACAGACAAGTCCGTGGAACACCGCAAGCAACAAGGACTCCACAAGTGTTAAACAGGGACATGTCAACCATGTTACTGCAAGCGACCAGAAGCACCGGAGGTAGTTCGGTAAGTTCCTTATCAACTCGAAGACCGCCTCGGTATTATTTGATTCTCGAGCTTAGATTCATTTATTTCAAAGGATTTGCTGAAAGAAACAATTTGAATGCTCAATTGTTAAGGAATAGTATGCTAGTCCAATCACCGGAAGGAAATGAGGACTAACACGGTGCGCCCTAGAGCAACCGTAGATATAAATGGAGTTAAGTTCCTAGCGGATCTTATTATAATAGACTCCAATAGTCTAGATGTGATACTTGGAATGGATTGGTTAACCAAGTATAAAGGCGATAGATTGTGCCAACCGTGCTATTACTCTTACCAACTCAAGGAATCCAAATAGAGTGCAAGCCGAGTTTATCCTCAAGGAATGGATGTGAGTTGAATAGCTTGAAGGAATAAGCGTGGAAAAAGTCCCTATAGTAAAAGAATACCCGGATGTATTTCACGAAGATTTACCGGATTGCCACCGATAGAAGTTGAATTTGTTATTAATCTGGTACCTAATGCCCCAATTTCAAGAGACCCTACCGGATGTCCGCCAATGATCTAGCGAAGTTAAGAAGCGGATCAAGAACTACAAGAAAAAGGATTTGTCAAACCAAGTTCTTCACCATGGGAGCACCAAGACTCTAGTGAAGAAAAAGGATGGCGCTCACGATGTGTGTGGATTACGAGCATTGAATGATGCAACAATCAAGAACAAGTACCCTCTACCCGTGATAGATGACTTATTTGATCGCTTAAAAGGATCATGTGTCTTTTCCAAGATTGATCTTCGATCGAGATATCATCAAATGAAGATCGACCGAGGATATACCAAAAACAGATTTGCTACTCGTTATGGATTATACGAGTATCAAGAATGTCCTTTGGTTTGACCAATGCTCCCGCATATTTTATGAATCGATGAATAAAGTGTTTATGGAATATTTGGATAAGTTTGTCGTAGTGTTCATTGATGACATTCGATATATTCCGGATGAAGAAGAACATACCCAACACCGAGGATAGTATTGAAAACTCGAGAGAACACCACCGTATGCCAAGTTCAAAGCAAGTGTGAGTTCGGTTAAAGAAAGTAGATTTCTTGGGTCATGTGATTTCGTATGAGGAGGTGTCAGAGATCCCGAGAAGGTGACGGATGTACTTAATCGACACAACCCAAGTCAAGAATCGAGATCGAAGTTTTACGGGATTAGTGGTTATTACCGCCGCTTCATAGAAGGATTCTCCAAGCTAGCGCACCACTCACCCAATTACTAAAGAAAGAAAAGAAGTTTGAATGGAGTAAATCATGTGAAGACAGTTTCCAAGAGCTGAAGAAGAGGTTAACTTCTGCACCAGTATTGACTCTTCCAGATATCAGGAAGGATTTTGAAGTATTCATGATGCATCCGGACAAGGTCTAGGCGTGTTCGATGCAAGAAGGAAGAGTGGTAGCTTATGCTTCAAGGCAATTGCGCCCGCATGAGCGTAACTACCCAACCCATGATTTAGAGCTAGTCTGGCAGTGCATGCTCTAAAAATCTGGAGGCATTATTTAATCAAGAACCGTTGTGAAATTTATACGGATCACAAGAGTTTGAAGTATATTTTCACTCAACGACCTTAATCGAGACAGAGAAGATGGTTGGAGTTAATAAAGGATTATGATGTGGGAATTCATTACCATCCAGGAAAGGCTAATGTAGTAGCTGACGCCTTGAGCAGAAAAAGCTATTGCAATACTCTGATGATCAAGGACAACGACCGCACTTCATGAAGAATTTCAGTGCTCAACTTAAAAGTAGTGGAGGAAGGATTCCTAGCTACTTTGGAGATTCAACCAATTTTGGAAAACCGGATAAAGGAAGCCCAAAGAGAAGATAGTTATGTCAAAGAAATCAAAGAGAATATGAAAAAGGGTAAAGCACCAAATTTTTCAGAAGATGAAGAAGGTATCCTTTGGTTTGGAAAAGAATTCTTGTGCCGAAAGGAAAGAAATAAAAGAACTAATCCTGAAGGAAGCTCACGAGTCTGGATACTCAATTCACCCCTGAAGCACGAAAATGTATCAAGATCTCAAAGAAAGATCTTGGTGGTCAAGTATGAAAAGGAAATTGTCAATATGTAGCCTTGTGTGATGTGTGCCAACAGTCAAAGTCGAACATCGAGACCTGCTTGGACTTCGCAACCTTTACAAATACCTGAATGGAAATGGGAAGAAATTGGTATGGACTTCATAACAGGATTGCCAAGAACCAAGTCAGGATATGACTCAATTTGGGTTATTGTGGACCGACTAACAAAAGTTGCACACTTTATACCCGTGAAGACCACTTACTCTGGAGATAAACTCGCAGAGTTATACATGTCAAGAATAGTTTGTTTACATGGAGTCCCAAAGAAAATCATGTCAGATCGAGGAACACAATTCACATCAAGATTCTGGCAGAGGCTGCATGAGCTCTTGGGGACAAACTTGAATTTCGATCTGATATCATCCATGGTCGATGGACAAGCGGAAAGAGTAAATCAAATATTGGAAGACATCTTTGAGGGCTTGTGTTTTAGCAAATAAAGCTAACTGGGATCAAAATTTGCCATATGCAGAATTCTCTTATAACAACAGCTATCAATCAAGCTTACAAATGTCTCCGTTTGAACTCTCAGTCTGCAGTAAATGCGAGAACACCATTGTATTGGAAAAAAGCAGAGAAGGACAAGTATTTGGACCGATGTATTGAAGCAAGCGAAGAGCAAGTTCGATGGTTCAAGATGATTAAAGACAAGACAAACAAGATGAAAAGCTACGCAGACAATCGTCGAAGAGCTTTAGAATTTATACCTGGAGATCATGTGTATTTGAAAGTTTCACCTCTCAAGGGTCTCAAGTCGTTTCGATTACTTGGGAAACTTGCTCCGAGATTTATTGGACCATTCCCTGTTCTAGCCAAAAGGGGAGAAGTTGCTTACCAGCTAAATCTCCCACCTCAGTTGTCGAATGTGCACGACGTCTTTCATGTGTCACAGTTAAAAAAATGTCTCAGAGTACCAGAAGAACAAATGCCGTTAGAAGAAGTGACTTTGAAAGAGGACCTAACATATCCAGAGTTTCCAGTCAAAATTTTGGATGAAGCAGAACGTCGAACCAGAAGCAAGAGCATCAAATTCTGTAAAGTTCAGTGGAGTAATCATTCCGAGTCTGAAGCAACTTGGGAGCGCGAAGAAGATTTGAGATCAGAGTTTCCCGAACTTTTTCCCAGTCCATCCGAATCTCGGGGCCGAGATTCATCCTAAGGGGGGTAGGTTTGTAACATCCCAAAATTTGCAAATCTTGAAAAATTTAAATTGAAATTAATTATTTTAAAATATTTGGACCTTATTGAATTTTTCTGAAGTTTTCCAGGATTTAAAATCAAAATTTGGAATTAAAAGGGAATTTAAAATAAAACTATATCATCAAAATATCTTGGAAATATTTTATTTATGTTCAAAATGTGTTCAGAAACTTATATGAAATTTTTCTAGAATTTTTAGAAGTAATTTTATTACGAGGCTTAATGAAGTTTCGCAATTGTCATTTACTAAAAACTATTTTTCTGAAAATCACTTTTCTCTCTCTCCCAAGCGCCAAGTGGATGGTCGATCCACCGCCCACGTCACCCGATGGAATCCGCTTTCCCTCTCCTCGAGCCACCGCGTGGGCGGCGGATCTGCCGCCTCCCTCATTCTTTCTCTCTCTCTGCGGTCCCCACCGATCGATTCCGTCTTCCTCGCGTGGTCGCCGCCCCTCACGCAACCGCCGCAACCGCCCGCCACCCGGCCTTTTCTCTCGGCCACCTCCCCCTCTTCTTCTCCCCAACCTGATCGTCACTCCGCGCCCACTGCCCCCTCTCCCTTCTCCACACGGTTCCCCAAAACCGCTCGTAAACCGCCGCGACCACCTCCCCACTCCGGCGACAAACCGCCACCGACTCCCTCCTCTCGTCCCTATAAAGACCCCTCCCGAGCATCATCATTCTCCCTCCACCTTTTCCCCACTTCTCTCTCACTCCCGCCTCTCCACCACCCCGACACTGCACCCTTGCCGCCGCCGCCGCCGCCTCGACCTCCGGCGAGGAATCGCCGCTTGCCTCGGGCCGTCCGCACCTCGCCGTCACCACCCTCGGCTTCCCACGTCCCATGAAGCCCTCGCCCCTCGACTCACGCCTCTGCCGGAGCCCGATCGCCGACGACGCCCGAGCTCTCACCACCGCCTCCGTCGCCGTAGACCACCTTTCGACCCTCCTCGGTGAGCCTCCATGTATCATTGAGTTCCCGTAGCTTTACGATCATTTAGACCCTTCTCAGGCCACCACCGTCCACCGGAGCTCTGCCACGACCACCGGCGCCGGCGAGTTCCACGGCTCGATCGCCGACCGGTCGTAGTGCAGCACACCATGGTCGAAACCTCCGTAGCCGTAGTCGGAGACCTTCGTTGCCGAAACTCCACGGTGGCTGTGGTGGGAGACTATCCCATAGTCGTGGCGTCCTTCCGTAGTCGGCTACCGTAGTCGTAGCCTCTCTCGGTGTCGTGTCTCGTCCCGTAGTCGAAAGACTACTCCGTAGTCGAAAGCAACCACATGTCAGCGTGATCGGTAGTCGAGATGCCCAAGGCTGTGATCGTGAAATCCACCGCCGCAATCGAAAACTCTAAGCGTGGTCGTAACCTCCTCGTGAGTCGTAAGTCGCTCACGTGGTCGTAAAGACTACGTGGTCGTAGCTTTTGCCGTGGTCGTAAAGACTACGTGGTCGTAGCTTTTGCCGTGGTCGTAAAGACTACGTAGTCGTAACTTTGCCGTGGTCGTAAAAGTCTACGTGGTCGTAATCTCCGCCGTGGTCGCACATCTTAACGTGGTCGTATCGCCCGAGGGCAAACTCGTAATTTTCTTTTTCCTTTGATTTAAATCTTCCCGAGGCCATAACTTTTTCATCCTAACTCCGATTGAGTCCGTTCAAATTTCTAAATTCATCAAAATTCCAATCTTTACATTTCTGCCATCCTTTCAAATTTTGAAATTTATTTGATATTTCGAAATTTAAGTTTCAAATTTCAAATACCCTTTCTCCCTCGTTTGAACTCCGATTCCACTGAAACTTCCTCCTAAATTCATCTAAATTTATAAACTTCATTCCAGTAATATTATTATAAATTCTGTACTTTTATTTGTATTCATTTGTCCTTTGTGTTCTCGTTTCTGCGTAGAATCCGATCCGGTCAAGAGTTCGCAGAATCATAACAAGAGAAACAGAATTCACCCACGAAGGCAAGTCTCCTTTGATCATCTTGAACCTATGTTTGAGAAATGTTTTAAATTATTTTAAAAGTTAATGCATTGCTATGTTACATAAAATGATAATTTACATTGTAGAAGTAATAGTTAAACCGATGATTGTTATGCCCTCATTTGACATTGACAACCATGTACCTTTGACACCCTAGGTTTCCTTTGTCTCATTATTGAGATTATTACAAATTCTTTGATAATTGTTGTATCGGTAGTAAGATGCTTAGACATGTTTTATAACTTTAGTAACATTGAAATGGTAATTACATTTCAAAGTGATCTATTCTTTTGTTCAAATGTGAGTGACAATTGGTGTTGCCACGGTTCTTGTGAAATAAAATGCAATTGTGAAAATTGTTTAGGCTGGGCGGATGGTTGGTTTGGATTGGTGCGGTTAGCACGAGATCTTAAAAAGTGTATGTTCCGCCTAGTCAATTAAGGACCGACTCTTGTGTTTGTCCGTTTGAGCACTCACCGCACAACCACATGTCTATATGGGTGCGACCTAGGCGATTAACTTATAATAGACTAGTTTAGGTACCACCAATGGAAAGTGGATACCGAGGTTACTTGGTTATTCACGATGAGGGACAGTTCTTGTACTCATACGGCGCAAGAGGGGCTTCATGCGGGTGGTTAACCCTTCACGGTGAAACCTCGGTGGTGGTGTCTAGCTAGACTAGAGTAAGGTAAAGGCTTTGTGATGAATTATCCGGGTCTCATGCCTAAGGAAGCATGTTGACTATTAAGATAACTTGTCTCTTGTGGGTAAAGTGTACAACCTCTGCAGTGTAAAACTATTCGAATAGCCGTGCCCACGGTCAAGGGCGGCAAGGAATGCTTTCACATGGTAGATCTTTATTTTGGTTTTAAAATAAAAGTTTTGGGAAGCCGGAAGTGGTTGGAACTCCGGAGTTGTCTTGGCGAGTGTAGCCAGTGGGTGGTGTAACTGCTTTTCTTGAACTTTGGCGATTAGCCGATTGTTTAGTGTGAGTAGTTTAACCCGTGGTTTTGAGCTTTGGCGGTTAGCCAGTTGTTTAGTGTTGGTGGTTGAAACCTTCACTATAAAGTTGTCAATAGTTTCAGTTAAAGCAATTACTTTATTAAACTGATGCCTTGAAAATATTTAATGGTATTTGAAATAAAATGTTGCTTTGTGCAAAAGAACCATATAGCCTTCTTTGTTAAACTTTGCATCTAATGCATTTTCCCAAGACTTATGGAGTACTTTATGTACTCACATGCTACACTAAAAAATATATCTCGAGGAGTATGAAGTTCAAGATGGAGGCTTCACTACTCATGGGATTTGATGAAGGATTTCAGACGTTTAGGTCGCGCTCCCCACTCAATTGCCTGTGGCGTATTGATGGGTCTTTATCAAGTTTTATTTGCTTCAGCTGTGTTTATGTTTATTTGTGAGGTCTAGAAACCTCGTTTGTGTTGTAAGACCTTTGGTCAGTACTCTTTATATTATTGTAATATTCGTCTTTGGCAATGAAATCATCACTGTTTAACTGTGTGCACTAGCTTTGATCTGGGACTAGTGCTGTAATACACAGAGGGTCCGGATTTGGTAATCCGGGGTCCCGACAGCTGATGCATTGTCTAGGAGATATACCATGCTTTCACAACTTGACTTCAAAATCTTTGGGTTAGAGACAATAAAGGAGCAATATGTGCATGATGCTGATTTTAAAGATGTGTTGCTAAATTGTCAAGAGGGGAAGGGTTGGAATAAATTTGTTGTGCTTGATGGGTTCAGATACTGTGCTAGCAAGCTATGCATTCCAGCTGGCTCTGTTCGTCTTTTGTTGTTACAGGAGGCGCATGGAGGAGGATTGATGGATCACTTCGGCGTGAAGAAGACTGAGAACATTCTGTTCCACCACTTTTATTGGCCAAAGATGAGGCGTGACGTCGAACGCTTCATTGCCCGCTGCACCACTTGCCAAAAAGCTAAGTCACGACTTAATCCTCATGGTTTATACATGCCTCTTCCTGTTCCAAGCATACCACAGGAAGATATTTCTATGGACTTTGTTTTAGGGCTTCCTAGAACAAAGAAGGGAGGATAGTATTTTGTTGTCGTGGATAGATTCTCTAAGATGGATCATTTTATACCATGTCATAAAAGTGATGATGCTACAAATGTTGCTGATTTGTTCTTTAAGGAAATTGTTCGCTTGCATGGTGTTCCGAATACGATAGTTTCAGATCGTGATGCTAAGTTTCTTAGTCATTTTTGGAGAATCTTGTGGGGTAAGTTGGGAACTAAACTGTTATTTTCCACTACTTGTCATCCCCAAACTGATGGACAAACTGAGGTAGTCAATAGAACATTGTCTACTATGCTTAGGGCTGTACTTAAAAAGAACTTAAAAATGTGGGAGGAATGTTTGCCTCATGTGGAATTTGCTTATAATCGTTACTGCATTCTACCACAAAGAAATGCCCTTTGAGATTGTTTATGGTATCATACCTCGTGCACCTATCGACTTGTTGCCTCTTCCGACACGAGAAGGTAAATTTCGATCGCAACAACGTCTTGATTTGATACGTAAGATGCATGAGACAACTAAAGAGAACATTGAGATTATGAATGCTAAATATAAAGTTCTTTGGTAGTCGAGGGCGTAAGCATGTTACTTTGAACACGGTGATCTTGTGTGGTTACACTTGCGTAAAGAACGATTCCCTGAATTGAGAAAGTCTAAACTCATGCCTCGTGCAGATGGTCCTTTTAGAGTACTTGAACGTATTAATGATAATGCATATAAGTTAGATTTGCCTGCAGAGTTTGGGGTTAGCCCCACCTTTAACATTGCAGATTTGCGACCTTGCTTGGGCGTGGAAGATGAGTTTGAGTCGAGGACGACTCCAATTCAAGAAGGGAGGATGATGAGGACATCCTTTCTATAGATACAATTATGCCAACTCCACAAAGAAACTCAACAAACTGAAACTATGATGCAAGGACCAATGACTCGGCGCGAGCACGTCAACTTAACCATCAGGTGAATGCGTTCCTAAGTTTGCGTACAAATATTTCAAAGAATGGCATACTACTTAATATTTGTGATGATTTAATTGTCCTTAGGAACCATGGGGAAGAACCACGCAAGCTCAAGTGTAGAAGTGGAACTGTCAAGCGCAATCCAAGTCCTATTCGCGAGTTCGATTCAGATTCAGCCTTTGTAATAGCGTCTACTTCAAACGGCCATAACTTTTAATCCAGAAGGCTTCTTGGGGCCCGTGAGTACTCGTTGGAAAGCTCTTGAAGTCTACTTTCAGATGGATCTGGTCTCACCTCCAAACTACATACGACCAGATCAGAAACTGCAAACCAAGTCACGTCACTTTTTCAGTTCGAGTCAAAGTGGGCCGAGGGCCTTGTAACTTAGACTATTTGGGCTGGTACTGTTCATGTGAACAGTAGTACGGCCGCATGAACAGTAATTTCGAATAGTGCCACCTCTCTTTTCATTAGATAAGTGTGGCTTCCCCCTTCCCTATTTAAGGAGGTCACACCCCTCTAGTTTTCCTTGGGTTTTTCTTAAAGATTATTCTGCTTAGCAGTTTCACCGCATGTTCGGTTGAGAAACCCCACTTGTGAACTCAAACTTTATTCGCAATACAATTTCATATTGCGTCTTAAACTCTCTTGCTTGTGTTCTCGATTCGCTTGCAGGAGATAGCCTTCTTGGCGAGGTCAACCGTGTTCGGCACGGTTGATAACCAACGGAGCAGTGGTGTAGTGATTGCAAGGGGTTCGATCTGTTTTGGTCAGAGCCTTTGGATCATCAACGTCGAGATCTCCACAATCGATTTATCAGTACCTTTCGGAAGATCGGGCCATCGTCACATCAGTTGGTATCAGAGCAACGGTTGCCCGTGAGGTAATTCTTGTATTCCTAGTTAGTAGATTGGTTTTATTTCCTATAGTCCAAAAAAATTGCCCTACAAAAGAATTAATTCCATTGTCCAAACCCCGTTGTGCCTTTCAATCTGTTAGTTTTGGTTTGCTAAATTGAATTTGTGTCCATATTAACATTGTCTAGTTGCTGGTCATATCTTTATTCCATTAAAAAATCCAAACAAAAGAAAAATTCCTCACCCCAAACCCTAATTTTCAAATTCGGCTGATTTTTTCCTTTCTCTGCAACCGCCACCAAAAACGCCATATCTTTTGATTCTGAGATTATTTTTGAGTGAGACCACCGCCATTAGATTCCGAAATTCCTTATCCATCTATCTGTAAAATTTCACATCATTCCAGCAAGGAATTTAAGAGATATATGCGGTGAAAGTTGACCCAATTATCTGTTTTGAATCTGCAACAGTCAGCAGTTGTGATTTTTGTGCGAATTTCTGTGTCGGGATTCAGAAGTTAGCCCCAAAAGAAAATTTGTAGAAAAAGCCGTCAGAAAACAGATAAAAAAAGAATCAGTGAAAAAGAGGCATCTGACAAAATGTTACGGCCAAAATACCGACATGCTGTCCAGTGGACAGAAATCTTCAGTTTTTAAATTTTGAGTCAATCCTTGTGCTCTTCAATTCCAAATTGCATTGGATTGAATTATCTTGTATTTACCACTCCTACACATTGTCATACACTTGATTTTAGCCTTCTTCCATTCTTGGTTGGTCAGCAACATAGGCTAAGTGTTAGATACGGACTATAATTCAATTCTATGCAATTCTGAAATTAACTGATTGTTCTCCTTTGCTACCATATTGTGCCTTCCAAGCTACACCTACTCTTGATCAGAACAGGCTCCCTCTTGCAATCGTACCCACGCTCGACACGGTGTCACGAACCAGCCACCGGTTGTACCACCTGCTGCAATGGTAAGAACACTTATAAGAGTGTGATAAGACGCTTGAGAGTGTGTGATTCTTCTTCTCGCCACCTAGTAGTTGATAGGGATAATACTTTTGTGTTGTCTTTTATTTGCTACTAACCATGGCAGGTGAAACGTCTGATGCGCAAGAGTGTGTTTTTAAGGGAGAGCTCATGACGCTTTTGGATGAACAACGCGCTGCCATTACTGATGACATCGATAGGAAGATGGATACAATGCAACGTTCCATTAATGAGAGCATTGCAACACTCACTACACGCCTTGAAAGAATGGTGAATCGACCACCAAACAATGGTGGCCAAGATCATGAGGAGGGAGATGATAATGAGAGACAAAACCGTGACGCCGGTGCTGCACGGCCACGACACCGTCCTCATCAAAACCGTCATGGTATGGGAGGTAACAATAATTTTCAGTATCACAATGCTCATGTTCATGATGATCCGTTTGCTAAAGTTAAATTTTCCATACCATCTTTTGGGTACCTATGATGCTGAAACTTATCTAGATTGGGAGATGACGATCGAACAAAATTTAATGCCCATCTAGTTCTGAAGTGCATAGAGTCGGACAAGCGACTAGTGAATTTAAAGATTTTGCTATCATTTGGTGGACTCAAGTAGTTAATTAAGCAGCCCACGATACATGGGATAGATTGAAGGTAGCTATCGTGCTAGATTTGTTCCTCCCGCTTTTAAGCGTGAAATGCGTAAGAAATTGCGGCGCTTAGACCAAAGCAATAGATCATTGAGGAATATTATCAAGAACGCAAATAGGCATCTTTGCGTTGTAATGTTGAAGAGGATGAGGAGGATAAGATGGCTCGTTTTTATGGGGGATTAAGGCGTGAAATTCAGGACATAATTGATTACAAAGAGTATAATGATATCAATAGATTGTTCCAGCTTGCTTGTTTGGCGAGAAAGAATTGCGGGGTAGGCAACAAAGGACAAGGAGCAATTTTGGAGGTATGTCTACATCGAGACCGACGCAGGGGCAACCCAAGACAGCCCCACCTCCTGTTTTTTGAGCTGCTGTCCCCTCTGTGAGTAGGGCGCGTTCAGCAGCACCGCCACCACCATCACGCGCACCCGAGGCGAGCAAATCTACTAGTGTGCAAGCACCAGCAAAGAGCTCTTCATCGGTGGACTACCTCACACCACCCCACATCGTAAGTTGTATTGAAGTTAATTTGTTTGTTATGAGATGTTAAGTATAAAATATCAAAATAGCATCTAAATCTATGAAGGGTGGACTGCTTTTAAGAAATTAGCAAAAAAAAAATTTTTTTTTGACTGTTGAAACCAGATCCAACGGCCTTGCCCACATATTGCAATGGAATGGATTCTTCACTTTCTTTCTTGCAAAAGAAGCACTTCCAGTGTTATTTACTTCCCTTGATTGTAAAGATAGCTCCACTAAAAAAAAGATCGTAAATATAGCTCATTTCGGTTGGAAATTGGAAATATAACTCTCACAACGGAAACAACACATAAATTGGAAACTAAAAGGGAAACAAGAGAAATTTAACTCATCTTACATATGCCACACATCATACAAAGAAAATACGATTTTTTGTACGAATAATCTATTTTTATTCGAAATAACAGAAATATACTCGCGACAACATTTTTTTACAGAAATAGACTCCAGTAGCCCAACCGTTGGTATCGAACCTATCGCCCAACGGCGAGCAACAAAGAATGTTGTTCAGAAGCCGTTAGGCGGTGTTCGATCTTCCGATCATTGGACGATTGGAACCAGTCGCCCAGCCACAGGGCGACTGCATGTGCAGTCGCCCACCCATAGGGTGACTGCAAACTACCACCCTGTGAATTTTATAGATTTTGTGAATTTTGTAGGTTATAACTGGAAGTTAATCTGCTGGATTTGTAATAAAAGTTTATGGTCGTTGGATGTTGTTGGAGCGTAAAAAAATTGTGAAACTTTTTTTAAGAACGATCAGTAAGTATGATGGTAAGTGATATTGTGATGTTACCGGGAATTCGTACAGGGAGGAAAACTGATATGTTAATATTGTTGGATAACTTGCTATGTGAATAATTGAATGCGAAAAGACAAGGAAATAAGCTTGTCTGAATTTAAATAGACTTCATAATACAGTTGGGAGTAATATGCCGCATACTTTTTGATTACATGTATAACATATAGCATCATGTGAGACTAACCCACCCAACTCCTTGTACGACCTACTGTGTGGACCGGGGCCATTTTCCCTTCCTTGATAGCTCGGCGTTGAACTACTCGGCGGCCTCTTTTGTTTTGGTCGTCATTTCCCCCTTTTCTCGCGCTCCCTCTCGTGATCCTCCCACTCCCTACGCATGCATGCCTCGAGATGAGCTTTCATCTCACGCTATATACGCAGGGTTTGCTCGTTCTTGCGGTGCTCCTCCTACCGGATCTCGGAGGACCTTGCGACATTCCACTCCTTGAAGTTAAGGGTCCACTGGTCCTCTGGGTGGATCTCAAGATCGATCCATTTGCAGTAGCCACATAGGGGTTCCGGGGACTGTGAATACAGGGGAGAGGTTGTTAGTGTATACTCTGAAGGAGAAAAGGTAGGAAAAACAGTGCACCTGGTCCTTACCGACTGTCGATAGGTTGCGGTGTCTAGACGGTGGTCAGGGTAGTCACTGGAGTAGTTTGCGCAATCCTAGTAATGCATACCTATGCTGAGACGGTGCTTAGACTTGAAGAACTTGCACGCGGGTCCCGGCACCAACAAAGGGGGGCGTCTCCTCCTCTGGTGGGTGTTGCGGCGAATGCTCGATAGGAACGTTCGGGGTGGAGTTGTTGCTATGGGGCACATCATTGTAGGGAGCTGACCTAGTAACACTCTAGGCTTATTCTGCCTGGGTCACAGCAGCCCTTGCTTTCTCATCGAGGGCAGCAGCTGACCGTGCTAGGTCGCGGGTTTCCTCCCATTGCTTCATCGTCTTGTCCCATTGTTTCTTCTGCCTTTTATCTATCCCGGTGTGGTGAAGCAAGCGCTGGTGTACTGTGGGGTTTGCTTGTGTAGTGTTCTCTAAGAAATCTCTTCGACCTCCTTTTATAGGGCTCCTTGTTGCCTTGTCGGTACATAAAGGTGCATGTGTGGTCCCGTCACTACGCAAAGCTACCAAGTGTGGAAAGCTAGTAAAGTTGGGCCGTAAGGTCTCTACGAAGATGTCGTACACGAGCTTTTGGCGCGTCAGCTAGAAAGCTCGATCGCGCCAGCAGAGCATGGACAGCCTGTCAGGAGCGCGGTCCTGTAGTGCCGTAGGTGAGTACGACTCCCAGCGTATGTTGTCAGCTGTGAGGCTGTCGAACTGCTCCACAAAGGGCAGATACGCCCACGTGACCTGGACGTGCATGAACTGTACCTACAAAGAATAACAGTTGTCACGTACGACCATCATTAATATGAAGGAAATAGCTGATTATCATATTAGTTACCCGTTGACGACACCAGAGAGAACCCATCGTCAGCCGGTCAACGTCTCCCCCGGGGTACATCTCTGCCCCGTACGGAGTCATGTCCTCTAGCATAGATCGTCCGAGGGTGAAGTGCTCGAATGACCACAACTATAGTAGCAGAGGACAGCCCGTGAGTACCGAGTTCGCCTTGGTCCTCAAGCATGCGTCGCACAAGCCACAATAGGCCGTGTCTAGTGCGACCGATCCCAGCTGACCTGGGGGGCCTCGCCGTCGGCGATCGCCCTAGCATGAGCGATGAGGCGGGCATCGACGGTGTTGCCGTGGCTGGTGGTGAAGAGCACCCAACCAAATAGCCACAGCAAATACGCCTCCAAGTGGTGCGAGACCTGTTGCTCATTCGCATCTGGATCCATCCGCTCCACCTGAATGCAACCCAGAAGTTATTAGTACGTAATAGCGGAAATGAGAGTTTACAAGGCTGATTATAAAGGGCACGTACCCGAAATTGTGAGAGCCACCTAAGGATGGCCCGTGTGTCTGACCCACCAGGAAGACATAGTAGTCATTCGCGGCACCCGGCGGAAGGACCCCTCGAATCTGGCGAGCAGGTCCGCGCGCCACCCGACAGGGTCGTCCGACAGGAAGGCAACAACTCCCACGATGGGAAGGCCAAGTAGCAGGGACACATCCTATAGAGTAAACGTCATCTCCCCGAATGGGAGGTGAAAAGTGTGCGTCTCTGGCCGCCAATGGTCCACCAAAGTCATCATAAGAGAACGGTAAAACATGAAGCGTCGTGATTGCTCCACACTGTCGTCCCCGCTCGCGGGCAAGGCTGGCCCGTCCTCGTCGTTGGCCAGCACCATCCGGGCGAGAGAGAGTACTTGGCATTCTGCAGCCTGTGTAGCAAGTAAAGGTCAGCACGGAACCTACTTACTAAGAACAATACAACGGCGAGTGCACACCAAACTGCCGTGAGGTCTAGTCTCCAGGCCACTCAAAGTGTGCATGTCCAGACCACTCCCAACTTAGCTGGCTCCTCCATGCTCCCAGTGTTCTAAAAGGCGTGCTGGGCAGCCGCCTAGGCCCCGCCTAGGCGCTGGGCGGCCACTCGGCGCCTCGCCTAGGGGTGTTGGGTGGGAAAAGCGGCCAAAGGCGGGCGGTGTGAGGCGGCTTGAGGCGGCGGCGGCGTGACCGCGTGAGCACGATCAAAAGACCAAAACGGAACAGGACCACAAAAACAAACCACGATCGCGCGATCCACGTAACCACGGTCCACGGTACCACAAAGCTAGGGTTACGTATGCGCCTCCTCCGCGCCGCCTCCGCACTATGGCGCCACCTCTCGAATCCGAGCCATCGCCGCTTGCGGGAAGCGCCGGCTGCGAGGCCGGGAGTAGCGCCTGCGCCGACTGCCACAGTGCCGCCTACGGGGCTGCTGCGGCGTGCGGGAGGAGCACCGACCTGCGGGAGAGGCGCCTGCGCGCCACTGTGGGAGAGAGGGCGCCGGCGGCGGCTGCGAGGGAGCTATGCGGCGCCGGCTGTGGGGAGCTGCGGGGGCGAGCTCCGGCTGCTGCGGGGGACGAGGGGAGCTGCGGGGGAAGCACCGACCGCTGCGGAGGGAGGATCTGGGAGGGGGACGAGCATCGGCCGCTGCGGAGGGAGGATCTGCCGAAGTCGATGCGATCTGGGAGGGGGACGAAGACAAGGGCTTGACTTGAAGACAGAAGACGAGGATCCACCGACCGCCGAGTGCCGACTGCCGACACGTCTTCGTCCGCCGAGGATCTTCTCGCCCGACCGTCGACACGTCTTGAGCATCGGCAGTAGCACTCGGCAGCACAGTAGAGACTAGGTAATTAGGTAATTACTAATTATATTGCTATCATTTCTTTTTATTATTTTCAATTTACAAGTTTGAAGCACAAATGCACAATAGTTATTCAATACCAAAAAACTCATATACATTGCTTAATGTGCCGGTTTTACAATTATACATCAAGCATTTACATCAAAAATTTACATCAATGGATAGAGAGCTATTATTGTTGCTCAAGGTAACAATTTCCTCATTTAAACATCAAATACATATATATATGATTGTTTATCTTTGCCTGTTATCCTCATTTTTTATTTAACCGCCTAGGCCCCGCCTAGGCCCCCTAGGCGCTAGGCCCCACCTCACCGCCCGCCTAGCGCCTAGCGCCTTCTTGAACATTGCATGCTCCCTGTAGGCGGGACACGACAGGAAGTGCGATGCAGCAGGTCAACGTGCTCGTCCAACAGGCCATAAGGTCAGTCCGACCCATGAAGAACATGAGCCATACCTGCAAAATGAATTCAAGTTAGCATTTATACCGAACTAAAAAACATCGCATGTAAATTAACAGTAAATAGAACTTGTAAGTAAATAAATAGAGCAGTACTAGACTACCAGCACAACACAAACTACATTACTAAAAAGGGGGATGTAACAAAGCAATTACACAAATAGTACATGAAATAAACGATGCATTTAGTACAACATTCCACACGTCAAAAGTGCCTACTACCAAAATACAGTTTACAATGAAATTTATTTCTAGTCTCCAACAACTAGTAGTACACACCGTGCCGCTCTACCTACTGATCAGCATATGTGTTGCATCGTCTAGCTATGTGCCCCTCCTGACCACATCACCCGCAAAGTGCACCAGATGCTCCGGCTTGCGCTTCGTCCATATCATTTCTAATACACCGACTGTCACGACCCTTCCGCCCTTGACATGTGTAACATCACGGAAATCAAAGAAGTCAGAAAATAAAATATTGTAAGATATTCTACGATACATTGTATTGAGTTTGGGCTTTTAAAATATTTTCTGGAAAATCTGGTTAAGGTTCCAAAAATTAAAATGTTAAGAAGGAAATACACCTGTTTAAATAATAGAGGATTCTAATTTTAAATCCGAATATGAAAAGATGATCCATAAGAGTGGGAGAAATACTGGACTAAAAATATAAACATACAAGTGTAAAAATTTAGAAACATGCAAACACCAACTACTCAAATCAAAAATTAAAAGAAAAGAAAAAGAAAAGGGGGGGAGCCGAAGCCGGTAGGCCCAACTCCCTCCGCTCTCTCTCGCTCCTCCCTCGACCGGCGGGCCCCACCCGCCCGACCCCCGTCCCCTCCGCCGGTGCCCCAACCCGCCCGTGCGACATGCGCGCGCGAATCCCGCGACGTGGGAGAAAACTTAATGGCGCCGCCCCCGGATCACGCTGCACGTCTCCGGTGCCCGTGGTCGCCGCTGCCCGCTTGTTCCGCACGGGGTCGACCGTGGCTAGCCGCGTCCGGCCGACTATAAAGCCCGGGACACCTCTCAAAAGCGTCGCCCCGTTCCCCTCATCATTTTGGCAAAAGGAATTGGCCGCGGAGTCCCCAAATTGTCGGCAATTCGCCGTCTTCTCCGGCTCCGACCACCGGCGCCCCCCTCGAGTTCCACCAAACCTCACCATATAAATCCAATTCCCTACTTCTACACCCTCTCCGGTGCATCGCCGACCTCCTTCCGGCCTCACCCGAGCATTTCATCGCCTGTACCGCGCCGTCGCCGATCGCCACCCGAGCTCATCGCCACCGCACATCGCCGACCCACCCCCGGCGATCTCCGGTGACCCCGCCACCACCAACAGCTTCGCCGTGACGCAAGCAACCCATTTCAGGCCTCACCCTAAGCTCCCCGGATCTCCCTCGCCGGCGATGCCACCGTCTTCCCCGGTTCCGGACCTCCTCTGCCCCGCCTCCCTCCGCCCAATACCTCAAAGGGTATTATTGCCCTTATAGGGTAAGAAACACCCGGCGTCCCTCGGCTATCGGTGCGACTCCTTCCCCGGCTCCCTCGGCGCTTCGAGCCCCGCTCACGCAGCGTCTGAGGTCGAGCCTTTCTTTTATTTTCCCCGGGTGACGGTGGGACCCACCTGTCGACGACCACCCGAGTACACACCCCGCCGGTAGAGCCACCGTCGGTGGCGGAGAGGGGCGGCGAGTGAGCCATCAGCCCGGCCCCACGTGTCAGCACCGCGCGAGCGCGATCACTGAAAGTGGGCCCCACCTGTCAGAATTTATTATTTTTGGCATTTATCTGAACCAAAAGTGTTCAAATGGGCATAACTTATTCATTTTAACTCCAAATTAAATGAAACCAATTTTTAAATTCATATAAATTCAAGAGCTATCCAATGGAACCAGAACCAATATTTTTGTAGCTTATTTGAATTTTATTGTGTTATTTTGGGTGTTGTACTGATTTTTATCCAAATTTTCACAAGACGTAAAATTAGCATTGAAACCCGGAAGAGGAAGTTGTCATCAGAGACTCGGAGCTCAAAATCCAGACTTTGGTAACCAAGGCGAGTCAATGCTTTGATCATATTGAACCTACATTTCTACAAATTATTTTGATTTAATTTATTAAAATGTGCATGCTGATATTTATATTTCAATACATGTTAAATTCAAATTCTAGTTATATGTCCATGCTTTTGTTTGAATAATATTACAATTCCTTTTGTATAATTGTTTATGCGATCCTTGTCACCCTAGTAAAAGTAATAGCAATACTACCCTCTTTAAAAATAAGTCCGTAAGTAAAATGCCATGCTTAGAACTGCTTAGGTAGTCATGGGTGTGAGCACCCAAGCATCATTTTTAAAAACTGAAAAGGAATGGTTGGGCAGTCATTGTGATGATGACTGGTGTATGTTGGATAAGTATTTTGCGTTCTAAAGAACCCCACATGCTTAGCTATCTGGGCGGATGGTTCGAGGGTGTGTGTATGTGTGATTGGTGCCGTGATAGCACAAAGGGAAATGTGGTAGAACCGCCCAGATAATCCTTAAGGACTGAATCTTGTGATGACCTCCCAGGTACAACAATACAACCACATGCTGGCAAAGTGTAGGCAGGACTAACTAATTTGCGTAGCTCTAGTGTGGTTACGTGAAGGTGTGAACACGAGCAAAGGGATGGATGGTCTCATCCCCGCCTTTGCCCGTGATGACTCACGAGGGACCCTTCTCGAGGGATGGTCGCATCCTACAGAAGATAGAGCTTAGCGGGCGTAACCACAAGTAGGATTATGCATTGTAACAGTCCTGTGATAGTCTACTCAACTGCATGGCTAAGGAATCATATGGGGCAACGAGCATATTTATCTCTTGTGGGTAAAGTGTACAAACTCTGCAGAGTAAGAACTATTCCAATAGCTGTGCACACGGTCATGGGCGGACATGGGAATCTAACTAAATATAGTTCTATTTCAAAATTTTGGTGGATGGAATGGGATAAAGTGGAGGGCAGAGAAAGGCTCTTATTTGAGTTGTCCTGGGTGTCGTCCCAGTGGTAATGTAAGCGGCTACAACGCTGAAGGCATAGTATGAAAAGCAGAGACCATGTAATGGTGGATGGTCTCTGATTCGTTGAAAATAAATGTATATGTATGAGCATCATGTTTAAAGTCCAAAATGCTAGGTCTTAGGAAACTTTTAAGTATCGTAGTTCAAAAAGCACATTTCAGCAAATAAAATAACCTGAGCCTCCCTTGCTAAAGCCTTGCATACTACCTACTGCATTTTGTGTATTGACTCGCTGAGCACGGTGGTTAGTGTGCTCACACTCGCAATACCAAAACCCAGATTCAGGAGCTCAAGATCACTATGCCTACGAGGAAGCCCCTGCTATGGATGGAGGAGACAACGCCGAGACTTAGGACAAATACTTCACGCCTAGAACCTTAAGCAACTAGACTAAGGTGTGGCTTGCATACGAATATTGCTGGGACTTTAGTAATATTTGTATGACCACTTTTGCCCTCAGTCTTTGCCTGTGGTTGAAAAGGCCTACTTTGTTCTGCTTCCGCTGTCGTACTTTTGTAATGTGAACAATTGGCCTAACTGGCCCTATTGTAAAAACTTCGCCCCTTTTTAAGGCCTAACTTCGACTATATTTTGTAATATTATTATGGCTTGATGTGAACTCAGTGATGTATGAAATGATTCAACAATGTATCTATGTGCATTATCTACTGATCCAGGGAATAATGTAGTAAGACACAGCATATTCTGGATTGAAAAATCTGGGTCTGACTGCATGTTAACATCTAGAATCCAGGTCCTCCCTACACTATCTAAGGTGGCGAAGTTCCGCACAAACCTGAACCCCCGAGCTTCCCGCACCACGCATGCACTACCCTCTCCTTGAAGAAGTACTCCGACATGAAGTTCGAAGGATCCATGCCCACAGTCCTGCATACAGCGAGGACATGAGAGCATAGCCTGTGTAACAGCTTCAGCTTATTGCATGTTCAGCTAGGTTCATTTGCATGATCTCCAAGGCATACCTCGTGGGTAACTAGGCAACGAGCCGTCCCAAATTCAGCTCTATCATGGAGTACCACGTCGAAATGATACTCCTTGTTGCCCATGATGTGCACTGTGTGTAATTGGCCTTTCTGTGCCTTCGTCTCCATGTATGCCGTAATTTTCAACAAGTACAATGCTCAGGGATTGGCCGCATGAAGTGTGGTGTTGTAGGGATGGCCCCTACCTAAGCCCAGCCGGCCTGTTAGAAGGTCATAAAACCCAAAGTGGGACATGTGTAATGCCATATATGCCCTTGAGTAGGGTACTTAGGTGTAAGGACATAATTGTAAAATACTCCCCATATGAATATATAAAGCGACCCAGGCCATGGGGAAAGCCCCAAGCATTGTTCACCTAACTCTCCACTACCCTCTATACTATTTGGTCTGTAACCACAACAGCCGGCGTCGTCCGTGGGGAGCGACAAGAGCAAGCTCCAAGATCTGAAGAAGGATGGCACCAAAGAAAGCCTCGTCATCGGCGGCGAAGAAGAAGAAGAGGAGCACGACGGAGATGCATGTCGACACCAGGGCCCCGGCGTCGGCGGTCACGGGGGCTAATGTCGACACGCGTGGCGCGACGACCGGCCCTACCACTGGCGCAATGGTCGGCACCGGCAACACCGATCGGGTAGTCGGGAGTAGTGACACCGGCGGGAGCGCCAAATGGCTCCGGCGGCAACGTCGGCCTTGCCTTCGACTCCGGAGTCCACCGCGCCCGGTAGCCGAAGCGACTCTGGCGCAAGCGTGGTCGCGGCCAGCCCGACGGTGCAACCCGTTGGGCCGACCGCTGCGACCACGGTGACGCCGGAGAGTGCTCTATTGACGACTATCGACATGTTCAAGTGGGAGTTGCAAGACCTCCGCGAAGCCGTGCGGGATATACAAGAGGCTCGGAGTCAACAGGTCCCCCCGGTGGCCGCGCCGAAGTCCACGCCAGGGCGAGCGGATAGCCACGGTGACCCTACCTCCAGTCGCGTTCCCCTTTAGCGCGTGGATCCGGAGTCACCCCTCTCCGCGGGCATGCAGCAATCAACGTGGCCGAAGGACTTCAAGTTCCCCAATGCTATTGAGCCATACAAGGGCGACACGGACCCTCAGGAGTTCATGCGCATGTACGAGACTGCCATCGAAGCTACAGGCGGGGACGACACCACCAAAACGAAGGGGCTCCCCCTCGCATTGCAGCGAGTGGCGCTCTCTTGGTTTTTCACCATAGATCCAAACTCCATCTATGCGTGGGAGTAGATCCGCGATCGCGTCTACAATAACTTCCAGGGGAGCTACATCGAGCACGTCGATGCGGATCAGCTCTTCGCTGTCAAGCAAAAATCCATAGAGAAGCTTCGGGAGTACTTCAAGCGCTTCACGAAGATCCACTGCTAGGTCAAGAATGTCAACGAGACGACTATCATCAACACAAAAATACAAGGCCTCCGCCTGGGGTCATTGGCTGAGTACAGCGCGCGCAAGCCAATCAAGACGGTCGCAAAGCTCTTCGACAAGGAGGAGTATGCGAGGGCGGAGGAGGACGCTCGCCGGCGCAAAGACGATGACCCCGACACCAGTCAAGCGTAGAACCCATTGAAGCAGAAGGCTCATCGAAGAGGGAGGACTCCCCCAGGGGCAAACGCAAGCAAGAGCCTTCAACGGACACCAAGAGCAGGCAGGACTCGAGTAACAAGCCCAAGCCCAAGCGTAATCAGCGTAGATCTCAAAGGGCCCACTACCTACATCCTCGACATCGAAGGCAGCTTTGAGGACGTCGCCCCCGCCTTTCGCGGACAGGGCCGTAGAGGCTGGGGGCGAGGAAGCGGCCGGGGCCGCGACGATAGACCCGGAGCAAAAATAGCACGCATCACCAGAACGCTTTGGGCAATTCCACTTTATTCATGCAAAGGGGCAACGACCATAGGGCGCTAGCTTACAAAAACGGATGCATAGCAACGCACGCCGCCACACCAGACCCCGACATCACACCTGTGGGTCCACGCTGTGCCCAGGGATGACGGCACTGTCTTTGTTGCGCCATGGAAGTTCATCAAGCCACCGGCCGAAGTTCCCCTCCCCGCGCAGAGTCCGCCGTAGCGCAACCTATGCCGCGTCCTCCCCGATGTAGCCCTAGATACGGTCATAGAAGGCCCGGACGACGGGCCGGACGACATGAACGGCACCAGACATCACCCCGGCTCTGGCTGGCATCTCTAGCTAGGGGTCAGCCAGCCCATCCATGTGCTAGTACCCTCGGTTGTGGAGCATGGAGAGCGCGACGCAAGCACTGACGAAGCCGCAGTGGTCGCCGAAGGCTTTTGCGGCACGGAGGGTAAGGCCTGAACCCTCTCCGATTCACCGAAGTGTTCGCGCCAGGTCCTCGGGACCGAATGTCAGGTCCGGCACGTCGACGCAAAGATCCTGGAGGGCACCCTCTAGAGACTCCATTGCCCCCACGCCGCCACCGACGCGTCACCCAGAGTCAGGTTCCTCTCTTCAAGGGACGTGGCGAGCTAGGCCTTCTCCTACAGCGCCGCAATCTGTTGGAGCAATCCATCGCGCTCTTCCACCGTTGCACGCCGGGCCTCTACCGCAGCACGTTGCGCCTCCGCCGCTGCGCACTGCGCCTCCGCAGCGAGTATCTGCGCATTGGAGACCGCCCTCGCGTTTTCCATCTCCAGCAAATGGATGCGCTCGTCATTGGTGGCGTGAGCCTCCTCGGCAGCTCGAAGCCGGCCCTCTAGCACCCTTTTCTCGCGGATACGTGCCTCCTCTAGGCCTCGGCTGAGAGCAAGGGTCTCTAAAGTGCGGTTGTTAGCAAAGTATCGGACAACGGCATAAGTCGTGAACCCAACACCCACCCTCATCTCTGATGCCTCCAGCGCTCCCGCCAGGAGCTCCATCTCGCACGACGACAGCGCTCGTCGATCTATGCTAGAGTTGGCGCACTCCGCGACCCCGTGGAGAACCCGAAGCATCTCTGGCCGGGAAATGAAGTCTGAGACAGCGGGCCGCTGAGCCTCCGCGCCGACGACTTCGATAGCACCAGGCATTGACATCACGTCCTAGGTAGGAACACCTGAGACTTCGTTACTCAATCCTTGTCCGCGTTCGGGAAACCTCGTCTCTCCTGATGCCGATGACGGAATGAGCGAGCAAATCGGAGAGAGTTTCGCGAAGTTGTGGGGGGAGAAAGAATTGCACCTACCTAAGCCCAGCTGGCCTGTTAGAAGGTCATAAAGCCAAAAGTGGGACATGTGTAATGCTATATATGCCCTTTACTAGGGTACTTGGGTGTAAGGACATAATTGTAAAATACTTCCCATATGAATATATAAAGCCACCCAGGCCATTGGGAAAGCCCCAAGCATTGCTCACCTAAATCTTCACTACCATCTATACTGTTTGGTCTGTAACCACAACATGCGGCATTCGCGTGCCTCTCCCTGATGTAGCCGATTATGCTGTGAAGAACATCTTCCACGATCGCGACAAGGGCTTGAGAACCCAATTGTACACCATTGCAAAGTTAGTCATCATTATGCCGTACCTTGCGCCGTCCGTGTCGTGCAACAACAACCACTTCTCCAATGGTTCTCCCTCGATCCACTGCGAAAAGCACTTGATGTTCCGTGAGCTCCTCCTTCTCGGACCAACTGGGTTAGACTCATTGAGTGCTAGCAAGCATTCCGGTTGTGCCACCCCAGGCATGACCGGCCCCTTGCTCCTCTCGTCGACGTGTTTCCTGCTGTGCTCATCCAACAACGCCCACAAAGTATCAAATATTCTCCGCTGGTTCTGCATAGCCAGCCTTTTGAATAGCTTCATCAACGGTTGTTTTAGGAACTGCTTGAAAAGGTTCGCCCCTAAGTGACGAATGCACCATCTGTTCCTCATATCCGGCCAATAAAAGGGAACCTCGGGGTCTTCCTGAAGTTTTCTTATGGCCTTTACAATCCTAGCGTGGCGATCATAGATTACGCACACACTAGGACAAGCGTCGACAAATCCAACCCTGATATGTCTGAGGAACCACAACCAGCTTTCATAATTCTCACTTTCCATGAATGCAATGGCCAGCGGCAATATTTGGTTGTTGCCGTCAACGCCTATGGCCGTCAGGATCCGCCCCTTGTATTTGTTGGTCAAAAGGGTCCTGTCAACTGGGATCATCGGCAGCATGTGCCTAAATGCCTTGATGCACTCACCAAATGCTAAGAAGGCTCTCTGCAACACCACATATCCTAGCGGCCTTGTGGAAGGCTTGTCCTACACAGTGATATATGTGCCCAGGTTCCTGTCTTGCAACACCTGAAGCATATGAGGAAGATTATCGTACGACACCTCAAAAGACCCAAAACGTTTTTCCAACGCCTTCTGCTTCGCACGCCACGCCTTCGCGTAGCTAATCTTGTACTTGAATTTCTTCTCAATAGCTACCACGATGTGCGTGGCCTCCATGCCTTTCTTCTACATTGTCTCTCCATACATCAAATTGGCTACAAAGGCGGATGTTAGGTTATGATGCCTTTCCAAAACAGTACTGAGAATGCAAGAGTGCAGCTCCACCTTCGATACAATCCAGTGAGTCTTATACTTGGGTCTATATGCGTGCACCCTCAGTAAGTCTCATACTTGGGTCTACGTGCTTGCACCCTCAGTGAGTCTCATACTTGGGTCTACGTGTGTGCACCCTCCAAGGACAACCGGCCTGCTCGCACGTCACGGTGTACTGCTCCCGGCTAGATTTCACCACCCGAAAAGTCTGCTGCATTGAAATGGCCCACATATTGATGGCATCCTGCAGTGATACCTTGTCAGCAAACATTGAATGTAACCGAACCTCTGTCTGATGATACTCCCATGGTGATTCATGGTCATCATGTGCGGAAAAACCCTCAGCATCAAACCAGTTCCATTCCTGCGGGACGAGAGCTCATCCTCATCCGAATTGTCCTCGTCATCCTCCTATACAGCTTTCTCTTCAGCCCATGTCGTCTAGTCATCGCACTCTATCTGCTGCACTATGTACTCAACTAGTAAGGTGCCCGTACGTTGCAACGAAATATCAAATGATATGGTCAAATCAGCGAACATGGTCCAAAACCGTTCTACGAACATTTTGGACCATAAAATTTCCTCCCTTTCTTATAAGATTGCATCCAACATCTTGTCTCCTTTGTCCAATGAGAGAAGGATAGCGTAATATCTGATTTTACCTCATAAGCACATAACTAAACAGAGAAGGAACAAACTTGGACTAATTAATAGTACAATCAAGAAAAGAACAAAACATGAATAGCAAAAGGAGACAACCAATAAACTTGACGACTTAGCACTTCCTCTACCTCCTCTTACAAGTTACTTGAGTTGGCTCCTGACAACTTCGCACCACGGAATCTTAGGCAACATTACCGTCTTCCTCGACTCCAATGGCTTCGCCACCGTCTCCGACGACGAAGGCCAACATTGACCCATTTTTTAACGGCAGTCCTTTAATCAAGCAGTCCTTTAAAATCATAAATATCATTATGAGTTATATAATCTAGTATTATTTATCAGCAGTCCTTTATAGTAGGTAATGATCCATTTTCCCACAAGAAAAGCACATTGATAAATTGAGTACATGCCATCAATAGTAGGTATAAATACCCATTTAATCAACGGCACAGAAATACTCCAATCCCACGTACCACAAGTGGATGATCCTGTTTGAAAGAAACGATGAACCAAAGCTTTAAATTCACACCCCATAATGCCAATCCAGCTGTTAACTTATAAAGCAGTGCCATCTTACATATTCAAAATTCAAATGAATTAGGACCCTAGAGGCCTACATGTCCAAGCAAAGACTATTAACAACAAGTTAGCCTGTAACACTTCAGAATTTCTTCACAGTGCATATACTACATGCGTTTCTTGATTTCAGATTTCCATCTGTGTAGTCAAGAAAATTTGCCAGACTAAACTGCAATTGAGGAGAACAACAAAAAAAACTCTGAGCTCAAAAGGTTGAAGTACAACAAAGCTCAAAGCCCTAGCATAGGCCACCACTAAGCTGGACAGAGACACTTTTCATGAGAATTGAGTACATAAATGAGTAAATCACAAGAGTAATCTACCCGTATATGAAGGCATTTTCTATAAGGAGTAATGTACCCACAAACCTTCATTGGAAGCACTTCAGTCCCTTGCCATCTGAAAATGAAAAAGCTCCACTATGTTGTTAATTGTAAGGACCCATTGCCAAATGTTTCATCAGACTAAGAGCATTATATAAAAAGAATAATTTATTTTTTTAAAATATTGGATTGGCCTTGAGAAGGTTGGGTGCAATGGAAATGGCTAAAACCTATTGTGATACAATTAGCTAGGAGGTAAAGCAGCACAGATACTTGGCATTTTCTGCAATATGCATGCATACTATGTCAGGGAATTATACCTTGTAGAAGTAAGCAACAAATATGACATACAATAGAGCAATAGACGCTACAAATTTTCCATATAAAAAAGATAGTGTCTATAAGTACGAAAACTATAAACCTGCGAGAATGAATTTCAAAACCAATAAAATATATATACAGACTATCTATGACCTTACCGTGATGGTCACTAAAACTCATCCTCCAACAACTTATCATCTTAATTAAGAAAGAAAGATCCTCATTTTCTCCAACATCATGAACAATCCAAGAAAAAGACAGTTCTATTTGCATTGGTAGCAAGTACTAAAACAGGAGACCCTAGAGGCATGATTGTTTATCTAATTAGTGATAATGCACTCAAGACCATGATCCGACAACAATTCAACCCCGTGAAATAAAATATAAAAACCGGAATGACATTACCAATTCTCCATGCCAGTGCTGCTTCTCCTAGGCATTTCTTGAACACATGGCATGCATTACACCAAGCCACCTTTGGTGCGCAAAGTGAGGGGAAGTAAAATTGAGGAGCAAATAAAGGGAAAGAGATCACACAAATGGAAGGCCGACTAACCAAACTTTTTATCCTCGCCACTGCAGCGCGTGCGGATCGGTAAGCGCACCCGAGTAGCGTGGCCGGCCGGCCAGTCGGCGGTGGCGCGATGAAGGAAAGGCGCGGGTGGGGAGGAGAAGGCGATCACAGCGAGCGGCGGAGTGGGGAGGAGAAGGCGGCCGGCGGTCGGTGCGGAGTGGGGAGGAGGCGGTGCGGTGTGGGGAGGAGGAGGCGGCGGAGCGGAGGGGTGGGGAGGAGGAGGGGGCGGAGTGGAGGAGAGGGGAGGAGGCGGCGGAGCGGAGGAGTAGGGAGGAGGAGGCGGTGGCGGTGCGGGGTGGGTAGGAGGAGGCGGAGGCGGAGTGGAGGAGGCGGGCGGGCGTCGGAGCGGAGGAGTGGGGAGGAGGAGGAGGCAGCCACAAGGGGAGGAGAGGCGGCGGCGGGCGGAGGGGGGGGAGGAGGAGGAGGACGCGAGGCGGAGGCGGGGAGGAGGCGGCGGAGCGGAGGTTGGGGAGGAGGAGGCGGCAGGCGGAGGGGTGGGGAGGAGGCGGCGGCGGGGGGTGGGGAGGATGCGGGCGGGGTCGGGAGAGGAGGCGAGTGGCGGAGAACGTGGGGAGTGGGGCGAGAGTCGGTCAGCGAGTTTTTGTGAGTTGGCCCCACATGAGCGGTAGCTTTTTAGAGGGATTGGGAGTGCGGACGACTGTCACCAACTCAATTTTAAGTAGTAGAGATATGTTCCCTTCATCAGCTTGTCCTGTTCCCTCACCATGGCGTGACCATTGTACCTCTCCTCCATGTATCGCATTGGCCTCGTCACGAGCATCTTCCTTCTCTTCGCTAATATGTGGGCCACCCGAGCTGTTCGCACCTCCCGGAGCACCTTGCACAACTTCTAATGGGCATGGTTGCATAAGCAGCACACACTTGTATCCACGACGTCGGCACCCTTGTACAAACCCCTTCCATGCAACAGTGGGCAGCAATGTTCTCAACTCCTATCTGATGTCTGTGGGAGACCGGCTCCAAAGCCCTTGTACGATGACGCTGCACACCTCGGGGTCCAACAAAAAACTCCGGGTAAGCCGATGCATCACATCTGAGATTCGAGCATTCTCACCGTCCGGGTGTACTAGAGTGGTTGGAGGAAAACCACTCAAATCCACACCATTCAGACCTTCACGAATGGTTACAACACCGTAATGCACTCTCAATGTAATGGGTATCGGCATTGCTGATATCTACTTGCATATATGTTTTAATTTTGTAACATGTTAAATCGCATCACACACTATGAAAGTACTGTTGAACTGCAATTTACATTTCACCGATCGTTCGCCTGTTGTAACCAACTACACTAAACTCGTAGTATGAACTTCCAATCGGCATCCCCCGCACCGATACCGCATTTTTATCGCTACTCGAGCTGTTCCCTACATAAAACAATTCCTAATGGTTTCGACACTTTACATGTCATTTCGATTTAAATGCCTATATACCAGTTATAATGGTACACATATTTTTCTAATATACTAATGACATTACATTCATTTGTATTCAATCATAAATATTACGTAATATTGTTTTTCACATACCAAATTATGAAATTGTAACGTAAATATTTACTAAATTTTGTAATACGTACAAATTTCTACGGACGATTAATTTGTACGTAGCGGTGACTGATTTTTCTGCAACTACAATTTTGTTCGCATGCCAATTTGCTAACAAGGCTAATTTTGTAAAACTATGTTCGCTAAATTATATACAACTACACGCTTGTATGCTTGCTAATTTCCTAAAACTATATCAACTAAATTTTCTATACAAAAAATTGAACTATTCCTATGTATTTCTACAATTTTCTACTAACAGTAACAGCTTCTTCCTCTCCTCTCTGCTTCTACGGCTGCTAATTTCCTGAAACTACATTAACTAAATTTTCTATACCAAAAAATTGAACTATTTTTATCTATATCTATAATTTTCTACTAACACTAAGAGTAAATAATATATGTACTGAATATACAACATTGCAAATAAAAAAATTACCAGATTTGCTTCTTCCTCTTCTCTCCTCTCCTCCCCTCCTTCCTCTCCTCTCCTCTCCTCTCCCTCTCCTCTCTTCTCCTCTCCTCCCTCTCCTTTTCTCTTCTCTCTTTTCTTTCCTCTCTTCCTCTCCTCGGCCGGCTGCTCTTCTTCGGCTTCTCTTCTTTCTTTCTTTCTGTTGTTGAGGGCGGCGGCCGAGCGGCACCACTTTTACCCCCCAAGTCGCCCGACCGTTGGCGATAGCGATTGCAGGTTCCCAACGGTCGGGCGACTGCAATTATTCGCCCAACAGCAAGGGGATTGTATGCGTGTCGCCTGGCCATTGGGCGACAGGCTCCAGTCGCCCAACGGTCGGGCGACTGGAGCCTATTTCTGTAAAAAATATTGCCGCGAGTATATTTCTGTTATTTTGAATAAAAATAGATTATTCGTACAAAAAATTTGAGAAAATACTGATACCTAAAGACACCGAGTATTAGAAGACCCTTTTGCAAAACAACATCACTCACTTGGCTAGCATTTCCTATGAGTTAAAACAACACTAAATATTAGTGTAAACACAACTAGTAGACAATTGCATCCAATTAGATTTTCCTACTAATTACCAACAGTAGTGCTGTCGTCTTTAGAAAATGCTGGTTCGGGTTTTGACCAGGGTTTTCAAAATCAGTTTTAAAATTTTTCCAACGGGCTCAAAATTTCTAATATTTTCGATTTTCGGCCAATTTTGGCCAAAATTTTCAAATCAAAATTTGAATTTTTGAAGTTCAAACAAAAAAATAAAAATAAGTTCAAACCCACAACTTGCTGCTCCATGGCACATAGACCTCACAACCAGGCTATGCACATGCATGTGATTGGAAGTGGTTATGAGTTTCCTTTATGCTTAACAAATAACAAGCAAAACCAAAAAATTTTGACCGAAAACAAATTTTACTGGGGGGGCAGTATTCTGATTTTTGGGAAAATGAGACAATTTTTGGCCGATTTTGAAAACCCTAGTTTTGATAGGACTGTCACTGTAGTGTCCGGTTGGATTCCGTCATCCGTTGAGACTACGATATCCTTTTTTCGCGCTAGTTTTTGGATTCACGATCTTCACAAGATAGTTAATGATACGGGGTCGCCCGATCTTCTCGAGGTAGGATGGATACTCACGGGAGTCTTGATGAATCGTAATGATCTTCCAATGCCAATGCAAGGGACGAACACTCTTTAATCTGCCAAAACACACTCGTATTGATTTCGCCGACCACCAAGCGAAGATCTATCGTGCACCCAATTCCCAACGGAAAGGCTGAACGATCTTGATTGAAGAAAACCACTCCTAATTCCCTATGGAACTTCGGTAGCAATGCTAACTCGAACAAACTTTAGTAGATTCATTATTCTCAAACATGGTCCCCATTACAATGAGGGTCTAACCCTCAATATATAGTACCCTATCCACCTCATGGCTGGCCAAGAGGTTCTAAACCAACTCCAACTCATCCCTACATGTATTTGGAAACAAACACACACAAAAGGAAAAACCTAAAATTAAACCGTCACTATATTTTGGTCATAACTTTTTATCTGTGACGAATTTGAAGGTGAGACCAGATCCATTGCGTAGCCCTTGAAATTATCTTTCCAACGAGTACAAGAACACCTGAATCGGACTCCGTTTGTGAAAGTTATGGCCTTTTTAGTAACTGCCTGTCAGGCTGTCCCGAACCGAATCCGAATTGAATTCTGAGTTGAATCCGAGTTTGAATTGGATTGAGGACGTGGGAGGTCCGAATTTGGCTTGTAAATCTTATCTAAAACTTGTAGTTTTAGTCCTTGTGCTCCTCCCTTTTGCTCTCCCAAGTCTTCACATGAATCATACCTAAGAATACGTAAAATAATAGCATGATATAGTATTCCAAGTTCATCATCAATTAAAAGAAATTCCTTTAGAAATAAATTCACCTGACAATATTTAATGCGGCTCAATACTTATTTCCAATTAAATAATGTATTCGCCTGAAAAGTGCTAAGCGTGTGCGTATCCGCATCAGTTAAAGTGTCAGAGAAACACGGAAAAACAACATATTCTAACTTTGAATCGACTAGAATTAAGCTACTACATTACCTTCGTATGAACCGGTATGATTTCTTCTTTCAATTTACCAGCAGCAGCAGCTGCCATAGCCTTCCTGTGAGAGTCAACCTGAACATCAACAGTTTGAAAGAATAAGAGCAAATAACATGTTGTGCGGCAATTCAGTCGTAGTCTCATACACACACAAGTGCAAATAACCTAAAATAGTTGGAGATTCTAGTGCAGCTTATACATGCATCTAAAGATAAGGCTTTTGCTGCATCGACTGACATTTGACTTACTTTGGGATTCCTTGCCCAATCAAGACAAACTTGGTTCACTGTCATGGACTCCAGGCCAGTAGCAATACCTTGAATGGAAAGAACAGAGCTCAGTTGACCAATAGTGTCAAAACAAAAATACTTAAAATCAACCACCAACAAAGCATACCAATATCACACATTCCAGCTTTAATAGCAGCGGCAACATCTGCAACTGCCTGAAGCCCGAAGTAGCAGAGTCTTAAGAGGAAGAGTGTCTACATCACCCAAAACAAATTAGTGATCAAGGCATGGGTAATCGTGGTCCAAATATGGGTATGTTCTTTTCAGCTTCTAAAAATTGCTTTTCAGTTTTTCTATAATAACTAGTTTTTAAACAGGGTATCTTTTCAAGATAGGGTCTACTAAGTTAATTGTAGTATATACTGTACCGACTTCATTTATACCGGCAAAAACTGCTTGTGACTTTCTGTTACTCTGTAATCTCTCGTATGGACAGCCTAAAAATCAAAAGCTACAGCCAAAAGCCATAAGCTTCAGCCAAAAAGAACAGGCCAAACAAAATATGATAAAGATAGCGAAATTACTAGGGAAATCAGCATAGAATGTGGCCATTCTTCATTCAACTGCCCTTTGGGACTCAGGAGCTAAGATAGTACAGACAGAATAACCTGATAGAATTAGAAGGTGGTCGGTCTTGACATCGAGGCCTAAGAGATCGTTGAAATGGTGGGCTGAGGTTGCAGATTACACCCCAATGAACTACAGCAATCGAGTGAGAAATCAGAAGAGAAATCTATCGGGAAGACACACGAAATCAAACTGAATTGGGAACTCTCAACTTCTGAATGTTTCGGCAATTGCAATATTTGCTACAGTACACTGAATGCGCTAAAACAACCGCAATACAACTGAACTAACAGACTGCGCTAAACAAAAGGACATAACTGATCGGATCCGCTAACTTCGGTCACGATCTGCACAGCTAACAATAGCATGACTAGACTCGGTCTAATGCCAGCTCAGACGGTCTGGATAATTTCCTACAATCACCTCCCTAATCCAGACTTTGCCCGTCTGCTCTTCTGACTCCCAATTTCGCTCGCATCTCCGCTAACTTCTGGTTTTCAGTGCTAACGTGTTCAAGTGTGATCTGCTCCTTCCCCACGCATTCACGTATAAAATGGAACCATGTATCTATATGTTTGCTCCTGCCATGAAAAACGGGGTTCATATGAAGTTCAAGAAAAGATACGACTTGCCCATATGACCACTTGATACTACTTGAAGAAATCATCACATGTAAATCCAAAGTTGGTATCACTTGTAGATGACAATGAAGCAAGAGCTCATGAAAATAGGTGGAGACGCAATTCATGAAAGCATATTCCTCTTGGAGACCATCAAAAGGAGTGGAGAACCATCAAGTGTTCCAAGCACACAACGAAATTCGGGACCCATCTGAAAATCTGAGGATCTATTCATAATTTTCCGAATTACGAAAGCCTTTCTGCAAAATTCAGGACACATATGCAAAATCCGAGGGCTGATCGGTAATTTATAGAAAATGGGGGACTTTTTCGCAATTTCGCCGATGCCAGCCCACGTCTTTCCCCTTTTTTTCTTTGCTCGTCCGGCCTGTTTGCCTCGCGGTCCATCAGGCCTGTTCGGTCGGCACAAAGCCAGCGGGTAGGGTTTCCCCTACCCCATTACACAGGGGCGACGGCGGCTTCTACCAAGCGGCCAGCCGGGCGGCGAAGGCCGACACGGGAACGGCGGGCGGTGGGCGGCTCGGCCGGGCGGCGCGCGATGAGGTGACGGACCGGCGGCGACGATCATGGGCCGACGGTGGCACGTGGTTCGGGAGAAGCCGAGGAGGCACGTGGTCTGCGGTCGGGCGACGACGCGGCTCGAGCCGGTCTCCTCGGGCGCCGTGCGGCATGGAAGCCAAGACGTTCCGAGGCGGCGGCTGTGCGGGGCCAGTGCGCACGGAAGCCGAGGTGCCACGGGCGAAGGAGCTGAGGCGGCGCGACAACGCCTCCGGAGGCCGAGGCCAGGCGGCGCGGCTGAGGGCAACATTGTGAATGTCTCATATTTAATCCTAAGCCGATGCAATTTTGTTTCTTTAACCGTGGATGTCCCTTCATGGATTTCGGAAGGGTTGTCCAAATAGCGTGAGCCGTCTCAAGATTACTCACCCTATTGAACTCATCCGTTTAAAGCTCCAAAATAGCATTCATTGCTTGGGCATCTAAATGAGCATTTCGCCCGTCTTGATCCGTTGGATTCAATGGATCAAGCGCCATGACGTAACCCTCATTTACGATTTTCCAAACGCTTGGACTTATGGCCTTTAAATAAATTGACATTCTAATTTTCCAATAAGCATAATTTGATCCATCAAAGAAAGGTGCCTTGACTATAGCAAATCCCTCGCTAGCCATCCTTTTCTCTCAAGACGGTTAAGTCTAAAAATGAGAGACCAAGCTCTGATACCACTTGTAGGATCAAGGATACCGACTAGAGGGGGGTGAATAGGCGGTTTTTAAATTTTCTTTTCAACTAGATTAAATTTCTTTGATTCTAAGAACAAGAATGAAAGACAATTTAAGCCTACACAATACTAGTCAAGCAAATAGCAATACTAGTACTAACAAGGGCTAAACAAAGTACTTAAGCAAGTAAACTTAGAGCTATTTAGAAAGTAAAAGAGAGATGTGCACACTTGATGTTTTTACCGTGGTATCGAAACTTGCGGTTCCCACTAGTCCACGTTGAGGTTAGCTCGAGCGAATCGAACCGGCTCCACGAATTAAGCGAAGCACCTCGATCACTAGTGGTAGCTCTTCCCGCTCCCGGTGGCGAGCTCCAACCTTCACAAGAAAACCGGGTCTTCTCACAAGCTCCTTTGAGAAGATCACCGATCAAGCTTCTCCCAATCGTCCAGGTGCCGGCAAGCACCAAGAGTAACAAACCACGAGCTTCGCTTGATTTGCAAACTAGTGCCAAGGATCAAACTAATGAATGCTATGCACTTTTTGCTCAAACACCTCAAATGAATGCTCAAGAGTGAAAGTAGGTGTGGAGTGAATGCCCAATGCTCAAGAATGATCAATAGAGTCTCTAACTTCTGTTTATGAGCGTTAGTGCGGTATTTATACCTTCCACCTACCAAAACTAGCCGTTTGGAACAAATTCGAGAAAAATCGAGGCGGCGGAACTACTGGCGGCCTCGAGCCCGTAATACCGCTCCCCTATCTGACGCATCAGAACGGCTATGTCAGAGCCTCTGCAGTGACCGTTGGTCCGTCGGCGCGGTACTACCGACGTTGTAAAGTCCGGTACTACCGCTCACCGGTAGTACCGCAAAGTCGGCGCGGTACTACCGCTTGAACCGAGCTCCAAAAGTCACTCTCTGGAAAAAAGGCTCCGATTCCCCTCCGGAACTACCTGTGGCCGGTAGTACCGCTCGACAATGAACTACCGCTCTCCTAAAACTCGGGGGTATCCGGAGGGTGCTTCTCTGGAGAAAGGGTCCGATCCACCTCGGAACTACACGTGGCGGTAGTACCGCTCGACAATGAACTACCGCTTCCTCGATTTTGGAAATGAGTCCGGAGGGTGCTCTCGGAAAAATGGGTCCGCTTGAGGTTCGGAACTTCCGATCGCCGGTAGTTCCGATTTTTCCAGCGGTACTACCGCTCGACGGTAGTACCGACGTTGAAATTTGCGGAACTACCGCATGTCGAACGAGTACGCTTTTGGCTTTTAAAACAGATTTTTCAAGAATGCATGATCCTAGTTGATCCATGGACACTTAAGAATTGCTATCAAGCTACTTGCCATGATCCCTCTTTATGGTACAATTATTTATCCTATAATCCGGTCTTCCACCATTCTCCTAAGACCGGTAAAATTGAAAAGGGGATCCTATTCTAAAAATACCTCTATCTTGAACCATGTTTGATCTTTATCCTTATCCTTTGGCTTGCATTTGTCAACCATAATCTGGACTTAACTTTTAAACACTCATTAAACAGTTAGTCTCATATTCATATAAACTCATTAATTACCAAAATTATTTTTAGGGGCCTAGATGCTTTCAATCTCTCCCTTTTTGGTAATTGATGACAACACACTTTATATGGAAATTTATTGTTTGAATATACCACTTATTTTGACAATTAGTTGTATATTCTTTTGTGACTTTTTGAAGAGAGAAAATTCTAGCAATGATTTTCATTTTGGCAAAGATATGAATTTTCCTTTTTAAAGTCAAAGAGGGGTGATACTCCCCCTAAATTTGTGCATGAAATTTTACAAGAGTATAAAAAATCTCATTTTTATCACAATTTTGACAAGATGCACAATTGAGATCATAACATGAGACAAGTGATAGAAACAATTTCATAGAAGTAAACAATAGTCATTACATATCCAGAATACATCCAATCATCCAAAAGCATAGATAACCAAGTTCATTACAATCATCCATAAAACATAAATAGAGATAGATTAGCCCTAATAGCCCTAGTTTCCATTCTTCTCCCCCTTTGGTATCAAGTACCAAAAGAAGCTACTCCTGGGGACCGGAGGAGAAGGATCACGACGGCGGCGAGTATAGCGCATGGGCGAAGGAGGCTGAGACAGGGACTGCTCGATGGCTGCAACACGCCCATCCAGGGAGTCCATGCGAGAAGAGAGGGAGGCAAACCCCTCGGCCTGAGAGTCTCTCATCTGAAGCAGGGTGGCATAAATCTGAGATAAAGATGCCACATCGGCTGAGGCTACTGCGACTCTGCTTTGCTCTGGCTGTGGGGCTGCTGGTGCTCTTCTTGAAGATCCTCCCGCTTTGGATCATTGTCGAGAGCTCTGGCGGGGGGATGGGAGGCTCGGTCTTGGCTTATATGCCTTATGTCGCTTGTTGTAGCTGCCTCTGAATCTGAACTTGGTCTCAATCAAAGCAAAAATGTAGGGTCCATAATTGATGCGTTTGATCCTGTCATTCTTGGAGGAAGCTATCTCCCTGATGATCAAGTCTACCACATCAAATTTCTGACCCCTCATAATGTAATCTATGAGATTCCAAGCATGTCCTCTTATGGCATCAAAATTCCCACTCTTGGGAAGAATAGTATGGTTGATAATCCTATTGATGATGCTAGGAATAGGGAGAAGACCAACCAAGGTGCCGGGGACAGACCTCTCATTAAGGTTGTAGAAAGAAGAGAAGGCGGAGATCTCAAGAGCTGGCTTGTCATAGACTTTCTCATGCCCACTCAACTCAGCTCTCAGGGCTAACTCAAACTCATGTTTTGTAGCCTCCAAGCTGCGTGCTGCTTGTCATCCATGTCAAGTCTTTGAAAGTCCGAGGATATGTGCCTTGTAGCATAAAGCGACGAATGATCTCCTCATTGTAGTCGATCAGTAGTGTCGCCACCGGTGCGGTCCACATCACGAAAAAGCACGAGAGTGCCATCATACTTGTCAATGGAGGACAAGTGCTCCCAATCAACCCACTTATGATCGACAAGCGTCGACTCTCTCCATATAGGCGATCAAAGATTTGCTCTGAAACTTGGTGTGAAACTTGGGGTTGATGGAGTTGGAGGGTAGCTCGTACTGATTTCTGCGACGCAGTCTAATATAGTCTTCTGCAGAAATCTTCCTCAAGTCGATTTGAGGATCTTCCCTCTCGATGAGATCCTCCTCAGATTCTTCCATGGGAGAGCTATACTGCTGCTGCTGTGGCTCGCTCTCCTCGAGACTCTGTCTCCTCACCGGACCTTTGCCACGGTCTGGGGCGCCTTCGAGAGGCCTCGAGCGGCGGGGCGGCGGAGGACTCTCCTGACTGTCCGGCAGAGGAGTAAAGTCTCCTCGTCGCTCTCCTAGTAACAGGCATCTAAAAGGAAGAAGATACAGTATTAGAGCCTTACTAGGATGGGTCAAATAGAATTGAAAAGGAATTGAAAGAAGTTGCTGTTCAATCAGGGCAATCGGTAGTACCGCCGTTCTGGGGCCGGTAGTACCGCTCGGCGGTAGTACCGCTCCAGTCGGCCGGTAGTACCGCTCGCCTGACCGATTCTAGGGTTAAGCAATGGGTTTGAGATTTTGGTATTTTCTTGGATTGAATCCATGGAATGGGTGTGTAAACACCTCTAGATACCAAAATCCCACATTTATCCTAGTTTAAACCTCAAAGAATCATCCACATTTTGAAAAACCCTAAAAATCAATCTAGGGTTCAAAGAGACAATAAAAGATGGGGATGATCCGAAATACCTTGAGGGATGAAGGAGGTGAGTCCTTGGGAAGTCGCAAGGCTCAAAAATCCGAGGAAAAACCGAGCGGATTTGAAGATCCAAGTTCGGTTTTTTTTTTGAGTTTTTGAGTGAGAGAGAGAGAGGAAGAAGAGGAGGCGGAAGTGAGGCGGAAGAACCGTGCGGGCGGGAGAGAGGAGAGAAAGATAGAGGCCGCAGGGAACTAGGGTTTGAAACCTCCCCGAATTTTTTAAGTCAAATCCGGTAGTTCCGCCGTGCGGGCGGTAGTTCCGCTCAACGGTAGTTCCGCTTGAGACTACGGTAGTACCGATTTTTCTGGGACTTGCAGAACTTTGAGAAGAAAGATATAGGATGCAAATGATCCCTAGTTTTTGCACTCAACTAACATCTTTAAGGATCATTATGCATTAAATGTATTAAAATAATAATTTTAAATAATTTTTGCATTTAATCAAATTTTAAAGCTTTTTCACAAGAACCTTTTTCACAACATTGTCCAAGCCACTCCAAAGAAGTATGCATTTAAGTGAACCATAAAATTATGCAATGTTGGAATAATCTAAGACATTTAACTCACTCCTAAGTTTGCAAAAATGACTTTCATCTAAAGGCTTGGTGAAAATGTCCGCTAATTGGTTTTCGGTCCGGATGTGGCTAATGCAAATATCTCCCTTGCCAACATGATCTCTCAAGAAATGGTGGCGGATATCTATATGCTTGGTTCTTGAGTGTTGGATGGATTATTTGAGATTTTGACAGACTATCATTATCACACAATAAAGGCACTTTATCAAAATTGATTCCATAGTCCATCAAAGTTTGCCTCATCCACAATAATTGAGCACAACAACTTCCGTGGAAACATATTCGGCTTCGGTTGAAAGTGCTACGAATTTTGTTTCTTTGAAGACCAAGAAACTAAGGATCTTCCTAAGAATTGACAACATCCCGAGGTGCTTTTTCTATCTACTTTGCAACCCGCATAATCGGAATCCGAATATCCAATTAATTCAAATTTAGCACCTTTAGGATACCAAAGCCCTATGTTATAGGAATGTTTTAAATATCTCAAAATCCTTTTACGGCCTTTAAATGACATTCTTTTGGAGAAGCTTGAAACCTAGCACACATACAAACACTAAACATGATATCGGGCCTAGATGCGGTAAGATAGAGCAAACTACCAATCATAGATCTATAAAGCTTAGTATCTACCGACTTACCTCCTTCGTCGAGGTCTAGATGCCCATTTGTTGCCATTGGTGTTTTGATAGGTTTCGCATCTTCCATCCCAAACTTCTTGAATAAGTCTTTTACATACTTTGTTTGGCTTATGAAAGTCCCATCTTTGAATTGCTTGATTTGTAGTCCAAGGAAAAAGCTTAGTTCACCAATCATTGACATTTCAAATTCCTAGACATCATATCACCAAATTCTTTGCAAAAGTCTTGATTAGTAGAACCAAATATAATATCATCAACATATATTTGACAAACAAAGAAATCATCATTGATAATTTTTGTGAATAGAGTTGTATCTACTTTACCAATTTTAAATCCTTTTGAAACAAGAAAATCTCGAAGGCGCTCATACCATGCTCTAGGAGCTTGTTTTAAACCATATAGCGCCTTAGAGAGCTTGTATACATGATTGGGATATTTTAGATCTTCGAATCCCGGAGGTTTTTCAACATAGACAAGTTCGGAGATAGTTCCATTTAAGAAGACACTTTTAACATCCATTTGAAATAATTTAATATCAAAGCTAGATGCAAAAGCTAACAAGATTCTAATTGACTCAAGTCTAGCTACGGGTGCAAAGGTTTCATCATAATCTAAACCCTCAACTTGAGTGTAGCCTTGAGCAACTAACCTTGCTTTATTTCTTACCACAAGTCCGTTCTCATCTTGTTTGTTTCGAAAGACCCATTTTGTACCAATCACATTTTGCTCCTTGGGCCTTTCCACCAATGTCCATACATCATTTTTGGAGAAGTTGTTTAGCTCTTCATGCATGGCATTTATCCAATCCGGATCATCTAGAGCTTCTTCTACAAACTTTGGCTTAAGAGAAGATACAAATGAATAATGTTCACAAAATGAAGCTACTCTAGAGCGAGTTTGAACACCCTTACTTACATCACCCAATATTTGATCTATTGGATGATCTTTTGCAATTGCATTATGGATCTTGAAGGGTTGTTGTTGATCTTTTGCTTCATCATCTATTTCTTGTATATCGTTTGAAGTTGAAGATGTAGGTGGTTCAACTTGTCTTGATGAGGTGGGTGATGTAGTATCTTCCTTTGGCTTGATGTCGCCAATTTGCATGTTTTCCATGGCTTTGCGTAATCCTTCTTCTCCTACATCATCCAAATTATCTTGCTCTTCTTGAGAGCCATTAGTTTCATCAAATTGCACATCACAAGATTCTTCAACTAAACCCGAATTTTTATTGAAAACTCTATAAGCTTTGCTATTTGAAGAGTATCCTAATAAAAATTCTTCATCACATCGACTTTGAAATTTAGAGAGCCGAACACCCTTTCTCAAGATGTAGCACTTGCACCCAAATACTCTAAAGTAGGAAATGTTCGGTTTTCTCCCAATGAGAAGTTCATAGGAAGTCTTTTTCAAAAGGCGATGCAAATAAAGGCGATTTATGGCATGACAAGCGGTGTTAATAGCTTCCGCCCAAAATCTATCGGAAGTATTATATTCATCAAGCATTGTCCTAGCCATTTCAATTAATGTTCGATTTTTCCTTTCTACAACTCCATTTTGTTCCGGAGTGTAGGTTGTGGAAAGTTCATGCTTTATTCAAGTTCATCACAAAATCTTCAATTTTAGTGTTTTTGAACTCGGAACCGTTGTCACTTCTAATTTTCTTTATTTTAAAATCAAATTCATTTTGGGCTCTTTTTGAGAAACTTTTGAAAATTCCGGAGGTTTCGCCTTTGTCATTTAAGAAAAACACCCATGTATATCTAGAGTGATCATCTACAATGACTAAACAATAACTATTGCCTCCGATACTCTTATAGGTTGTTGGCCCAAACAAATCCATATGTAAGAGTTCCAATGGCCTAGATGTTGACATGATACTTTTGGAAGGATGAGAGTTTGCAACTTGCTTCCCGGCTTGGCAAGCACTACAAAGTCTATTTTTCTCAAACTTCACATCTTTCAAGCCAACAACTAAGTCATGTTTGAAAAGCTTTTTAAGTTGAATCATACCCACATGACATAACCTTCTATGCCATAACCAACCCAAAGATGTTTTGCAATTAAACAAGTTTTAAGCAAGACTCATTTGAAGTGAAATCCACTAAATAAAGATTTCCAAATCTAAAACCTTTGAAAACAATTTCCTTTTCATTTTCTTTTGAAATAATGACATTTTCTTTAGAGAAAGAACAAGTTAAACCTAAATCACATAATTGAGCAACGGATAGCAAATTAAAATTTAGGGTTTCTACTAAAGATACATTGAAATGGAAAGGTCATTCGAGATAGCAATTTTACCCAAACCAAGTACCTTTCCTTTGCTATTGTCCCCAAAGGTGATTTTCTCATTGCTCCCGCTCTCAAAGGTGGTGAACATTTTCCGGTCTCCGGTCATGTGTTGGGTGCATCCACTATCTAACACCCAATGCCTTCCACGGTTTTGTAGTTCACCTACAAAAGAAAATCAAGTTCTTTTAGGTACCCAAATTTGTTTGGGTCCTTGGAGGTTAGTAACCAAGGTTTTGGGCACCCAAATGGATTTCCTTTTAGCACCCAAAATCGAGGTGCCAATGAAATTAGCAATAATATTTCCATTTTCAGTTTTTCTAAGCATATAACATGAGTCATATAAACCAATGGATTGAATCTTACCCTTAGAACAATTTTGAGACTCATGTCCCAAATCCCGCATTTTGTACAATACTTACCATTTTCTTTTACAAACCTTGGGGCTTGTATACGGTTTCTTACCTTTCTTGGGAATGTACCCAAGTCCTTCTTTGTTGAATGAACATCTTTGATCACTTAATAGTTTATCAAGTGTAGCCTTTCCTTTGTATGCTCTTTCCAAGCTTTTGTTCAATTTTAACACTTGTTCCTTTAAATCTTTGTTTTTATGAACAAGTAAATCATTATGGACAAAAGATATAGCATTTCTAGAATCAATATTAGAAGAGCATGGCATGGCAAGGAGTTCATCACATGATGTAGATATGCTAGATTTAGATACTTTTACACTAGGCATTTCATTTATAATATCGCAAGTAATTCCAATGTTAGTGCAAGATTTTTCATGGATGAGCAAATCATGAGCTTTCTTTAGCTCCTTATAAGATTCTTGTAGAGTTGTATGTTCCCTCTTCAAGATCTTAAATTTTGATTTCTCTTTCCAAGAAATTCATTTAGTTCAACAAGCATATCCATAAGATCATCATATGAAGGCTCATCATCATCAAGGAATTTTACCTTATCTCCTTTTGCCATGAGGCAAGTTGGAGTGGAGAATAGTGATGGAACTTCCTTGATTGCAATTCCGACAAGTCCCTTCTTCTTGGAGGACTCATTTTCACTTGATTCGGAGTCGGAATACTCTTCTTCGGAATCCCACTCTCCAATGTGGGCTTCATTTTTGCCATCTTTGTGAAGCTTCTTGAAAAGCTTCTTCTTGCCGTTGTAGCTCTTCTTGTTTGATGACTTCTCTTTGTCATCTTTCTTGTTGGGGCAATTTGAGGCAATGTGCCCTTTCTCATCACATTCATAGCAACATGTTGCTATATCGCTTGTTGGAGTAGGAGTGCCCTTCTTTGCCTTGTCATAATTTGCGCTTGGTTTGAACGTCTTCTCATGAACTTGTTCATTCTTCTTACTAGAAGAGCAAGTTCTTCTTGAGTTTTCCTCATCATCTTCGGATTCTTCACTTACCACCGCTTTGGCTTTGAAGGCGGTGATCTTTTTGCCTTTTGATGAGGATTGCTCCAAGAGCTCCTCCTTATCCTTCTTGTATAGCTCATTTGTGATGAGGTTGCCCAATAGTTGTGTTGGAGTCATTCTTGCTAACTCCGGTGAGTTGAGGAAGAGTGTCACCAACATTTCGTATTTCTCCGGCAAAACCCTAAGCATCTTTCTCACAATGTCAAGATCGGAAAGGTTAGTACCAAGGCCTTTGAGCTCATTCACAATGTTGTTGAGTCGTGTGTACATCTCATTGATGTCCTCATGAGGCAACATTGTGAATGTCTCACATTTAATCTAAGTCGATGCAATTTTGCTTCTTTAACCGTGGATGTCCCTTCATGGATTTCGGAAAGGGTTGTCCAAATAGCGTGAGCCGTCTCAAGATTACTCACCCTATTGAACTCATCCGCGTTTAAAGCTCCAAAAATAGCATTCATTGCTTGGGCATCTAAATGAGCATTTCGCCCGTCTTGATCCGTTGGATTCAATGGATCAAACGCCATGACATAACCCTCATTTACGATTTTCCAAACGCTTGGACTTATGGCCTTTAAATAAATTGACATTCTAATTTTCCAATAAGCATAATTTGATCCATCAAAGAAAGGTGCCTTGCCTATAGCAAATCCCTCGCTAGCCATCCTTTTCTCTCAAGACGGTTAAGTCTAAAAATGAGAGACCAAGCTCTGATACCACTTGTAGGATCAAGGATACCGACTAGAGGGGGGTGAATAGGCGGTTTTTAAATTTTCTTTTCAACTAGATTAAATTTCTTTGATTCTAAGAACAAGAATGAAAGACAATTTAAGCCTACACAATACTAGTCAAGCAAATAGCAATACTAGTACTAACAAGGGCTAAACAAAGTACTTAAGCAAGTAAACTTAGAGCTATTTAGAAAGTAAAAGAGAGATGTGCACACTTCGATGTTTTTACCGTGGTATCGGAAACTTGCCGGTTCCCACTAGTCCACGTTGAGGTTAGCTCGAATGAATCGAACCGGCTCCACGAATTAAGCCGAAGCACCTCGATCACTAGTGGTAGCTCTTCCCCGCTCCGGGTAGGCGAGCTCCAACCTTCACAAGAAAACCGGGTCTTCTCACAAGCTCCTTTGAGAAGATCACCGATCAAGCTTCTCCCAATCGTCCGTGTGGCAAGCACCAAGAGTAACAAACCACGAGCTTCGCTTGATTTGCAAACTAGTGCCAAGGATCAAACTAATGAATGCTATGCACTTTTTGCTCAAACACCTCAAATGAATGCTCAAGAGTGAAAGTAGGTGTGGAGTGAATGCCCAATGCTCAAGAATGATCAATAGAGTCTCTAACTTCTGTTTATGAGCAGTGGTACGGGTATTTATACCTTCCACCTACCAAAACTAGCCGTTTGGAACAAATTCTAGAAAAATCAGGGAGAGCGGAACTACCGCCGGTCTGAGCCCGGTAGTACCGCTCCCCTATCTGACGCATCAGAACGGCTATGTCAGAGCCTCTGCAGTGACCGTTGGTCCGTCGACGCGGTACTACCGACGTTGTAAAGTCCGGTACTACCGCTCACCGGTAGTACCGAAAGTCGGCGCAGTACTACCGCTGAACCGAGCTCCAAAAGTCACTCTGGAAAAAGGCTCGATTCCCTCCGGAACTACTCGTGGCGGTAGTACCGCTCGACAATGAACTACCGCTCCCCTAAAAACTCAGGGGGTATCCGGATGGTGCTCTCTGGAGAAAAGGGTCCGATCCACCTCCGGAACTACCTGTGGCCGGTAGTACCGCTCGACAATGGAACTACCGCTTCCTCAGATTTTGGAAATGAGTCCGGAGGGTGCTCTCGGAAAATGGGTCCGCTTGAGGTTCGAACTTCCGATCGCGGTAGTTCGATTTTCCAGCAGTACTACCGCTCGACGGTAGTACCGACGTTGAAATTTGAACTACCGCATGTCCGAACGAGCACGCTTTGGCTTTTAAAACAGATTTTCAAGAATGCATGATCCTAGTTGATCCATGGACACTTAAGAATTGCTATCAAGCTACTTGCCATGATCCCTCTTTATGGTACGATTATTTATCCTATAATCCGGTCTTCCACCATTCTCCTAAGACCGGTAAAATTGAAAAGGGGATCCTATTCTAAAAATACCTCTATCTTGAACCATGTTTGATCTTCATCCTTATCCTTTGGCTTGCATTTGTCAACCATAATCTGGACTTAACTTTTAAACACTCATTAAACAGTTAGTCCCATATTCATATAAACCCATTAATTACCAAAATCATTTTTAGGGGCCTAAATGCTTTCAGCCTGCTACGGCTTCAGGCCGTCTCGGCGATGCGTGAGGGGATGCGGACCGGCGACCGGGCGGGTCGGGACGAGTGGCCACGCACTACGGGCCCGGCCATATTCTTCGCATGCGGCAGCCGTACTGGGCTGCCATGCCAATTTTCTTTTTTTTTTCTTTTTCGATCTACAGTGCAATCAACATCTACTCTGTATGCAATCTACCGATCGACATTGTGCCGGCGACTTCAAGTCTGCTCGCGGTAGATTAGAGCGGATTTGCACCGTAGAAAATCAATCTAGAACGCGAAAACTGTGAATTTACAACGATCTAGATAATTCAATCTATTAGGCTTCGATGATTACCTTCGATTCACCAGAGTAAAGTCGTGCTGATAACATGTTAAGGAACCGTCGCTAGCGACCAGTCCGATCGATTCCTCTTCTTAATACGAAACGAATCAAATCACAGAAGACAGAATAATAGATTGAAAACACACAGAGAGGAAGAGAGAACTTCTGGTCTTTCTTTATTGCTTTCTGATTCATGTGTACAAAATCTGCCGGTACGGCTCCCTATTTATAGTCTACAATGAGGTACCCATCATGGACCTAGGCTGCTGGCCCAGACCCAAATTTCCTAACAGATTCCACCTGAATATGATGCCATCAAGTTTTTGAGTCGATAAATATATTAGACTTTTTTTATATTTCTCGTCGTAGGCTCTGTATCCTGCAACAGTATTATGATTATTAATGACCGCGGCAATGGGAAATAGATTGTTGATGATCTTCATTGATATCTAAGACCTACCCCTTGGTAGTGGAGGGTTTATTTGCAACCAACTCGACCCAATATTGATCTCTGGCGTAGGCGGTGACATCATTGCTCAGTGAGTACGTCTGACAATATCTATCATGGGTAAAGAAAATCCGACAAAAAACTTGCGGGGAAAAGCAAAGGTAGAATAAATTGATTTAGTAGGGAAAACAAAAAACTTATTGATTAAGCTTAATTGACAAAAAACTTATTGATTTGCACTTTATAAGCACTTATTGATTTGCACTTTATAAGCAACATAAACTTAGTTTTAATGACCATGACAACATACATGTGTAGGTTCTACTGAATTTTAATTGTAGTTATACCAAAATGGAACACGATAATATACCTTGATTCCCTAAAGAAGAACAAAATCAACTACAAAGTTGTTACATAATTAATCGATAGGTAAACATATTTCCTCTATAGATAACTATATTGTAGTCTTTTCTTCGTTCCCAGTGACTAAGGCTAATATTTTGGAATCACATAGGTCATTCACCATGTACGTTGCAAAGGTACGAAAATCAGAGGGAGTGGCCAACACCCTGTAACACGATATAGATTTCTCGGTATTCGCTAGTACTCATTAATCCTATGTAACACTTCGTAGTAATGCCTCTTGAACTAACAAATTCTAATTTTACAGTGCTACTAGCAGCCACCGGGCAACACATGCGGATTCTATGTTTGGCACAATATGCAAGTACTCGTTGATCCCATGAAGATAAAAGATCCTCATATTTGTCAATCTTGTAATAATTATTTCATACTTATCAATTTATATATGTATGCACGACATTGATTTTCTTACCGATTGGTTGCGTCCATCAATACAACACCGTTGGAATAGTCCGACCTCAAACAAATTCGAAGATAGTGTGCATACTTCTTGCTGTCTAGAGTTATAAAAGAATATGGAGAGTTCCACAATGTAGAATGAATATCACTGGGATAAGATTAAGCTTAATTGTATATGTGTGTATTTGTTTATAGATAGATAATTTACTTCATTTCAGTTAATTGATTTGTGAATGGATGTTTTTGTTTCTGAAATGAATGAATGTGAATTGTATGTATATTGTGTTGATCTGTTTGTTTCAGAGGGCATGGCTAGCATTTTTTGAGACTAGCCAACAAACAAATAGATTTATCAGTAGAAAAGAGTACCAGAGACAATTATTAACTCATAACTGTACTATCACAGACGGTTACGAGTTAATAATCGTCTGTGATAGACTGCATTATAGACAGTTCAAAAGACATGTGATGATATTATGTTATTATTAACATATAAACTCAGATAGCTTATGAAACCGTTTATGATGATATTTTTAAATTATCTGTACTGATTTTTTCTGTAGTAGTAATAGCCCAAAGTTAGTTGCAATTAAGGGCATGTGTGGAACATATGAATGTCGTTCGGTCGAAAAACTTGGCAGGATAATCCATATCTATCCCCCCCTCCGAGCGTAGCGTGTACGATCGACGACGGATTACTATTAGATCGGAACGGCGTACGTGTACATGCGCTCACCAGCTATCCCCAACCATGCATACCCATCGGTCAGTTTGACCAGCCAATTTGGTCTCCCACCCACGCGGACGCAACTGCATGCATTAATTCATGCGTGCTGCTTCCTGCTTAACTTGTACTTCGGTAGGCCCAAACTCTTCGATCGTCTCCAAATCATGCAAGAAACCAACTCGACTAGCTAGTCCAAACCGTACCATACTGTATACCATGCATGCATGTTGAGTGCTCAGCTCGATCCATAATTTCATTCCGTTCCAATTCCATTCCCATTCGTTCTAAAAAAGAAACAATTGATAATTTGCCACTCTATAGAATAATCTTTTAGAATTTACATTATATAGAATGTAATTCAGAATTTACCACTCTATAAAGTGGCACTTTTATCTTTTGTCACTTTGGATATTTTGCCCTTGTGTTTGTCATGAGCTTGAGGCTGTCATGACAGCATCAAGCTAGTGATGCGAATGATTGCCTGAATTAGTGGCACACTAATTTGTGAAACATATTACTTTGATAGTATGATATGTGACTATTGGATCGGTAAATTCGGTATAATTTATTGGTTCTACTCTACTTGTTGTCTATATTATCCCCCTATATCTAATTTCTGGCTTCGCCCCTGGTGGCACCCATCGTCGCTGGATGCGTGTGATGTAATGTTCTCTGGAAAATCTCGAAAAAGAAGAAGACTATCGAAAAGGCCAGATGATCGATTTACCATTACGGATGTCGATGTGTTTGAGACCCCTTTCAATCCTTGCCGAGCAGTATCCGTATTCTAAAGAATAGTCGAAATAGTTGCACGAGAACGGATTAAGATCACGTTCGATTCATGGAAGAACGTGACCAATGTTTAGAAAAGTGAGCTGGTAACGGAAGTTTTTTGATTGTTCGAGATCCTGAGAGAAAACAAGGCCTCCGTGCAATGACATATGTTGCTAGCGATGTGCAAAGCATGGAAGAACTTCAAAAACATACTTGTCAAGCAATACAAGGAGAAGAATCTGATGCCCTTCCACAAGTATCCATTCCTAGAACCGCAAAAGCAAGAGTTTGTGGCGATGAAGACGACAGATAATTTTAGGAGTGAAAGTGCGGCCCACAGAACCCTTCAGGCAAAAAAACATGCACTCCACAAACTCGGCACTACTGCGTATATAGGTAAAATGCCGCAATAGAGAAAGGAGGACGAGCAGGCAATCCTACGCAACACATCCCCATCATTTGCCAGGATCTCGGATGAGCGTGCTCAAAACTGGATAAGAGCGAGGTCATCTACCGTGTCGTCGGGGGGCCATCTCCTTTCAATACCCCGTAGACGAGGAAGTGTCCTACCGCCTGGTAAGATATCGAAGTACCTAGTTTGTAATTACTCCATAACTTTATAGGAAGTGAAATGACATGTTAGGCACTTGTAGGAAGCACTAAGTGTAGAATCTTTCGAAGGCTCATTCTAGGCTCTCACGGAGAGAGATATACTATTCGCGGCCCTGAAAAACAAGGAGTACCTGAGTCGCATGAGAGGCATTGGTCTTTATGTTCCTTCGAAACATTGTTTCTCAAAAGACTCCGAAGCGTACCGAGTAGGAAGAGAACCAAAGCCGAGCGCGAGGCATGGCTACGAGAGGACATTATGGCATCCCTTAGAGATGAGATGTAAAGGTATGTCAGATATCAGATGGAAAGGTATATCATCCCTTTAGATTAGCAAGAAGCCCTTGCCGCTCCTCTGCTAGGCAGCCCCCCAACCGTCCGAGTAGCTACGCATCCAACCCTACCTCGAAAAGCGACCACCGATTTCCTGTCGATGACATTCAAGTGATAATTATTATCTCTGGAATGCCCGATCCGCTGATAGGCCTATTGGAATAGCTAATTTTGTATCATTATGTAGGTGGCTATGAAATACAAGCTCCAAATGAGATATGTCTCCATTGCCCTGTGCGCTACTTGGGGCCAGGCGTATCCACCCGGGCCTGGGGCCTTGTGCACGGTGTAAATCTAGCACCAAGTTTCGCAATAGTGAACGTGGACGGTGTTCATGCCAACAAACGACGAGGTTGTTATTCTAAGATAAGCCATTGGAACATTCATCTAATGGCCCAAGAGGGCCATTTGCCTGGAGGCTCCTACACCGGTGCCAAGTCCATAAGAGCTATCTGCACTAGTGCCAAGTCCACAAGAGCTATCTAGATTCTATCGCCGTTTTGTGAAGGATTTCGGCACCATCGCCGCACCACTCAATAAATTGACAAAGAAAGGAGTTCCCTTCAACTGGGGACAGGCACAAGAAGATGCACTCAACCTTTTTAAAGAAAAGCTCACAAATACACCATTGCTCTAACTTTCTGACTTTAGTAAAACTTTTGAACTTGAGTATGACGCCAGTGGAATTCGAATTAGTAGCGTGTTGATACAAGATGGTAAACCTATTGCTTATTTTAGCGAAAAAATAAGTAGGATTAGTTTGAACTATTTAACTTATGATAAAAAATTGTATGCTATAGTTTGAACTTTAGAAATATGGCAATATTATTTATGGTCCAAAGAATTTGTTATAGATTTTGGTCATGAATCTTTGAAGCATATTAAAAGTCAATCTAAAGTAAATCATAGATATGCACGTTGGGTTGAATTTATTGAATCTTTTCCTTATGTCATTAAACACAAGCAGCGGGTTCGATCGGTTTTGGCGAAGACGATGGCGGTGTGAGTATGCAGAGTAGGAATTTCAAACTGGTTGAGGGGAAATGCCAAGGAGATGAGGAACGCGTTTTGACATGAGCAAAAGTCGAGGAGGCTGACCAGAGTAGCGGGGACGACGTGGAGGAGCTCAACGGTGCTTTGCCAAGCTTAGAGGAGACGATGTAGTGCAGCGGTGTTCCTAGTGATTGGGCAGAAGAAAAGGTGGGGCACAAGAGGGGAAACGAAGAGAGAAACGAGACCAAGAATATGACATGCTCGACTTGGTTTAGACTGTTGACGTGATATCGCGAGCGTGGCAACATGACGAGGTTGCGATGAGGAGTGGGGCGTGTTAGGGGGTCCGTGTTTGAGGCGCACAGTGTGAGTGCGTAACGAGCGAGAGATGCATGGCTGGTTGGGGAAGATGAATAGGGCTCTCGCACTAACAGGTTGGGCCGAGGGGCCAATCATCAGCGAGCGCGAGTGAGACGACATATGGGACGCGGCTGTGCGTGGGTGGAAAACGGCTAAGCCGGTGACAAGAGAAGAGAGAGAAAAGGAAATTATTTAAATTTTTATTTGAGATTTAAATTTCGAATTTCAGTTTAGATTTGAATATTTTGAGGGATTTCGCACACAGGGACTTTTGGAAAATATTTTTATTTGCACTGAATTGAATTTTAGAATTTTGCAAATCCAAATTTGATTTGGATTTGAATTTTGTGGAAAAGGGTTGCATCACAAAAAGAATTTTAAATATTTTTGGTGAACACATAGTTGATTTTGATATTTTGCGAATTCCATTTTCGAGCCAAGGAATTTATTTGAAACTTTAAATACAAGGTAAAGCTTTAGAAATGTTCCAGATGCACCAAAAGCTTTTGAAACTCGCTAAATTTTAAATTTGCCCTAAATTTAGTCTGTTACAATTACCGTCAGGTATCGTTTCTGCTTCTGCACTTCACTGGGATTCCATGCGTGTGCTCAAGTTATGCATACGGCTGGCTCCCACCACCTCCGATTGGTCAAACCCTTCCACCGTCCTTTTGGTCCTCCAGCTCCACGTGTAGGCTTTTGCTTTGCTCTTGTCCAGTCAATGCCAAACGCGCGTTTCTTGAGCCGCTAAGCAAACGCGTGCCCGCAAGATGCCAATACCAAATGTCAGGTATGTTTGGTAACTGCTGTGATTTATAACTTTTAGTTAAAATTTTTGAATTTTGACTGTTTACGATACAGATTACAGAGAGAAATACTCATTTATGATTTTTGATGGTACATATGTTGGGTTTTTAACGTGTACATCGTTTAACTTGTAGAACCCGTCTTGAGAAAATACTCTATTTGAAAGGTAGATACTGCAACAAAAGCCAAAAGCCGCTAGCTTTGAAGAAAAAGAACAAACCCGTTATTAGCCCTTGTACTCATATGGGCAGTCAGAGATCCTAGGGGTAGAAAACGGTAACGGATAATTCGTTTTATCCGATATTCGTATCCGAGAAAACGCGAATGTGGTAAACAAAAATCCGTATTCGTATCCGGTGAAAAATCGATAAAACCGTCAGGAATCCGTTTTATCCAATATTCGTATCCGAGAAAATCCGTATTCGAAAATATTCGTATTCATATTCGAGGATATTCGTATCCGTATTTGAGAATATTCGAATTCATATTCGTATTCGTTTTAAAAATATAAATTCGTATTCGTTTTAAAAATATAAATTCGTATTCGTATTTAAGACTATTCGATCGTATCCGATCCGTTTCCACCCCTAAGAGAGACCCACCCACTCTTCCGGCATGCATAGATGCAGCAGGGAAGCTAATGCAAGTAGTAGCTTCCCTTGGTCTTTGGCTGTACTTGAATCCTAGCCTGCTCTATCGCCGCACCAACATGGATTGAAGTCTCTGGCTTAAACATCTCAGTTTCTTGGGGTCAGGGCGTAGAAGATCTGCCTCCATATAAGTCAAGCACGCATGTCGCTATCCTACACTGCAAAATCCTATCTACACTGACTAATGGCACCAATTAAGCAACCGTGTAAGAATTAACAACGCACCGGCCAGAGGACAAAAACGACCTCACCTTGCTAGGCTTGTTCTTTTCCTCCAAAGCCGATGATTTTTGACTTCTACTATAGTACCTAACTTTTAAATAAAGTATTTTCTTAAGACGGGGTCTACAGATTAAACGATCTACACGTTAAAAGCCCAACATCTGTACCATCTAAAATTACAAGTGAATATCTGTCTCTCCGTAATCTATACCGTAAACAGCCAAAATTCAAAAATTTTCAAAAGCCATAAGCCGTAGCCAAAAAGAACAAGCCCTATGACCTGCATTCCTTCGGCAATGGCAGCCGTGGGGGCCCTAGGGTGTTCCCTGCAGCAACCTCAGGCCGGTGGCTCTGGATGTAGATTGCGTAGATCGATCTGGACGGTAAAACGTGTAATCCAACGGTTCGAGTAGCTTGAACCCAGCGAGGGGAAGGGAGTTGCTGAAGAACTGTCTCCCTGGATTTCAGCAGGGATGACTGAGACACAAAACACTTGTTTTCTGCAAGACGTGCCTCACAGGTGAAGCCCTGCATGCAAAGGTTAGAGAAAATTTTCAGATAATAAGGAGATGATCAGCACGACATATCAGCCCATGAGCTAGTCTTAACAAAGACGAAAGAGTACTCATATATATATATATATATATATATATATAGGGTCTGTTTGGCGTGGCTGCGGGTTATGGCTTTTGACTGAAATTTTTGAATTTTGGCTGCTTACGGTACAGATTACGGAGAGACAGTTACTCACTTGCGATTTTGGCTGGTACAGATGTTGGGTTTTTAACGTGTAGATCGTTTAACTTGTAGACCCTATCTTAAGAAGATACTCTGTTTAAAAGTTAGGTACTGTAGCAAAAACTAAAAGTCGTCAGCTTCGAAGGAAAAGAACAGACCCAGGCACTTAGAGGCTAAAGCAGAAAACTAGCTAGGTTTGTTAATGAGATACATACTAAGCATGTTAATCTCGAATTGGTTAATCAAATGAAGGGCGTTAATCTAGCAATCATGCACGCACGTGGGTGCTGTGGGTGTGATGTGTCCATCATCTTGACTCTTGACCAGTCTCCGAGTGGGTACAAATCATCTGCTACACTCCTGCTAGCTAATTTGATGTATGCGTGCAGTTAACCCTAGCTTAAATTCTGTATATCACTGTTCGTCCTAATACTGACAATTTTGACCAACAAACCAAATCCCGTGAAATCAGCAGCGCCTGACGCTCACATATCTATTCAGGAAAAAAAATGCTTCAGTGCGATGATATTGTTAACTAATTATTCTATTATGGTGTAAGTTGCTTTGTTTTCTTACCAAAATATTTTGAAATCTCGCTCACATAGTTACACATTAACACTGAGTGCAAAAATCACTGAGAATAGCCAGGTTTTTTCTTTTCTTTTATTATTTTATTTAATTATTTGGAAAGGGCAAACCACAGACCAGATATGCTCACCATCACGTTATAAGTTATAGTATGTTGCAATCTTTATGACTACTCTCAGGATCTTACGACCACTCTATAGTCACTACGACCGCTCTTGATAGCCGTACGACCACGTTGATGACTGTTACGACCACGTTGTAGGCCCTCCGATCACTCCTCGCTGCTCTGACTATATAGTCGTAAACTTCAGTAGAAGTTACGACCACGTTCACTGCCGCTGCGCTGGCTTTCCTTCAACCACGATAAATCACCGTAGTCGCAGCTCTCTACGACCACGTAGTGATCCTTCCGATCACTGTGGTCATAATGCTTTACGACCACGTCTCCCCGCTGTAGTCGTTTACGACTACGTCTTCTCGTTGTAGTCGTTTACGACTAGGCCTTCTCGCTGCGGTCGTAACCCCCTTACGATCACGTTCACCTCTTCATTGTGGTCGTAACCCTTTTATGACCACGTTCACTTTTCTCTGCCATGGTCGTAACACCCTACAACCACGTTCATTTTTTCACGGCCGTGGTCGTAGCACTTTACGACTACGCCTTCCTGCTGTGTGGTCGTGATCGTAATGTTTTACGATCATGTCTTCAACACCTGCGGACTCTTCCGCTCGATCGCTGTGGTCGTATCTCTGTTTACGACTACGTCTGCGATCCTCCATTTGTCGTGGTCGTAAGTTGTTTACACTGGAAGTGGAAGATGTTGGAGTTTAGCGTATGGCTTAATAGGGAAGATGTAAATAATTGGTTGAGTTCCCATTTAGTGCTCGAACTCTTTTTTTTTTGTTAAGTGATTTTGGAGGTGTGCTTCTAGTAATGATGTCAGCTAGAACTTTGTCACCAATGCTGGTTGTTATGTTGATTAGCAAAATTTTGGTTGGTTTCCATCGTGTGAGTCATGGTCGGTCGGTCACCAGGGCAATTGGAGGAAACATGCAGTGAGAAAGGGATTTATTGGGTTGGGTTCCGTGTAGAAGCAATGCCCTTTTCTTTGTGTGTTTGCATTATTGTGTCATGTTTTGAGATGGCTTATGGGTTGTCTAGGTGGAGATTCAGGAATGGTGCCATCCACGCATTATCCACAACGTCAACAAGCAAGTGCATAGTAGAACAGTAGATGGTTGGGTTGTGCTGATGTTGTATACTTATGCCATGTTTTCCCTATTGTCGATTGTTTACCTCGGTAGTTTGAGATGATTATACATGTTTACATGGTAGCTTTATAAGGATTCTTAGATGATGCCATGATGATAGATAACAGTATGGTACATGATATGGTTATTTGGTGTTGACATGCTGAAGAATAATGGTTAATGAAACATGACATGTGGATATGCTTAAGAGGAAATGTTGTATTACGTGCATACATATCATAGAAAAAGATGGCTTTTGTGGTATCTATGGTCTACTTTGTGTGAACCTCCCACGAGTGGGAAGAGTAAGACCTACATCGGTAAGCACTCCACAGGAGTGGAGGATGATGTCCCCGTATGAAAAAGGACGGGCTATTGAGGTCCTTGTATGAAAAATGATGGGTTATTGAAGTCCCTGCATGAAAGAGGGCGGGCTTGGGTGAGTATCGACAGGTGCTCATTCCGCTATACTGGTATAAACTAAAGAGAATAGTAAAGATGCGCATTTGCATTGTTTCCATGATAAGAAAATGTAATTGCGTAAGAGAGATTTAATGAAAATAAAAGAGTTAATAGAGAATGAACAGTTAAAGAGAATGGAGGTTAATCTTTACTATTATAAAAATTTGAGTTGGTGGTCGTCGGTCCGTTCTCCCTCCTTTCTTCTCAACTGTTCGATCAAAGATCAGTCGTCCAAATCTGTATATAGGTAGTTCTTCTGCTCCTCGTAGAATGATAAATTTTAAAACATGTAGTATGATAAAATTTAAAATTCCATAGAAACGCACGTGCATTCAGCTAGTTCTTCTTAATTTATAACTCTACTATTACATAAAGAGGAGTTGATCATCGGTGCGTTCTCCTCTCCCCTCTCTACAATCACCCAATTTGATATGGACCATTCATCTCCCTCCTCTCTCTCTCATGATACAACCGTCCACCCTCTCCACTTTTCCCATCTCCTCACGTATTCTAGCCACCCTTCTCTCTGTCGCTTGCTCTCTAATGTTTGATGTGTGAAGTTGACCAGACAGTAAGTTCTGTCTCACTATTTTTATGACCCCGTTGCAACGCACGAGTCTCTAACTAGTACAAGGATATGTGTAAGTTGATGTTTACTATTTTGCTATGTGCATGCCAAGTCTTACTCACTCTTGCTTCGTTGATGTTTTTAGGTGACCCTGATAACAGCATGCATGGATCGGGAGTAGTACTTTTGCACCACGTTCATTGAATAAAAAACTTGGTTATCACCTTTAGTACTCGTAGTTAGACTTTTGATGATTTAGCTCACTTAAGTTGAACCTTAGTTAAAAGTTCGCTTTGGAGTTGTCAAAGTTGTGTGGGCAAGATTGGTTCCTTTTTCTTAAAATAGAAATAAAGTACGGTTGTGACTATTGAGATCGTTGCTTTTGGTAGTGGTTATTACTTATGCATGCTTCAGATTGTAGTTGTTCTATTTGCAAATTTAAGTATGATCCCAAACGTATGGTTCCGGAAGTTCTCGGATGCGAGACCTCAAGCGTTCTTGAGTGCGAGGTCTCAACCTTCAATTGTAATGTATCTATTCTTGTTCGTAGCACTAGTTGTTTTAATGCATAATATTAAACACATGTTGCTCCTCGTCTTGTAGTAGCATAACTAGGGGGGGCCTAAATTTAGTAGTGACGGATGTAATTTAAAGTAATATAGAGTAGTGGTAGCATTCTAGGCCTAGATATTGGGCGGAGTATTACATCTTTTGACTCTTTTCATTTGAAGTTTTGGTATGTAAGCTAAGTTGGAGAATGGAATGTTCATGAAGAACAGAATACTGAATACTGGTGATTGTTTCTCTCTGCACTGTTTCCCTCCTAGGTTCCTAATATTATGACTAAACTCATATTTTGCGAAACACTTCCTGTTGAGGCACTGTCTGAAAAATGGGAAAAATCCCCCCAATAAACAAAGTCCGTAGAAATATTTTGACGCATAACAATCTTGTGACTAAAGAAGGTAAGTTCAATCCATCTTTCCCAAATCCCTTGGTTTTCCTCCATATAGAGGAACCTATAATCACAGCCCAACTCTATCTAAACATACCCTGAAGAGGTGGTTAGCTCGCTCATTTACAGCAAGGGTTGTAGTCCCACGCCATTACAAGTAAAATTAGCACAACAGATCAGATTCTCCACTGGTGAGGTAATTTACGCAGCAATATATTTCACAATCAACGCAACTGTAACTTGTGGTGCTAGATGCTACCATGGATACTAAGATATTCCTGTTTGCCATCTCCATAAAAAACATGTTCTTGTTGCCCACTTTTGAGTGATCTATTGCAATGATTTATTCAGTCCGTGTTGCAGATTGCTCTTAATTTTCGGATCATGCAGTTCTGGCAGGCACGGGATAATGAGTACAAAACTGCAAATACCTAGAAAGACGAACTTTAATGACCAAACAAAATAAAGTTGCCGTTATGGACACCAGAAACAATAGTTGTCAGATCAACTGTCAACAAAGGATACTGATTTATGAGCAGAGCATAAGCTGTCAATTGGTGCGGAAAAGATTTAAACTCATTCTGGTGATCATTGATCCAACAACTCCAATAAACTCGGTATATTTATTATATTCTCTTTTGGAGAAGAAAAGGAAACTTTATTTAAAAGTGATTGCTAAACTAGTCAATATAAGCAAAAGAAAATATAGGTGACTGAATAACCAGTACTTCAACATAATAATAGGAACCAGCTAATGGCATTAGGAAGAGCAAAGCACCACTAATTGTGTTTTGTTGGGTCTACAGCAAAATTTAGTTGGGAAGAAGAGAAAGATACTATACTGAAAGCTAAATGCACGCCATTGATTTGGCAGGTAGTGACTACTGATTGCTTCTTTTCCTTTTGTATACTGTCATTAGTGCCTGGAAAGTGGCAACTTGATATGGGCGTGCTACTTATACGAGCTTAATCTTATTGCTGCAATTTGCCAATATTATGGTACTCTACATTCAGATGGAGGAAATGCACCAATGTTAAACATCCGGAAGGTACTCTAAACTCGATAAAGTAACCGCTGTTACTACTATGAGTCTATGATAGTTCCAAGAAAAAATAGAAAAAGAAATTTTCAGTTGCAAGGGCACGAAGCTAACATTTGCTATAGGCTTTAGGCCGTAGACGGCCTAGTAGAGTGGAATAGACATCATCAGAGGTCCACCTGTTTAGCCACATAGGTGTCATGTAAGGTAAATGGAAAGTGATTATCTAACCTAATCATGTGACATATCTCAGAAAAATTAAGCGCATAGTACCCAACATGCACTTTGGTATGAGTACAGGTGTATAACAAATACTTTCGTTTGGCACACTCCTTTTTACATAATATCTGACTTATTGTGTCTTATTTCATTTATTTTGAAATCTGTGTTCTTTTCTTACCGAACTAGTAAAAGGGCACATGCTTAGCATTCCACTAAAAAAGACTAAAGTTTTAACGATTACATATGCATTTAACAATCGACAACAAATGCTCCATTCAGTGTTATGTCATTAGTCATTTAAATGATTTTGGAAGGAATCTGAACAAGTATATAGAGTTGGAATGAGGACAAAAGGAGTAGAACACCCAGGCTTAAAATAATGAAACTTGTAGTCCACTAGGGAGACCAAGATGAATTAATTACTCAACAGACTAAGCTAATCACAGTGTCAGGCTTTCTTTTATAAATAGGAGAGAATGATGAACTGATGATTCATACCATAAGCAGCAAGGAGTAAGAATAAGACCAATAACAGCATCAACAAGAAGACCAAGGATGACAGGACTTGGCTCACCTTGTGGGGCGTGCAAGTTCCTACGCAGGAAGTGTGTGAAGGGTTGCGTCTTCACCCCATACTTCTGCCATGAGCAAGGGGCTGCACACTTTGCCGCCATCCATAAGGTCTTTGGGGCGAGCAATGCCTCGAAGCTCCTCATGCATCTCCCCGTCAGTGACCGCTGCGAGGCTGCAGTCACCTTGTCATACGAGGCGCAGGCCAGGCTCCGTGATCCAATATACGGCTGCGTTGCTCACATCTTTTCTCTGCAACAGCAGGTGAGCAAGTCATGAAAGGCTTAGTTCACATTCCTTTTTTCTTTAAGAACAAGGAAATACCTTGCGAGGCTAACCCAGCTAACTGGTCATAAAATAGTTTTGCAGTATCATAAGAACAACAGTTATGCAGAAATTATTCCATAGATGCAGCTACACATTGAGTGTGATGTTATCAAATTGGCAAAACTGACAGTTTGTATCCCTTGAAACATTCTCACAGGTAGTCAATCTGCAAGCACAACTGGAGTCTCTCAAAGCTCAGGCAGCACAAGGGTATGGAGATGGTTCTTCAATCTCAAGCCCTCAAAAAGACAACTGCGGAAATATGTTTACACATTATGTGCAAGACAAGCAACTCTTTTTCCACCCAACAATGCCAAGTAATTCCTCAGTAAAGAATGAGAATCAGTTATACTTTGCAAATGGCCACTTCACTTCTACCTCAACTCAATCTTCGCTAGGCTACGAGCCAGATTTATGCATGCCTGACTACACCAACACCAATCCTTCTTGCGCTGTGCAAGGGAATGGGTATCATGACATGGAGGACCTTCAGTCAGTAGCCTTTGCCTATCTCAACCAGGCATGACAATATGATGTATTTGGTAGCTGTTGTACAAGTTCAAATAGTTTTGGTAACAATAACTAACAGATGTGGAGCGATTTTTATAGCATGAACATTGAATTACTAAAAACAAGCAGAGTGATGATGTAGTTCTTCAGCTCTTGAAAATACCTAAAGTATCTCAAGCTGCACTTTCATAGTTAGTGAATTTACGATATCCGGTTTCTGCAACAGTACTGAAATTGCTCAGAAGCACCAAATGGAACTTGGATTTTGACCCAAATAAAATCATAATCACAGCGAGCAAAATACAACATGGAATGAAATAGATGATAAAGGTACTACATCTTGGTTTGTATCTGTAAATCTGACGATCGATTTACTTTAAGTGAAGAGATGTATATTTGGCGCTTGTAAAAACCACTAGATTGAAGGCTTGTCAATGCTAGAAGCAAACATCCTTAGCCACTTCTTTATTCGTTTTAAAGAGATACTACTGATAGAGCCAAAGTGTTGTTCTGTTGTTCTGTGGATCAAAAAACAACCACATTATCTTTTTTTAAAAACTAAGCAGCAACTGAAAGTGGAGAATATAAAACAACAAGCATGCAGGCAGGTCTTCAGGTATTGTGGAGTACATAACAATGGAGCATTCACTAAATTCACCAATTTCATTCAAATTCCTCCCCCTCAGAACATATGTTTCAACATCAAGTTACAATGGTCTCTGCGCTAGTGCTACTGTGCTAGTATAATCAGCAATAGTCATGGTTGCATGGTAATCTCGTTCCTCACATTATAAGCTATGGCATAATTATCTCCTCTTCTTCCCCCTCTGTTTGGATTCCTTGTCAGGTTAAGTCATATATTGACTCCACAACCACAAGTTAGTCATAGAATGCCAACAATTGGAAGTAGGAGTTAGGCCTTCTGGGTCTCTTGTTTGGAGGATGAGAAAGGCCCACAAAAATGATAGCAGTGCACAAAATAGGTAATTCTGGCAAGTACCTTTGCATCTCATTATGCACAAGAAGAAGCTAGTGTTGGTTTGGAGGAAGTGATATGCGCTTACAAAAAGTGCATTTGATGTTGTTAGGTTAACCTTGTTGTATATTTATTTTGTGTCTCGAGTACTCATGTGTCAAGTACCTGTAGAAGTCTGTGTGGTTGTTACGACCGGTCGCTATGTGGTCATTACGACCGGTCATTGTTGCCTGTGTGTAGTTGTATGTTGAGTACTGTAGCTCCGAGTACTGTAGCTGCATCGAGTACTGTAGCTGCACCAAATACTGTAGCTCCGAGTACACTGTGGTCATGGCGTCGTGGTCGGTGGCACCGTGGTCATTGGCACCGTGGTCGTGGCTCCGTGGTTGAGGCGTCGTGTTGTAGCAAACCGGTCGTAGCTGTACCGAGTTCTATAGACGTCATACTCGGAGGAGTCCTGTAAACGTCATACTCGGAGGAGTACTGTAGATGTCATACTCGGAAGTGGTCAGCATTGTAACAGTCGTTGGTTACTATAGCAGTTGGTGGTCTCTGAAGCAGTCGTCAGTGCGAGTGGTTGGAATGACGTAGGTCTTCAGTTAGTTGGCGAACTGCTCGGTATGGGTAGGTAGTCGTTGTCAGAGTCAGAGTCATGTTGGTGTAGTGGGTGAGTGGCCTGCTTGTGAGGCCCGGTTGTTTCTATATACACCATGCAAATTTTTTGAGTGAGTTGTGCTAGAGAATAACACAGAAAACACAAAAAATGTATGAGCAGTTAGCACCACAATCTTGTGCTTAAGTTTCTTATGTTCAGCTTTGTTATTTACTCCGCCGTATCGTTCCCAACTTCAGCGAGCCATCCACTGTGGTTATATACGTCAGTCCACCGTGAAAGCGTGTGTTTGAGAGAGGCTATCACCAACATTTGATATCAGAGCTGAGTAAGAAATCTTGAGAGATTTTCAACATCTGGTATCAGAGCAGAGTGAGAAATCTTAAGAGATTTCTAACAGAAGTGCCGCCAAGGATTAGCAGTTCCTCTTTGCAAAACAGAATCCATGACGAGAAAGAGAAAGCGAGTAAAGCTTAATGACGCCAAAAGGTTTATTAGATGATGTAATACTCGGAATTCCCAGGAGAGGAGACCGCGACATTCTTGACAGGAACGCACGGATCGCTCGACAGCCTAGAGTTGAAGGAGAACACGAAGGGGAAATGGCAATGGGAAACATAACCGGAATGTGATGCAAAGATGAAACCGTAATTTTAGCCACCCAAGTTGACGGTACACTTGATACAGCGTCGACCTCGCGATTCTGCGGCTCTTACGCATATCGTCGAGCAGGTGTTGTGCGTGCCATTATGCATAGGATAGGACAGGAGGGAATAAGGGAGGTTACCTAGCTGACCTGCAAGTTTCCCTCGGGCGTCGAGGCTGCAGGGTGCTTGGGTTCTCCTCGGGGGCGGTGGTTCTCACTTCTCCGGCGCCGTCGACCACCTCCTCACGGGAGGCGGAGGGGGAGCTGTGGGCGACCGACTGAATAGGACGGGAAGAAAGAGAAGAAACGGGCCGTAACAGTAGCAGATGGGCCTAGGGCGTCAAGCCCGAACCGAACCGGAAGAGAATCAAGAATCTCTGTCTCTCTCTCTCTCCTCGGCGAAGCAACGTAGGTTAATTAACTCTCATCCGCCGCCGCAGTTGTGAGAATTCTTCTGCGTCTGTGTTCGATTCGATTCTTCCCTTCCTTCCTTCCTTCCTCAGGTTAATTGACAATCACAGTCTTCTTCTCTTCGGTGTTGCATAATCTAGCTCGGTTCTGGTTTTTATCCTTTCTGTTTTCGGAAGAGTCCAGGTTGTTTTCGCTTTCAGTTCTTGAATCGTTCACAGCGCGTGCAGAAATCCAGTTCGCATGCATGTCGGACGCGGTTTTGTACTCCCGTTTTGTACTCATACATGTACCTATTTAAAGAGCAATAGAGTCATGGAAAAGCAGCATCCGGGCAGCACTAAAATAATCCCTGAAGTTCGTTGAGTTCATCAGTTTTTTGTGTGCCTGTCTTCATTGTCGCTAGCAAGGGGAGGCGAGAATCGAAGACGTCATTCGGTTGGGTTGGGATTTTCTTGCCGATGAACTCCAGGAGGTGAGGATCTTTCTTCTTTTCCCTCAGCAGCAGCAATCTCCAGCTAGCTATGTATTTAGTATTAATTTGCCTCAGGCGTCGCTATTAGATCTACCTAGCTCGATCTTGCTTGCTCACAGCTGCAAAATGCTCGCTTGATTTGCTTGGGAATGTACGTGGGTGATGAACTGATGATGTTTGCCCTCTCAAATCTATCTACTACCTATTCGACGCAGTGTGCTACTACATCATCACATTGTCGCCTTTCTACTTGCTTTGCTTCCCAGGCCAAGCCAAGCATCAATTCTCAGCCTGCTTGCTGTCTGCTCTGCTTCCTTTTTCTTCCCACCCCCTCCAGGAAACCTGGCTTATTACTTTGGTAATTGGGCACCGAATAACTCCAGCTCCACACTTCATTTCAGCTGTTGGAACCAATGGATGTTTACGCCTAATGTTAGAAATGGATTTGTCTAGTGATCAGGGTTCTACTAAATCGCCATGTCGTCTTGTCACATTTCATATGTCCCCTTCTCTGGGTGTCGACTTGAGTGGTTTGCGTTCGTTTTTATCCATCAATTTGGATCATTGATGCTTGTGTGATGACTGCCCCCTTTTTCTCACTGACTTCCACCGTTGCTCCTCCTCTTTCTTTTCTCAGTTTACCATATGAATCCTTTTCTTTCAATTTCATCAACCGACTTTATCAAATAACTTTGTGCCCAAATAAAAAGACAACTTTTGCCGTTAATATGACATGATCCACGAGATATAAAACTAGCTAGTCTGTAAAGTGTGAAAAGAGGAGCCGGATACAGTGAAATTACTGATTTCTTCAATGTTAATTATGTAATCATTGAAAGTAATTTCTGATCAATCTGGGATCTTGTTTGTCCTCAAAGACAAGTTGGACATTCAACTCAAAGCAAGTCTTAATCTACAGTTCTTCATGGAGATCATCATCCTAGCTTGCTGGGGGATCTGGGCAGTATTAAATAATATGGTTTTTGAGCACATTGATCCCTCTTTGGATAGTTGGAAGATCAAGTTCAAGTTAAATAATATGGTTTTTGAGCACATTAAATAATATTTATTCATTTTGTTGTTTTCAGGGATTTTCGCAGCCACAGAGCTGCTTTATTTGATGGTATTGAAGAAGGTGGGATCAGTGCCTCAGCTTACTCCTCACGTGAAATTCATGAGCAAGAGAATGATCAAGCTATGGACAACTTGCATGATAGGGCAGCGTTCTCAAAAGAGTACGTATGATGTATTTCATTTCTTTGGCACGCCTGTTTGACACATTGAATTATGGTGCCATACAAACCAGGAAAGACTATCAGAACCTTAATACTATAACAGCAAACCCAGTGGCAACTGCAGAGGGCCAAATCACTTTTATGGAATAATCGAATCAAATTCTATTATGTTAGAATAATTGGAGATGGTTTAAACAGTTTTATTTAAGATTGATGTTAAATCATTTTATTCTATGTCCGCAAGCAGAGAAGGTATTTTTCATCAATCTGTTAGAAAGATGTAGAACTGAATTGGCAATTGCTAACAAATTACTGGGTTATGTACTAACTACTAAAGATGACTTCTTGAGTTTTTGGAGCTTAGCTGGAGCGAGAGTTTGGCACTTTTGTATGACTATACTAGTAGTACACTACACATTTCTAGAGCATCCAACTGTTATGCCATTATGTGACTCGTCTCTACACAAAATTGAACAGACGTCATTTATAATGCCACTTCCATGTAGATTAACACATAATATACACCAGAAATACATTAAAGTGCATCAGTAAACTATTGTCTTTTCATCTAGCGTAGCAGTAATATAGTATCTTTACTACTTAATAAATTAGAGTTGGTGGTAGTCCGTCCGTCCTCCACAGCTTTTCCCTGGATTTCTTTTCTTGCGGCGACGTGTGGACCAAAATCTCCACAAACCGCTTGCCCTCGCCTCCTCTCCATGAACCGCCGCCCCTCCTCCCTCGCCTCTCCACGCAACCGCACGCCTCGCCTCCTCAAAAACCGCTAGCGCCACCTCCTCCGCCGAACCGCCTCCTCCTCCCCTCGTCTCCCGCTCCACCTCGCTCCTCCAAGCGCCGCCTCCTCCCCGCCCCTCCTCCCCCCCTCCTCCTCCCCCCCCGTGATGCCGCCGCCGCCGCCGCCTTCCACCTTCCCCTCCTCCGCCCGCCCGCCTCCTCCTCCCCTACCCCTGCCGCCTCCTCCTCCTCCCTGCTCCTCCGCTCCGCACCCGACGACCGCCACCGCCGGCCGTCGCCTCCTCCCGCCGCCGCCGCCGCCCCAACCTCCTCCGCCATGGCCACAAGACGCCAAGGTCGACCGCTCCGGCCGCTTCGCAGACCCGTGCCGCCTGTTGGATCTAGGTCACCCGGACCTTGATTGTTGATTGTTGATTGCATACGTTTTTTCCTTCTTCTTCTTCCAAGGCCACCATCGGGGTCGAGTTCCAGACGCGCACCCTCCTCATCGACCACAAGTCCGTCAAGGCCCGGATCCGGGACACCACCGGCAGAGAGGCAAGCCCTATCCTTCTCACGAGTTATGTCTCGGTCCTCAAAAATATGCTTGCTATATAGGAACATGTAGAGATAGCACATCCATTTGATTTTTGTGCAATTTTAGATTGCATCCTTGGTCCAGTATGGATATTGGGAAGCGAGGAGGATATGGACGAGAAGCTTGACAAATTGGGAGTGATTTCTGCAAGGGCGGATGTGAAGTTGTTCTCGCCATTTGCATTTTCTCTTGACTTAATAAATTTTCCTGGTTTGCCATTCACCATGTTATGCTCACTTCAAAATTTGAGCCCGATTGTTATAGTGGTTTAGTGGAAACCCTGTTCCATGACAAGTATTTGGTTTCTTGCTTGATACTTATCCCACATTTATATCGTACATGGTTCATAGCCTTAAGAAATGGCTATCTGGCAGTGAAAGATTGTCGTGTACATGGTAGATTTTGTGTTCGAAATGTAAAAACTATGGTCGAAAGACACTCTATGCGAAATTCAGTTCATGGGAATTGACGACACAATTTTGATGTGTTTTTAATAGAAGAATTCGATGGGAGCAATAAACAACTTTCTTGCTTGCAAAGTGTGCTTAATTGAGAGGCTCTTTATGTGATTTTGATCATTGTGTTGGAGACAAATTAGACATATTGCTAAGCATCTTTGTTAACATGGCAATGTTGCAAGTAAAGCGTATGCACGAAGAGAATCGCCTTATTTTGGTAAGTGCTTCTTGCTTATTCTTTTTTACCCAGTGTTGTTGATAGTTACTTAACATATATAGTATAGGTTTTCTCGATAGGCTTTTACTTGTAATGATAGCATAATATAGTAAGACTACCTCCATAAGGGGTACATGTAGTTACCGTGATTTAATTTTCGAGTTGTAGGTGTTGCTATCTCCTTAGACTGAATGCAGGTTAAGGTGAAAGTATGGATTTAGCGTATGTACGTGGATGATAACTAAAATTTTTAATTGAAACTGGAAATGTCTGCTTCTCCTTGCGCTTTAGGTCACCGAGTTGTGGAAGACACACATGAGGCACCAGGATCCAGCAGAGACTTTGAACAAGGACATAATATCTCACTTTGTGCTCCGTCTTGTCTACTGCAGAACGTAAGCTTAACATTCTTGCATTTACATCGCATATTCATAAGCTTCCTGGTTTGTTTCTGGTGCTTTGACAAGGTTATAGAAAAGCTGTATTTTGTATCTCTCCATGCAGACTTCACTTTTTCGGTATCGTTTTCGGCTTGAGAGTCCTGAATCGCAGGTGACTTCCTGTCTATTTATCATATAATTGACAAGGTAAATAATTATGTTTTAACCATTGCTTGTTACATGCTACCTTTTTCAGAGGATGCTTATGAGTGAGTTTCAGCTTCCATACAAAGCATTGTCACACTCAGGATTTGAGGTATGGACTATGGACACTAATGAGCTGTTGAGCACTTGGATCTTGATGCTTTACGTTGATGAAATGTTCTTTTTTCTTATTTTAGGTCGAAAGACAAGTTAAGCCAAGTTGCACGTTCCATTTGTCAATCTGCAAATGGTATGGAACACTTTTTGCCGGGTCTATTTTGGTTAGTACTTAGACAATTTAAAATAAGTGACATGCATGCGTAAATATTCACTCGATATCCCAATTTTTGTCACCGCTTCCATTAATTTGTTGCGATTGCTATTCCGAAAGATGTTAGAATGAGTTACGAAATAGGTTGCTTTAGATGTTGCTGTTCATAGTCCATATTGTTGTGAATCATGCCTAGGTGGTTAATAGATGAAACAATGGATGGACTAATGGGCCGAACCACGGGAATCTATCAAAACTCAAAAGAAAATGTATTTGTACATTATAATGTGAAACTATTAATATTTCAATCTTTGTTACTATTAGTGATGTACTTTTTAGTGTGTCATCTATCTTATGGCAGAAGAGTTCAGCCATTAGTTTTTCACTATATGCAGGAAGAATAATATTTCGTAGTCCACTAAAGATTGCCCTGGCCCGAGTATTGTATTTTTTTTACTTTCTGAGTTTATTCCTTAACATATAAGGATTAAGGACTATGACCATGTTTTAAGTTTTAACCCAAAAAAAGGCTGCTCCAAAGCAGACTGTCAGCCTTTGTAATCCTACTATATGTTATTAAAACTTTAAGGCTCCTGAGATATCAATAATTGTTATGTATAGTATCTGGAGAAGCAAGACCGCTTTTCAAATCTCCTGAGATATACTTAAATGCTATCTTTGACATGTGAAAATGAATTTCTATAATTCTATGCCTGCTATCTACAGTTGTTCACTTTTTTGTTCTTTTGCAGGTGACACGCTTTAAATTTTCACAGATGACACGCTTTAAATTTTCACAGATGGCACACTAAATTTTACTGATTAGTGATTTGTCCACCCAATGTGTTTGCAAATACCGTGCAATTGGCATAGTATCTTGATATCTTGTAAGCATGTTCTTAATTTCATTTATCATGTTTGCGGTGATATTATGACCGATAAATGGCACATATACTTGACCAAGGATGGGAGAATTTCATTGGTTGGATTGTCCATCGCGAATGCAAGTATCTTCTTGATGCCATCATCGATTCCAAACTAGAGAAACAAAGGATAGCCTAAAACAATGGTCATGCTCGAAAATGTATATAAGCAATCGGCATTGACTATCACCTTGTACCACTAAAATTTCGAGTGAATGCCCGTGACCATAAATACTACATAGATAGCTAGAGCTAGCAAACCGATTATGCTCCATTTTAAACTATAATACATATTTTTTCATGACAAGGATGACTAAGAATCTTATAAGATGGTGTAACATGTACATTGGATTGATGGGAGTATGCTAAGATACATGGGAGTATCTTTGAGATACAAAGTACATTACTACAACAATGAACATATACAGATAAATTTGTTGCTAAGTATAATTCTAAGACTTGAAGTAGTTGAATTAATCTTAAAAAGACTTGCAAGAAGATTCATGCCATACTAACCTTTGTTAACATCGGATTACTTTCTAAAACAGCCTTCAACCCCTAATCTGTGATATTTATGATGACGTACAAATAAATGTTTATTATTTATGTTTTGCGTTATACATGATGATGTACGACAAAATTTATGTTTATTATTCAGTATGAGATCATGTTTGATAATATGTATCACTTTTATTTGGTACTTCGTTGCAACGCACGGGCACTTTACTAGTAGGATTAATACATGTTACATTCAGATCTTAGGGAACTGCATTTATTGGTGTGTTTCACCATCTGGTTGACAACTTCTATGGATGTTGATTTACTTCTGTGGTGCATCATTCAGTTGTGAAGATCTTGTGAATGCACTGGATCACAATGTAGTCTCCATCTCTGGTGCTAGATAGTAAACAAGCTTTTCTCGGAATCTATTGCTGTTGTAGGGGTGGTCCAACCCCCCGTAACGAGCCTTGCAACTGGTCCAATATATAATAGGCCCAATAGTATAGAGGGATATACAAATGTACTATCACATTTTGTAATCATTGAGGGGTAGGACGGAATTATATATATATATATATATATATATATATATATATATATATATATATATATAACCCCTAAGAGGGTATAAGGAGGGGGAGATCCACTCATTCTTACTAGCTCTCTTTAACTAGTCCTCTCATATGTTGTTTGGTCAGTAGCCACAACAGTTGGCGCTATCTGTGGGGAACGCGCAAGAAGCTGTGCAAGGGAAGGCGCTAAAGAAAGCTACCACCAGAGTGCTTGTGCCACGAGCACCCCAGATGCTTCCATATCCGAGGCTACTTCCAGCGGCTGCCCCATCGCACCTGCAGAGGTGGAGTGGCATTTCTCGTCGCCGGACACCAGGGAGTCGGCCTCCGTGCGCGTTGTAGGCCGGGAGGCCGACTCCGAGCTGCAGAGGGGGAGCGGCGTTTCTCGTCACCGGACACCTGAGAGTAAGCCTCCGTACACGGTGTAAACCAGCTCCGACCTACAGAAGTGGAGTGGTGTCTTTCTCAGCAACATTCTCATCCATGGTGTTCTGCTGCGCCCGCTCACACCTTAGCGGTATCTGCAGCATATCCTTCATCATCAGCCACCCTCGCGTCGAGCCATCACGTCGTCGCCTCGACACTAGGGAGTCGGCCTCCGCACACGGCAAAGACAGGCTCCGGCCTCCACACGTCCTCCGCGCGAGATCTCCGTATGCATGACTACAGTCATTAGCTATAGCTTGTCGATCAATACGCATGCGTGTGCTGCGCCGAGCCACCATGAGTCTCCAAGCCGGGCCTCTAGGCTGAACGACACCGGCGAATGTTGAGCCTCGCTGCCCACGTCTTCTGTAGGGATTCCGCGTTGCCTCCGCCGGCTTTCGCGCCCTTCGGACTTCGTCAGCCTCGGCTCCACACCTCCAACCTTGTTAGCCTCGGCTTCGAGACCTTGTCTGACCACTCCGTAGTCATAGACGCTTAGGGCTTCATCTACGACCGTCCTTTCCAAATCTATGCTTTTTCGAATTAATGAATGTTAGCGTGTTTGCCTGATATATTATATATCATTGCACTTGCACGTATCTAAAAGCAGTCCAAAGGCAGAGGCTTGGTGCCCAGACACCATGGTTGCCTCGCGCCCCAACGTGTTTTGCAGAGTATAAAGCACTGGAAACTTAGCCGTCCCGGCCAACTCTTTGCAGTATAAACGGCACCTCACGGTCGTGGCTTCGTCCGACCACCTCGTGATCGTGGATGGTTCGTAAGACAGCCTTGCGTTCATGACTTGGTACGAATACCTCGTGGTCGTTGACGCTTCGTTCAACCGCCTCGCGGTTGTGACTTTGTCCAGCCATCTCGTGGTCGTAGACGCTTCGTCCGACCGTCTCACGGACAAGACTTCGTCTGACCACCTCGTGGTCGTAGACGCTTCGTCTAACCGCCTCGCGGTCGTTACTTCATTCGACTGTCTCACAGTCAAGACTTTGTCCGACCATCACGTGGTCGTGACGTCGTCCGACCGCCCCACGGTCATTGACGCACACGTCGAAGCTTCATCTCACTGCCGCCTTCATCGACGCCAAGTCCGAAGGGTGCGGGACGGACCAGGCGCGTCAGAGCTTCGTCTCACCGTAGACCTCGTTGACGTCAAGTCCGAAGGGTGAGGGACGGATCACGCGTTTCAAGGTTTCGTCTCGCCGCCGCCTTTGTCGACCCTAAGTCCAAAGGGCGGGGGATGGACTGCGTGCGTCAGAGTGTCAGCTCGCCACCGCCTTCGTCGACGCCAAGTCCGAGGGGTGCGGGACGGACTGCGCGCATCAGAGCTTCATCTCGCCGCCGCCTTCGTCAACTGCGAGTCCGAAGGGTGGGCGACAGACCGCACGCTTCAACATTTCGTCTCACCGCCGCCTTCGTCGACCCCTAGTCCGAAGGGTGGGATACGGACCGCGTGCGTTCAGAGCTTCGTCTCCACCTCGTGGTCGTAGGTGCTTCGTCCGACCGCTTCGCAACCGTGACTTCATCCAACCGTCTCACGTTCGAGACTTCGTCCGACCGTCTCGCGGTTGAGTAGGCGCTTCGTCCGACCGCCTCACGGCCTAGACTTCGTCCGACCACCTCATGATCGTGACTCTGTCCGACCGCCCCGCGGTCGAATAGACGCTTTTTTCGACCGCCTCGCGGTCGTGACTCTGTCCGACCGCCCCGCGGTCGTGACTTCATCCGACCAACTCGTGGTCGTAGACGCTTTGTCTAACCGTCTCGCTATCGATACTTTGTCAGACCACCTTGTGGTCGCTGATGTGCGCGTTAGAGCTTCATCTTGCCGCCACCTCTGTCGGTGCCAAGTCCGAAGGATGCGGGACGGACCGTGCGCGTCAGAGCTTCGTCTCGCCGTAGACTTCGTCGACACCAAGTCCAAAGGGTGGGGGACGGACCGTGCACTTCAAGGTTTCGCCTCGCCGCCGCATTCTTTGACCCCGAGTCCGAAGGGTGGGGGAGGGACCGCACGCGTCAGAGCTTTGTCTTGTCACGGCCTTCGTCGACGCCAAGTCTGAAGGGTGCGGGATGGACCGCGCGCGTCAGAGCTTCGTCTCGCCGCCGCCATTGTCAACTGCAAGTCCGAAGGGTGGGGAACGGACCGCGCGCTTCAACGTTTCGCCTCGTCGCCGCCTTCGTCGACCCAGAGTTCGAAGGGTGAGGGACAGACCGCGCGCGTTCAAAGCTTCGGCTCCACCTTGTGGTCGTAGACGCTTCGCCCGACCACCTCGTGGCCGTAGACGCTTCGTCCGACCGTCTCACGGCCAAGAATTTGTCCGTGCACCTCATGGTCGTGACTCCATCCGACCACCTTGTGGCCGTGACTCCATCCGACCACGTCGTGGCCATGACATTGTCCGTCCGCCCCGCGGTCGTGACTTTGTCTGACCACCTCGTGGTTATAGACGCTTCGTTCGATCGTCTCGCAGTCGAGACTTCGTCCGACCGCCTCGTGGTCGTTGATGCATGCGTTGGAGCTTTGTCTCACCTTCTCCTTCATCAACGCTAAGTCCGAAGGGTGCGAGACGGACCGCGCGCGTTAGAGCTTTGTCTCGCTGTGGACTACGTCGACCCCAAGTCCGAAGGGTTGGGGACGGACTGCGCGCTTCAAGGTCTCATCTCTCCGCTGCCTTCATCGACCCTGAGTTCGAAGGGTAGGGAACGGACCACGCACTTCAAGGTTTTATCTTGCCGCCACCGTCAACGCCAAGTCCGAATGGTGTGGGACGTACCACGCACATCAGAGCTTCGTCGAACCGCCGCCTTCGTCAACCGCGAGTCTGAAGGGTGGCGGACAGACCGCACACTTCAAGGTTTCATCTCGTCACCGCATTCGTCGACCCCGAGTCCGAAGGGTGCAGAACGGACCGCGCGCGTCAGAGCTTTGTCTTGCCGCCGCCTTTGTCGACCGCGCGCTTCAAGGTTTCATCTCGCTGCAGCCTTCGTCGACCCTGAGTCCGAAGGGTGGGGGACGGACCGCGCACTTCAACGTTTCGTCTCGCCGCCGCCTTAGTCGACCCCTAGTCCGAAGGGTGGGGGGTGGACCGCGCGCTTCAAGGTTTCGTCCCGCCGACCCTTCGTCGACCCCGAGTTCGAAGGGTGAGGGACAGACCACGCGGATTAGAAGCTTTGTCTCTACCTCGTGGTCGTAGACGCTTCGTCCGACCACCTCGTGGCAATAGACGCTTCGTCCGACCGCACACTTCGTCGGGCCACCTCGTGGTCGTAGACGCTTCCTACCGCCTCGCACTCGCGACTTCGTTCGATCGTCTCATGATCAAGACTTTGTCCGACCGCCCTGCAGTCGTAACTTCGTCTGATCACCTCATGGTTGTAGACGCTTAGTCCGACTGTCTCGCGGTCAAGACTTCGTTCGACCGCCTTGCGGTCGTGAGTTTATCCGACCACCTTGTGGTCGTTGACGCGCGCGTTAGAGCTTTGTATCGCCGTCGCCTTCGTCGACGCCAAGTCCGAAGGGTACGGGACGGACCGCGCGCGTCAGAGCTTCGTCTTGCCACCTCCTTCGTCGACTGTGAGTCCAAAGGCTTGGGGGACAGACTGAGCGCGTCAAAGTTTCATCTCGGCGCCGCCTTCGGTGACGCCAAGTCTGAAGGGTGCGGGACAAACCGAGCACATCAACGTTTCATCCCTGCCACCTTCATCGACCGCGTGTCCAAAGGGTGGGGGATAGACCGCGTGCTTCAACGTTTCATCTCGCCGCCGCCTTCGTCGACCCCGAGTCTGAAGGGTGGGGGACGGATCGCGCGCTTCAACATTTCGTCTCGCCGTCGCCTTTGTCGATCCCGAGTCTGATGGGTGGGGGACGGACCATGCGCATTTAGAGCTTCGTCTCTACCTCGTGGTCGTTCTTCCGACCGTCTCGCGGTCGTAGACACTTTGTCCGACCACCTTATGGTCATATAGATGTTTCGTCCGACTGCCCTGCGGTCGTAGATGCTTCGTTCGACCGTCTCGCGGTCGAGACTTTGTCCGACCACCTCGTGGTCGTAGATGCTTCGTTCGACCGTTGACGTCGTCCGATCACTTCGCGGCAGAGACTCTGACGACTCCGCTTCGAAAGCGCCACCTGACGAGGCGCCTCTAGCTACATCACGGGACTTCGCCGGCCTCCTCGTAGGCATCGCCTCGAAGGGGTGGCCCGACCCATGACTCCGTCTCGAAAGCTCGACCTCAATGGGGCGCCTTCGACTGCATCACGGGACTTCGCTGCCCTCCTCGTAGGCATCGCCTAGGAGGGGCGGCACGACCGATGACTCCGCCTTTATGTTCCGCCCATGTCAGAATACGACCTCGACGACATGACCGCAGCCTTGACGTTGGAGGGGCTGGAGGTACCAATTGTATCAGCAAGTTCATTGGGACCTTTGTACTTGTTGGCGGAGGACGGGGGGTTGGGATAGTTGGTCACATCAGCTCGCCCATCGGGACCTCCGCGTTTGCTGTCGAGAGAGTTCTATTGTAGGGGTGGCTCAACCCCCTGTGATTGGTCCTTGCAACTGGTCCAATATATAATAGACCCAATAATATAGAGAGATATATCAATGTACCCTTACCTTTTGTAATCATTAAGAAGTAGGATAGGAATTTCTTGTCCTACTCCATTCATACATATAAACCCCCAAGAGGGGTATGAGGAGGGGGAGTTTCACTCATTCTTATCAGCTCTCTCTATCTAGTTTTCACAACAGTTGCCTTTTCAGTTGACAGGTGATATACATGAAGAAGTGGAGAATCATAACCGGATGCTGGACCGAATGGTACTAGTTTCCCGCAACATACTATTTTGCATGTTGGTAACACTCATGCATCACTTTGCTATTTAGGGTAATGATATGGATGCTTCGAGAGGATTTCTCTCTGGAACAGTGGACAAGTTCAAGATGGTTAGCATTTCCATATCCGCGCATCAGCTACTCCTTTTACTATTTTGTCATTCTAACAGTAACTTTATTTGATAGGTTTTTGAGACCAAATCAAGTCGCAGAATGGCTACCATGGTGGCATCCTTCATTGCTGCCTTCTTGCTCATATACTACCTAACCAAGTAGCTGCACGGTTAATTTGACTCTGCCTCGCAGTTGCGCTGTCTTCTTGCATGAATGTATATTTGCCTGATTATATGATCCAGTTTTGTGCACTTGTTGACCTGAACATTGGTAGATTTTCTGATATTTCGGATTGTAAGGTGATGTAACGCCCCCATTTCTGGAGACGTTACAGGACACCGTATCCGTCATGTCTGCACGATTCTGGCGTTCCATAGGAAGCGATAATCACAACAGTACAAGCTTACATTAAAAGTCTTACTTTATTACAATATAAGGATGTCACCAGTTTAGATAGCGGTAGCATGAGCCCATAAACCAAAATACATTACATAAACTCCCAGGCGGCTGGCGAGGCTAAGACCTAACACCAATCTTCGTCGGACAAGACTGGCTCCTCCAGGGCTTCTTTTTCTGCTGCATCATCTTGAATCCACTGACCTTCTGGTAAATTGTTCAACAAGTCATGAGTACCACCGTACCCAGCAAGCCACAAGGGTAATCCTGTCTTACTATTTGCAAGGATATTCAAGGATGGGGGTATAGGGTTTTATTATATTTGGTGGATGTAGTTTTATTTGTAAACAAGCAAAGTTAAAACATTTGCTCCTTAAGATCAGGGGGTTTATCGGACAAAGTTCTTCATTATCCAAATTAATATCCACAAACTCTACTTATGCCTCATTGTTGGAATCACCCAATTAACACAGCTTCATTAACCGGAAGCACGGCGTATTCGAATACCATTATTTCACTCTGCAGAGTTGCTCAACTTTACCCACACGATCCCTTAACCCTCATGACTGAGTTAAGAAAGCCAGGTCGTTTCACTGCTCGCTTCTTTATATAGACTCTACCTGGTAGCATTGCTCAGTCACGGCCACATGTTCAACCTGAACCTCCCCTGTCGTCTTAAGCCAACACTACCATTGTTAGGTACCCGCAGCATACCTAACTCCACATCATCAACACACCTCAGCCTATAGAGGTTCAATCGAATTGAGCAGCTACTAAACCAGTGTTGACAAGTCAACTCCTGTGGTCTGAGCGTTCACTATGTTTTTCATTTGGCACAAGGTTCTTGTCCTTATATTTTCACTGAGGCACCAAGCACAACCTTCCGCTGTGCTCATCGGCTGACCACCACCAATCCCATGACCTCCATCCTAGGGTAAGCGGTGAGGCCTAGTCCGTTTCTGGGAGTCCCACCAGCCTCTCTACCCTAGGTCCAATCCTAGGGTTTGGTCGTGGGCTTGGATCACTTGCGTGATGACCCCACCTTCTGACCCTCCCCCTAGTTTTCCCAAGGTAGAGCCGTGGGCTTGGATCACTTTCGCGATGACCCCACATTCTGACTCTCCCCTTGGTTTTCCCAAAGTAAAGTCGTGGGCTTGGATCACTTGCGTGATGACCCCACCTTCTGACTCCTACTTTGGTGCAAGTTTTTCCAACTCTAGCGGCCCGCAGCCAATGTCACTTAGTAGTACAAAATGTCGTATGAGATGATCTATTACTTTTAATACAGTTTTTCAATAATTACTAAGTTTGTCAAGGTGAATATGGCCAACAATTAATACAGGGCATTTTTTAGTGGTAGGAATAACTAAATATCATGCCATTCTAAACATTTTATTTTAAGCAATTAGTATTTCACAACTAATCATAATGCAAATACATTAATTAAATAATATAGTAACATGGGATTCAATATGATCAACAACATGTCACTTGCCTTCCTGATCAGGGATCTCGACTAGCTCGTACAGTTGGGGAGCAAGCTCTGGCTCTTCAACGGCAACCTCGACGAACTCGGGAGCTAGCGCAAACACATAAAATAACAACACAAGTCAAACCTTGATTTTAATCTAACTCAAGAAAATAATTCATTAAAAGAGATATAAATTACACCTACGTTTAAAAGAATTGGGACGATGTTTTTATTTCAATTTTTAATGGAATTAATAATACTACATTTCTAAAAATAAAGGAAGTACATTTTACTTCCTAAATTTCACAAATGGGAATTTATAAATTTTTAAAACTCGAATTTGAGGAAATGGAAGCCATATTTGGATTCTATGAATTTTCTGATCAAAATAGTGTATTTTTGTGATTTTTAGAATTTTTGGGATTTTCTAGAAATTTTTGGGATTTTTGGGAATTTTTCTGAATTTTTCATTTCTTATGAGCGATGTGAGCTCGGCCTACATGAGCAGTGCGGCCCGGCCAAGACGCCGCATCTTGGCGGCGACCGCTCGGCCGAGCGGGCGCGCCCATCTTGTGGCCAGGCGGCCGAGCCCGCACTCTGCCCGCCCGATGGGCGGCAGCCACGGCGGACGGCGCGATCCCGCAAACAAGGCCGTCGGATGGAAGCGGTGTCGATCGCTCGGTCACATTTTAAATGAAGTTGGACGGCTGGATGAAATAACCGCGAGTGCTCCCGATTCACCCACGTCGCCCCCTCGGGTCTTCTTCTTGCTCTCGCAGACTCTTTTCCGTAGAGAGCAGCGGGCGCCCACAGGGTGGGCGGCGGTCGGAGGGTCTGGGAAAGATCGGATTCCACGGAGGGGCAGTAGGAGAGCTCGGGGTTCCGTTTAAGGGCTTTAGAGACGACAGGGAGGGCTAGAATGGGTTTGCGGCGACCGAGAGGAGAGTGATCTCCACGGCGGCGCTAAGGAGCTCGAGTGGTGCTCGGGTCAATTCAGCTGGGTTTTCACCATCTACGGGGTACTAGGAAGCTAGGGGAGGTGATTGTGGAGCTCGGGAAGAACCCCAGTGGGCTGGCCACGGTGAGGCCTTTATGGCCGGCGGCGGCCTCCGACGCCAGGGCTTTAGGCCGAAGCCCGACCCCAGGCGAGTGCACTGATGTGATCAGGAGGTGGTAAGGAGTGTTTCAACGAATGTAATTGAATTCTAATTGACGAAATCGCAGAATTGGATATTAGGGCTCACCGGCGCAGGGAAGAAGTTCGGCGGCGACTAGAGCAAGAAGGAGCCAATCGGTCGCTCTGGGAGGTGGGTGGGGATATTTGGAGCCGATCCTACACGACCGAATGGCTTATCATCGCGTAGGGTGCGCTGGCCATGAGAAGGCACTGCGGCCGGGCTTCTCCCACGCAGGCGCGGAGAGAGAGGAAGCACTGGCGCGCAGTGGCTGTTAGGGGGAGCTGGCGGAGCTTCTGGCGGCCATGTACGGTGCTTGACCGTTGTGAGAGGAGGTGGGTGAGGTCACGAGCAGGCGGCGGTGTCCACGCCGTTCTGCGGCCGGGCGGCAGCGTGGCTGTGATGTGAGAGAGAGAGTGGTGGCGGCGGGGCCGGTAGGTGGGTTGGCGACGCCTGCAGCAGCCATGTGTGTCCCAGAGAGAGAAACGCCGATGTGTGCGGCGCTTTCGGGAAGGCTCGGGGAGGCGTCGAGCGGGCGAAGGCCCAAGTGGAAGGGAGAAGGCGTAAAGCCGAATCGGGAAAGCGTAAAACCGCCGGACTTTCCGAATTCAGTAAAAACTCAAAAATTCGGTTAAAATTCAAAATAAATTCTAAAAATTCAAAATTTTCGGGTTATTTCAACCTACCCCTCTTAAAGAAATCTCGACCCCGAGATTTCACTGGGTCCAGAAAATAGGTTAGGAAAATCTCGCTGTAACTCTGATTCTTTCTCCCATGTAGTTTCTGCCGCTGTATGGTTCTTCCATTGAACTCGGCACAATCTGACATTCTTATTTCTGAGTTGTTTTTTAGTTGTCTCAAGTATTTGTAAAGGTTCTTCTGAATACGTCAGATCTTCTTGAAGCTCAATTTCTTCCATTGGAACTGCTTCTGTAGGTTGTCTCAAACATTTCCTGAGCTGTGACACATGAAACACATTGTGCACTCTGGATAGATTTGGCGGCAACTGTACTTCATATGCCACTTCTCCGATTCTCTTGGTGATTTGAAAGGGACCTACATATCTGGGTGCTAGTTTTCCTTTGACTTGGAATCTTTTGACAATTTTAAAAGGTGTGACTTTGAGATAGACGTAATCTCCGACTTCAAAGTGTAAGTCCTTTCTTCTGGTATCAGCATAACTCTTCTGGCGATCTTGTGCAATCTTCATATTTTCTCTGATAATTCTGACGTGAGCTTCAGCATCTTGGACAATTTGAGGTCCAAGGAGTTGACGTTCTCCTGTCTCGGTCCAATTTAATGGGGTTCTGCATTCCTTGCCATACAATGCTTCAAACGGTGATATCTGTATACTAGCTTGATAGCTATTGTTATATGAAAACTGTGCAAATGGCAAACATGTATTCCAGGCTGCTCCATAGGTTATAGCACATGCCCTCAACATGTCTTCAAGAATTTGATTTGTTCTTTCAGTCTGTCCTCATGTCTGCGGATGATAGGCTGTACTGAAAGCTAGATCTGTGCCCATTGCTTCATGAAATTTTTCCTAGAATACAGAGGTGAATTGAGCACCTCTGTCTGAGACAATCGTCTTGGGGACTCCATGATACACTACAATCTTTGTCAGATACAGCTCTGCTAATTTATCTTTTCCATATGTCTGCTTAATAGGAAGGAAATGTGCTACTTTAGTCAATCGATCCACAATAACCCAAATAGCATCATATCCTTCTTTTGTCTTAGGTAGTCCAGTAATGAAATCCATCCCAATACTCTGCCATTTCCACACTGGTATTGGTAGCGGATGTAATAGACCAGAAGGTTTCTGATGGTCTATTTTTATCTGCTTGCACACATCACACTTAGCTACGTACTCAGCTATTTCTTTTTTCATGTTATTCCACCAAAATCTTTTTTTCAGATCTTTATACATCTTGGTACCACCAGGATGTATAGAGAATTGTGAGGAATGAGCCTCCCTCAATATCAAATCTTTTAATTCTCTGTGATCAGGTATGCAATAACGACCTCGGAAGGTTAGAATTCCATGTTCATTTTCTTGGAATTCGGTTGAACCTTTTTCTTGGCTGCTCTTTTTAAGCTGTTGTGTTCCTTCATCTTGCTCTTGAGCAGATTTAATTTGATCTGTCAATAAGGGTTGAATTTCAAGTGTTGCCAACATTCCTTGTTCAACCACTGTCAAATTTAATTTCTGCATCTCTTCCACTAAAGGTAGTGGTTGGTCAATTTCACTGACTATACATGAATATGCTTTTCTGCTAAGTGCATCTGCCACTACATTTGCTTTGCCTGGGTGATACTGAAGATTTAAGTCAAAGTCTTTGATTAGTTCTAACCATCTTCGATGTCTCAGATTTAACTTAGGTTGGGTGAATATATATTTCAGACTTTGATGGTCTGAAAATATTTCACAATGATTTCCCAGTAAGTAATGTCTCCAGATCTTCAGTGCATGAACTACTGCAGCTAACTCTAGGTCATGTGTAGGATAGTTCCCTTCATGTGGTCTTAATTGCCTTGAAGCACAAGCAACGTGTGAGACCATGTGGAGGTCACCCCATGGTTGTGATGAGTAATTGACTCTTGATCTAGGAAGATTGAGTTTGGTTTTTGAGGTTTGAGCTGGCTCTGCAAAGTTGTAAGTCTTAAGATTGGTCGTGAGATCGCTTACGATTCGTTGTCCAAGGTCGGCGCTGTTCGACCACTCGCCATGCTCGAAAACCATCGGAAAGTTTACGACCACACCGCCGGTGGTGGGAAGCCAACCAAGCCGTCACGACCGTTTGGAACCGGTCGGAAGCAAGAAAACGTCGTCACGACCATTATGGGTGTGGTCGAAGTCTTTCGGGTTGTTTACGACCACGCGCGCTCTCTCGGCAGATTTGACCGTGATCAGAAGCTTATCGAGAGGTATACGACCATGTTACGGCAACATCGGTGAATTTGGCCGTAGTCGGGAGTCAGCTGGACGACGCTCGACCACTTTGGCGTGGTCGGAAGGCGCCGACCACGTTGAGCGGTGAGAACCGGTAGGTGGCGTGCGACCACGTTGTGTAGTCCACGACTACTTTGGCGTGGTCGAGGCCTCGAGGCCATTCGACCACGGCGTGGCGTCTTCGACCACGTTGTGCACTCGAGCCACGACCACGTTGGGGGCTCGGTGGTGCGATCACGTTGGCGCGAGACATCGACCATGTTATCACGGATTGAGCGTGGTGAAACTCTGTTCGACCACGTTAGCGCGGCGAAGAGTCGTGGTCGTTTGGCGCCTCGGGTTGGTCGTCGACCACCGAAGCGATCGTTTTGGTGGGAATCGGTCGTAACGACTTGGGATGAGTCGTGGGCTTTGAGCGAGCTCGGTGAGCTCAAGTGTATCTGTGTGCAATAGAGTGCTCGGATGAGGTACTAGACTTTGAGCGATAAAGTTGTATCGTGTTGTATGTGGTCGTAGCAAGCTAGCGTTGGTCGTAGCTTGTATGCGCATGGTCGTAACGAGCTTTGTGATGGTCGTGACGACATGCAGTGTGGTCGAAGGAAGCGGGAAGTCTTCGGGGTTTTGACCACTTCTCGTCTTGTGCTTCGGGTGGTCGTGGGGATTTACGACCGGTGTTGTCTTGTGATACTTGTGCCGAGTGATGGTGCGTGTGTATTGTGCGGTGCTATGTGACGGTTTGCTTGTGCGTGTGGTGCGGGACTTGAGCTATTTCATGGTGAGGCGTGGGAGGACCGGGACTAGGCACGGGGAGGTGTTGAGGTCAGACGGTCGGAGACGCCAAGATGATCGAGGTGGTGAGGTGGTTGTGGCCGGGAGGCGAGGAACCGGGCTGGAGCTAGAAGGTGGACACGACGGCAGCGGCGAGGTGGATCGGGACTAGGCTCGTGGAGGAGTCGGAGGTCGAGACGGTCGATGCGGGTGCGGTCGTGTGCGGCAAGCGGATCGAGACTAGACTACGGAGGAGTCGAGGGACGAGATGATCTTGGAGACAAGTCTTAGTGAGGCTTGGGTGGTCGGGACTAGACATGGGAGATGTTGAGGTCCGAGCAGTTGGGTGAAGCCAAAGAAGACTGGAGCTCAAGGTGGTGATGAGGAACCGGGCCGATGCACGGTCGGAGATAGGTCAGTGAGGCTAGGATGGTCGGGACGAGACACGGTGGTGTTGGGGTCCGAGCGACCGGGAAGCCAAGGAGACCTAGTCTTGCGAGGTGGTTGCAAGCATGGACAGGAAGGCGGTGTGAGGGCATTTTGGAGAAATGCCAAAGCTGCAAGGAAGCTGTCCCTCCGTAAAGCACACGAGAAAGAAGTGGATTACATTGGCGCTAACGGGCAAAGTCTTGGTCATGGGATAGCGAGCAAAGCATTTGAGTTAGCGGGCAAAGTGAGTGTTAAAACCCGGTGTTAGATGGGGTTTTCGGGTTATCCCAGTATGGACTAATGGATGGATCCATTAGGGTTAGTCTCGTGTGAGGCTATAAAAGGGAGAGGGGAGGCAAGTGTTCCGAGTGAGTTGGTCGGCTAGGCCGTGGAGGCAGCCGCCTCTCCCTCCCTTGGGAGTGTATCTGTGTGTGTAGCTCTAGGGCTAGAGCTTGTCCTCCTGGGGAGTGGTTGCAAAACCTCCGTGTTATGATTTGAGAGGACTCATCTCTCTGTACTTGTTAGAGTTTATCTATGAGATGGAGTGCGTGTTTGTGATCTGGGTTGAGAGGTCGTTCTTGAGATGTTTTCATTGATTTATTTGCCATCTCTTCATTTTAGTTCATACAGATTTCCTTTGAGAGTTGGCTTATATTTGATTTGCTCGAGCGTAGAATCGGCTCAAGGCAATTTGGCGATTCATTCCAGAGCAAGGTCGAATCGGAGAAATTTCGTGTCTCTCGGTCATGCGCCTCGGTTCTCGCTCTCGGTTTGCAGTATTTAGACTTTGCGTCTTCTTTAGCTTCGACCGCCTTGAGAAGATCGGTTGAAAGGAAGTCGACTTGAGAATACAAGTTTCGGTTTGTTTATCTCAAGTTTCTCAACCGGTGATCGAACACTTCCTTAGTGGTGAAATCGCCGTTGTTCATTGCTTTCTGTGGTCGTCGCTCCGACAAAAGTAGTACTTACTTGCTTGCTCGTCATTTTCCGATCAAGTATCGACCACGTTCTATTTGCTTCCAAGCATCGCTTACCGATGGTCCAATCACGACGTTCGACTTATTTGTCGTTGTCGGTTGGTTCGACCGATCAAGATATAGATCATCGCTTTCTTTTGCCTTTGGTTTCCGAGTGCTTGATGGTCGTAGATCTCGTGATCGTGTGCCCCACGGTCACATGAGGTGTCTGCGACCGCAATCGGCTATAGGTGCGAGTCGGTCTTCAACCACGTTGATCGTACGACCATCCCCATTGGCTTACGACCACGGCGGTTCCGACCGCACTCATCTTTCGATCACTGCCGCTTCACCGTTGGTCATACTTTGTTGGTCGCCGTTGTCATCCTTTGTCGAGCGGGTCGACAAGCGCAATCTCGATATCGATCACGGTAATTCGCTCGATCACCGGTTTCAACCATGGGCGATTACTCTACGGTCTTCACGACCACTGCGGAGAGACTCTGCCGATACTCTCTGCCGATAGCTTTAGACCACGGTTTGATTTCCCGGTATCGCTCGTTTCTCTCTAGATTTCGACCACGCCTTTTGACTCTTTTCCTCTCGGTCTTAAACTAAAGATTTCTCTGTTCTCTCTGAGTTTTCCAGTGAACAACTAATCTTCTCCTTCACGACTCTTTAGCTCTTGGAGAAAGATAGGGTTGAATTTTGAGAGAATTTTAAGGCACCATTCACCCCCTCTCATTGCCATTTCGGTCCTACACAACGACCTTCCTGTCTTGCATTAGGACACATCCCAATCCCTGTTTTGATGCATCACAATAAATTTGGAACTCCTTCTCTGGATCGGGCAGTGTCAGAACTAGTGTCGTTGTTAACTTTGCCTTCAACTGCTGAAAACCTTCTTCACAATGATCTGTCCAATCAAACGGCATGTCTTTCTTTAACAATTGAGTGAGTGGACGAGCAATCTTCGAGAATCCCTCTATGAACCGGCGATAATAACCTGCCAGTCCAAGAAAGCTTCTCACTTCAGTAACAGTCTTTGGCTGTTTCCACTCCATCACAGACTTGATTTTGTCAGGGTCTACTTTGACTCCTTCACTGATTCTGTGTCCTAAAAATGCAACTTCTTTCATCCAAAAGTCACACTTGCTGTATTTTGCATAGAGCTGATGCTCTCTTAGCTTGGTCAAGGCAACATGTAAGTGTTCCTTATGCTCTTCTTCAGTCTTGGAATAGATCAGTATATCATCTATGAATACTATCACAAATCGATCCAACTGCTCCATATACACCAGGTTCATGAGATTCATGAAGTATGCTGGTGCATTTGTCAAGCCAAAAGGTACCACTGTAAATTCATAAAGTCCATACCTTGTGGTAAATGCAGTTTTCTCACGATCCTACTTTCGGATTTTCAATTGATGATAACCCGATCGCAGATCAATCTTTGAAAACACCCTTGCTCCCTTGAGCTGATCAAACAAGTCATCAATTCTAGGGAGTGGGTACTTATTCTTAATAGTTACTGCATTTAACCCTCTATAGTCAACACACATCCATAAACTTCCATCTTTCTTCTTGACAAATAGGACTGGAGCTGTCCATGGTGATACACTCGGACAAATGAATTCTTTCTCTTGTAGTTCATCTAATTGTTTCTTCAATTCTTTCAGCTCGCTTGTTGACATTCTATACTGATGTTTGGTAATGGGTTGTGTGCCTGGTACCAACTCTATTGCCAACTCTATCTGTCTATCAGGAGGTTTACCAGGTAATTCTTCAGGAAACACATCTGGATATTCTGATACCACTGGTACTTGTACTTCCTCACTGGTCACTGCACTGTGTATACTGCTCTTCACTCTTTGGATTAGGTCATGATCAGTATATACTACCCTCTTCTGATTTTCAGGACTAGTCAGGGTCACTGTTTTTGCTTCACAATCTACTATGGCTTTATTTTTAGTAAGCCAATTCATTCCTAATATAACTTCCAACCCTTTCATATTCAATAGCAGCAAGTTTGATTTCAACTTTAACCCCTGGATTTCAATAATAATATCACTACATCCAAAACGAGATTCCATTTTATTCCCAGGTGTTTGTATAGCATAATATTTTTGCAATGGAATCATTGGCATTTGATTTCTTGTAGCAAATTCCATAGATAAAAAGGAATGTGTTGTACTAGGGTCAAACAGAACTAATGCAGGTACTGAATTGATCGGAAACATACCTACTATAATGTCATTGGCCCCGGCTGCATCTTCTGCGGAAACATAATTAATCCTCCCCTGGAAGATTTGATTAGCTACCCCCTTTCCTTTTCCTGCTTGGTTGTTGGAAGATGAGCCTGCAGGCAACATCACTGTAGTTCCTGCTGGCAAAGTAGATCTTGTCTGCATTCCTGTCGACTTTGTATCTTGTTGTTGACTGCCTGTCTAAACTCTAGCTGCTTCTGTAGGCAGATTTCTTTTCGGGCATTGGTCTCTGAAATGTCCTACTTGACCACAATGATAACAGCTTTTCTTCTGCGGACAGCTGCTCTGATAATGGTTCCCTCCACAGGTAAAACATCGGACTGCTTGCAGTTGCATTCTACTGCCTTGTTGAGGAGTACTGGACTGTCGTTTTGGTATTAACATCACTTGACGAGCAGTTGACTGCCTGTTCTGATTGGGGATGAAGGTCTTCACCCTTTGGGGTTGAGGTGATGAGGCAGTTGGCCTTTGCATGGCCTTCCTCTTTTGAGAGTCTTCCATCTCACCTCTAGCTTCTTCTGAGGTGACCAGACAATCTATCATGTCTGACAGATCCTTAAAGCGCATAGCTGATATATGGAACTTTAAGGATTTCTGCAAGCCTTCACAGAACTTTTCCATCTTCTTTTCTTCAGTTTTAACATCTTCTGAAGCATATCTAGCTAACTGATTGAATTGATGTAGATATTCCATAATTGTCTTCCCCCTTGTTTAAGTGCCAGAAATTCCCGGCGCTTAGCTTGCATAACACCTGAGGGAACATGTACTTGTCGAAAGACTTCTTCAAAGTCTTTCCATGTTATCTCTTGCTCTGCATGCATAGTTTGGTAGTTTATCCACCAGGTGGCTACCTGCCCTTGAAGCTGATGTGTAGCATACAGAACTTTTTCCTTGTCATCACACTGTATTGTCTTCAATTTCCTCTCTATGTTTCCCAACCAGTCTTCTGCGGCTATGGGATCAGGAGAAGTGGAAAACACAGGAGTTCTAGTTTTCTGAAAATCATTCCACCTAGACGGACCTTGTGTTCCAGATACTGTTACTCCTGGAGAACCACCTGGAGCAGTGGTTCTCACCAATAGCTGTTCGAGCATTTTGGATTGTTGCTCCAACATTCTAGCTTGATTCATTTCAGCTTGGTGACGGTTCTGTTCAATCATGGCTAGAATATTGGCAATTGCATTCTGATTAGCTGGGGCCTCCTCTGGCTCTGCTGGCTGATTACTGGGGTTGGGTTCTACTCCTGCCATTGTATTTCTGCAATTGGGGAGCTGGATGTTAACATTACAGCGATTTTTCATACCCTTTTCAAACAAATAAAGAGGAATTTTGAATTGCTAGATAAGCGCAAGAGAAGTAAAACAAAATTTTTGAATACCCAAATGGAACATGTTTCAGTAGTAGAAACATAAAGATAATATTTACAAGATCAGTCACAGGAACAAACAACCATACATTACATAATTTACAAACAGAATATAAACTAATAAATATTTTCACTGCTACTTTCTGTACAGCCAAAAGTCCTACACTGGAATTGACTAGTCTACCTATACTACACTATCCAAAAGTAAGACCCTACTCTCACTGTCAGGTTCTAAGACTACTCTCCACCCGGCCTCACCATCCTCCGGATGGCGGCCGACTGAGAGTGTACCTCACTACCTCCTCAGGGTCCTCCTCGTCCTCAGTGTCCTCTAATGGAGCCTTCCCCCTGTCATCACCTGCTGCTGCTGGTGGTGAAGGAGGAGCAGGGCGAAACAGTCGCCGGTACTCTCCAGTGGTGAGGTGCCGACGAAGGTGCGACGACGAAGGGCCTGCTAACTCCCCAACAGTGGAACGTCGTCAAAGTCATGACGACGAGGGACCCACTGGCACCTCTGGGGCTAGCACCTCAGGCTCCACCAAAACAGGGATCTCAGGTACCACCTGCACTGGGTCCTCGGGGACGTCAGGCGACTCCCCACAGGCGGACAGCTCTCCGACCTCCACCATATCTCTACGGTGGATCTCCTGTCTCAGGACTCGGAGCTCGTCCCTAGCCTGGCAGAACTGCTGGCGTAGCTCCTGCGACTCTCTGGTGGCCCTGTGGTAAACCACCTCCTACTGGACGATGTACCTGGAGGCAACCCCCAAACGTACATCATCCACTCGACGTGGCTCCGATGTAAGGTACCCTCCACCATGGTGAACCCTCTGGGGCACCAGGTCGTGCAGAGTCTCAGCAAACTCGGCGTCGTAGTAGTGCCTCAAGTGTAATACGACGTTCCTCGCCGCATCCTGCACTGCGTCCCACTCTAGGACTCTCCTGCCAACAAACCTCCTCTCCCTGTCCAGACGAACAGGCAAAGGAGTGAGGTCCACCCTGGCACGCCACTCGCGACTCTCATCAGATAACTGATGAGTCACGGCGTGGAACACTGCTCGCCACTGCCGCTCCCAAAAGCTGCCGCATCGGCCCAGGCGGTAGCGCGCCACCCGACCCACCGCTCGGGCCTCGAGTGTATGATGTGGACCATCTGTTTAACAAGAAAAGAAAACTTACAGTTAGCTAAACTTTAACATAAATATTTGCAAGAAGCGAACATTTAAGCATAAATAAATTTAAAACGACAAAACAACATTTAAGAAGGAAAAGACAATAGTATTTCTTATATTTTATGTAAATTCTTTTTACCTTTTTAACTTAGATTTTGCCACAAAATAGCCCTTATACTTATCCTTAGGTCTCGTCCTACAGTCAAGCATGCCTGCTCTGATACCACTCTGTAACGCCCCCATTTCTGGAGACGTTACGGGACACCGTATCCGTACAGAAATGCAAAGTTACGGCGTTCCATAGGAAGCGATAATCACAACAGTACAAGCTTACATTAAAAGTCTTACTTTATTACAATATAAGGATGTCACCAGTTTAGATAGCGGCACGCAGGCCCATAAACCAAAATACATTACATAAACTCCCCATGCGACCTGAGCGAGGCTAAGACCTAACACCAATCTTCGTCGGACAAGACTGGCTCCTCCAGGGCTCCTTCTTCTGCTGCGTCATCTTGAATCCACTAACCTTCTGGTAAATTGTTCAACAAGTCATGAGTACCACCGTACCCAGCAAGCCACAAGGGTAATCCTGTCTTACTATTTGCAAGGATATTCAAGGATGGGGGTATAGGGTTTTATTATATTTGGTGGATGCAGTTTTATTTGTAAACAAGCAAAGTTAAAACATTTGCTCCTTAAGATCAGGGGGTTTATCGGACAAAGTTCTTCATTATCCAAATTAATATCCACAAACTCTACTTATGCCTCATTGTTGGAATCACCCAATTAACACAGCTTCATTAACCTAAGCACTGGCAGTATTCGAATACCATTATTTCACTATGCAGAGTTGCTCAACTTTACCCACACGATCCCTAAACCCTCATGACTGAGTTAAGAAAGCCAGGTCGTTTCACTGCTCGCTTCTTTATATAGACTCTACCTGGTAGCATTGCTCAGTCACGGCCACATGTTCAACCTGAACCTCCCCTACCGTCTTAAGCCAACACTACCATTGTTAGGTACCCGCAGCATACCTAACTCCACATCATCAACACACCTCAGCCTGTAGAGGTTCAATCGAATTGAGCAGCTACTAAACCAGTGTTGACAAGTCAACTCCTTTGGTCTGAGCGTTCGCTATGTTCTTCATTTGGCACAAGGTTCTTGTCCTTATATTTTCACTGAGACACCAACCACAACCTTCCGCTGTGCTCAACAGCACCAGCCACCACCAATCCCAGCAGCCTCCATCCTAGGGTAAAGTGGTAGGCCTAATCCGTTTTACCGGAGTCCCACCACCAATCACAACTAATCATAATGCAAATACATTAATTAAATAATATAGTAACATGGGATTCAATATGATCAAAAACATGTGACTTGCCTTGCTGATCAGGGATCTCGACTAGCCTGTACAGTTGGGGAGCAAGCTCTGGCTCTGCAACGGCAACCTCGACGAACTCGGGAGCTAGCACAAACACATAAAATAACAACACAAGTCAAACCTTGATTTTAATCTAACTCAAGAAAATAATTCATTAAAAGAGATATAAATTACACCTACGTTTAAAAGAATTGGGACGATGTTTTTATTTCAATTTTTAATGGAATTAATAATACTACATTTCTAAAAATAAAGGAAATACATTTTACTTCCTAAATTTCACAAATGGGAATTTATAAAATTTTAAAATTCGAATTTGAGGAAATGGAGGCCATATTTGGATTCTATGAATTTTTCTAATCAAAATGGTGTATTTTTGTGATTTTTGGGATTTTCTAGAATTTTTTGGGATTTTTAGGAATTTTTCTGAATTTTTAATTTCTTATGAACAGTAACGGGCTCGGACTACATGCACAGTGCGGCCCAGCCCGCCTGCCAAGGCGACGGCGACCCGCTCGGTCGTGCGGCAGCGCGCCCATGCGCGCGGCAGGCGGCGGCCAGCGCCCGCCCAAGACTCCGCCCACCGATGGGCGGCGTGCGCCCGCGGCGGACGGCGCGATCCCGCAAACAAGGCCGTCGGATGGAAGCGGTGTCGATCGCTCGGTCACATTTTAAATGAAGTTGGACGGCTGGATGAAATAACCGCGAGTGCTCCCGATTCACCCACGTCGCCCCCTCAGGTCTTCTTCTTCCTCTCATGACTCTTTTCGGCCGAGAGCGGAGGCGCTGCCACAGGGTGGGCGGGTCGGAGGGTGCAGGAAAGATCGGATTCCACGGAGGCGAGGGAGAGCTCGGGGTTCCGTTTAAGGGTTTAGAGACGACGGGGAGGGCTAGAATGGGTTGGCGGCGACCGAGAGGAGAGTGATCTCCACGGCGGCGCTAAGGAGCTCGAGTGGTGCTCGGGTCAATTCAGCTAGGTTTTCACCATCTACGGGGCGTGCGCAGTGGCTGTGAGGGGGAGCTGGTGGAGCTTCTGGCGGCCATGTACGGTGCTTGACCGTTGTGAGAGGGAGGTGGGTAAGGTCACGAACGGGCGGGCGGTGTCCACGCCGTTGCGGCGGCCGGGCGGCGCGTGGCCTGTAGCGGTAGCAGAGAGGGAGTGGCTGGCGAGCGGGGCCAGGTAGGTGGGTTGGCGCGCCTGCGGCAGCTGTGTCCCCCCCCCGTGAGAGAGAACGCCGATGTGTGCGGCGCGCTTTCGGGAAGGCTCGGGGAGGCGTCGAGCGGGCGAAGGCACAAGGGGAAGGGAGAAGGCGTAAAGCCGAATCGGGAAAGCGTAAAATCGTCGGACTTTCCGAATTGGGTAAAAACTCAAAAATTCGGTTAAAATTCAAGATAAATTCTAAAAATTCGAAATTTTCGGGTTATTTCAGGTGATATGCTGCTGTTGTCACACACAGGTTTCCAGATATAGCTGGACGTGCTGAAGCCTTTCCTGTAGCAGGGTCCTGATAACCGTTGTCAAAAACTTTGTGACCGTAAATGATGTGCTATGAGTGGATGAGGTGCAAATTCTTGTTGGTGCTGCCACCAAATTCTTCTCATTTTTTCCATCTACGCAGAGCACTCGGGATTCGAAATTTGGAATCACCTGTGGTCGGATTTTTTCTTGCTGGGAAATCTGATGGCATCGGATTAATTTGTTGGAGATGCTTTCTGTCGATCGGCTCGGGTGCTGTCTGATGGTGCATGCAAGTGGGAGCTCTGCTGGGGGCGCGAATGTCAAAACGGTGACTTTGTCGTCGTGAATGCATCTGCCGCATCGATCTGGTTTTGTTGCCTTTGCGTTTACTGCGATTGCGACTCGACGTATCCAACAACTGTACCTGTACCTGACCGGACGACCCCAAACAGCACCAAACCTTGAGTTTTACTGTTGTGTTGTGTTACGTTAGGCCCCAAACACGCACTGGCCTGACCTGATAGTAATCTGACAGGTAGCCAATCAACAGGCCGGTTGCGTGCCAAGACCATTAGCCTTAGATCGATCATAGGCCCTGCTCGTTTCGCATTCAACTTCTGGCTTCTGACTTATTTTTTACTATTCATAATTTCGTTTTTTTCTGAACTTTTGGTTTTTTTTTAGCTTTTTTATCGGTTCTTTTTTTGTCGTATTTGTTTGGGTTGTTTGTGATGGGCTAACATATTTTTTATATTTTTTTAATTTTTTTAAATTTAATTATGTTAAATAAGCCTCTGTCAGCTACAGTGTTTTTTCAGCCAACTACAGTGCTTTTCAGCCATAAGCCACCAAAAATAAACCAAAATGATCGACCATAGACTGTGTGCTGCCCTGTACGTGCTCCATACAAAAAGCCTAGGAATTCCATGTCGTGTACGTACTCCTACCCCTGCACTACACAAAGCCTAGGAATTGAGTAAAATTCGATCATGCTAAGGTTATCCGATGTAGTTGCGCCTAAGCCACTAGCTAATCTTTCCTTGTCTCCTTGTAATCTTTTGCTCGCAAGTGCTGCAGGGAGGGAGGTGATTACTGCTAACCCTCCTCGTCCAAAAGCCTTAAAGCGACGCACGCAGCAAAAGAAAAGAAGCACGGCTTGGAAGAGGCAAGCAGGGTTCATCATGGGATATCACTGCCACTGACAGAAGAAAAAGCAAGAAGAAGAAATCACCACGGGTGTCTGACGATCAGTTACTATCTCCAGCCAAGAACGGATGCCATTTTATCGAGTTGGTCTTGGTTTGCAATCTGTTTTTCGAGGCAACATTTTTCACTAAATGTTGCTGGTAATTGCTTATATATTTCTGGTAATACACACCGTTAATAGAAACGTCACGCATGGAAACGAGACCGAAGGGAGTAGTAGCAACAAATAGGGGTGGAAACCAGGGGCGGATTCAGATTTAGCCTACTACCTGGGCTGGGCCAATACATATTCTGGACTACGTCCCGTGTACTATGTAAATTTTATAATTTTTCATATAAATTTTATAATTTTTCTATTGTGCTTTGTGGGTTTTTAGTCCTAGGCTCAGGGCTAAAGCCCTGGCAACTTTGGGCCTAGATTCATCCCTGGCGTAAACAAAGCAGATAATTTCTGTCCAACCGACCGAAGGTTTACGGAGCGAATACAGAAGGGGTAAATGGGTATCCGATGCTATCTGTGTTCAACTCCGACTCCGAGGAAAAAATAGAATAGGATATAAGATAAGCGATATCTGTCCGTATATATTCGTATGTCAAGTGATATAGGGAAGTCGTAGTTTCACTTAGGAACAAGATAATGTAGATGGATTATCACATCTAAATATGCGAGGAATACTGAATGTTCTTTCTTTGATATCTCGGTGATTAGTCTCTTCGTGTTCGTCCTGATTGCGCCCTAACGTCCAATATTCTGTGTAGGAATGCAAAAGAGACTAAACATGCGGGAAACAAGATAATATAGATGCATTATCATATCTAAACATGCAGGAAACACTGAATGCTCTTTCTTTGACATCTCGGTGATTAGTCTCTTTGTGTTTGTCCTGATTGCACCGTAACGCTTTTATCCTGTGTAGAAATGCAAGATAAACGGATAATTTTCATAGGACCGACCGTCCTAAGACTTATGAAACAAGTACGGAATAAAGAAATAGGTCTCCGACATTATCTATATTCAACTCTAACTTCAAAAAAAATACGAAATAGAATACAAGATAGATGATATCCGTCCGTATCAACTCTGACTGCACCCCTCCAAACAAGCAAGTCCCACTACAAAATTGTGCTGCTTTTGACGTGTCGCGCTAACCGAGCTTTTATCGTAATCTAACCCGATCGATCTAATTAAACAAACAAAGTGAGGCATGACATTAGTTGGAGAGGCCAGGAACAGGACCACCATTAGCCAGCCACAGGAATCTGTGCCCTTTTTTTTTATATTACTACTAGCTAGGAGCTGTCATTAAAGCTAATTAAGACATCTTTGATCTCCTTTCACGCATCATTAGAAGCTTTGTATGGCCCTTGCCCATAAACTAACCGTTGCCTTGGCCTTAGCTAGGTCTCTTTGCTCACTCCATGATAACCTAGAGGCAGGTGTTGCTACTAGCTTACTTGGGTCTCTCCAAAGAACAGGCCACCTGCCTGCATGTGTTCTTGCACAAAACATTTTGATGAGCTCTACTGCATAAGTTTGCCCTCATCAACCTGTGTTTAGTTAGTTAGTTATTGTAAGGGAGTGACTATTGCCAAAGCGACTGAAATTTTTTTATCTCTCGGTCACTTGAAGTTGCACTCTCAATCAACTAAAATTATAGTTATTCTTTTTGGAGGGGGGCTGCAATTTTAGTTGATTGAGAGTGCAACTAAGTGTAAATTTAGTTGCACTCTCAATCACCTGAAGTTGCAGTTGTTTTTTTTAGGGAGGCTGTAATTTTAGTTGATTGAGAGTGCAACTTCAAGTGACTGAGAGACAAAAGAAATTTCAGCCGCCTTGGCAATAGCAAAACCGTTATTGTAAATGGTTTGTCCTTGCCATTTTTTGTTAGGTGGGAAAAGGATTATGTTTATCCGTTGGAGTTCAACTAAGAAAGGTTTAATTTTAAAGAAATTAAGATTCTCGGAAGCGATCGATTGGACGATAATTGATGGAAGCTTGGATGCACGGCGTATTATATATACTAGCCACGTGGGCGCGCTCTGTACCGCCGACCATCATCGTGTAAAAAAAATAAAAGAGGCGGTAACTCGTGAGGAGCTTTTCAAAAAAAAACCGGGGCGGAAACGTATTTTCGAGGAAGGTAAAGGGCCTTTCCGGGAAAAATCAGGGGCAAAAACGTATTTTCTAAAAAGGCGAAGGGGTTTTTCGGGAAAACCGAGGACCTGTATGTAAAAAACCGGGGACCAGCGTGATTTCAGCAGCGGGGCTATCGAGCAAAATGGAGGGCAAAAATGTGTAAGGACTTTTCGAGAACCGAGGACCTGTCGCAATTTCAAAAACTCGGGTTATTACCTCCGGCCGTCAGCAGCGTTTACGGCGCCACGCTTGCGCAGCTGGCTGCTGCTGGGGCGACGTGGCCTCGCCCAGCGCGTTCCCGAACTTCTATGGGCTGGTATATATATATATATATATATATATATATATATATATATATATATATGATCCAACAATCCTATCCAATCTGACCAATAGAAAATTAGCTTTTCCGATCCATACATTGGGTTTGACCTCTGAGTACTACGGATGGTTGGATCTTAATTTCCGTTGGAGCACATTTGTTTAATTCGTTACTAATTAATTAATTACTGCTTCGTTAATTTCTACTAATTAACATGAAGAGGAGGAGAAGGCCCTCCATTAGCATGTCAACAGTAAACAAAATCACTCTTCTGCTGTTGAATATAATAAAACGTCTATATTTTATACGTTCATCTTTCTGTTGAGCAAGTGGAATGCAATATAATAATAAAACGTCTATATTTTATATTCCGTTCCAGATCGAGAACTTTGGGCAATAGCTAGTGAGCGTTCATAAATCTTTGAAATTTTCTCATTTCAACTGTCAGATATGGTATCGGCTCTAGAAATTAACTTAAAATAGGACTGCATGCTACCTTTTAAATCTCCCATTACTTTTACTTAACGGGATAATCGATTATTTGCCCCAAAGTTAAAACGTTGTTGGTAAAATGTGCTTTATTATATTGTAATAGAGGTTTTGCCCCAAACTTCACGCGCTATATGTTAGCATGTTGTTTTTTGAATTTTAACCTTTTTTGTTGAATTGGGGCTAAAACCCGAGAGAGAATGAGCGTAATGCCACTTGGCCACCACCGAAGAATCTCTGATTGGATGATGCTGTTACTTCCATTTGGGAACATATATGAGTTTTACATAGCCGAAGGACCAAAAGAGGAACCACTTGTTATAGGCCATCTCCTTCCTCTTCCTCTCTCCATCTCCAAGTCCAATCTCTCCTACTTGTCCTTGCTACTGACGCTGCTCTTCTCACCTTTCTCCTCGGTGTGCTTTGCCTTGTCATCCTAACCGTGGCGACGTCAAGCCGTGCGGCGTTCATTGCCCACCGCATCACCTTCTCCACCTCGTTGTCCTCCAACTCCCCTCCCTGATCCTCCAGCTTCACCCTTGTCTCCTTCTTCAGCCCCCACCGCCCCCCTTCAGCGCCGCGAAGTGCACGTTGTTGGAATTAATCCAAACTTAGTGTTTGTCCGTATCCTGCACAAGTCTGTGCAGAGTCTGGTTCGTTTTTTGAGTCTAGTTAGAAGAGTTAGTTTCAGTTTTTTTTTCAAAGTCAGTTCGGATTCGGTGTTAGTTTTTCCGTTCTCAATTTGCACCACAGACTTCATTGTCTCATGATTGCTTGTTGCCGTAATCTGAATTGTAGGGAAGCAGAGGAAGTAAGGTTCAGAGAAGAGCATATTCGTGTTCTACGAGTATGTGTCGTCTGGTCAAAGAAGAAGGCTGAACGTGGCCGTAACTTCAATGTGGTCGAAGCTATGAGAACGAGTGCTGAACGTGGTCGTAATGTCAACGTGATCGAAGCTACGAGTATAAGTGCAAAACATGCTCATAACTTATTGATCGAATCTACGAGCGCTGAAAGTGGTCGAAACCAAGTTCTCGTGAGGTACGACCAGGGCATGTGATCCTTGAGTAAATACAACGCGTGGTATCAAAGCATATGCATGTCCGAGCTACTTGTGGTTCCCAGCGATGGCTCTCTCTGTTGAGCAGGCTGCAAGGGATGGTGGCGGCGTGCGCATCAAATCCCAATGTTGACGGTGACGAATTATACCATATGGACGATCAAGATGGAGGCAATTATGGATGCACAAGGCATCTGGGAGGTAGTAGAAACTACGGTCAGAGTGGCCATAGACTAGAAGAAGAACAAAGCGGCACGAGCATTCATCTTCCAAGCTGTCCCAAAAGATGTCCTTCTGCAGATCGCAAAAAAGAAATCAGCAAAGGAGGTATGGGATGGCCTGAAGACTCGATATCTAGGTGCCGACCGTGTGAACAAGGCCCGACTGCAAACATTGAAGAGCGAGTTCAACTCGATTCGTATGAAGGAAGGAGAGACGATTGATGAGTTCGCTGGAAAATTGAGTGCCATGACAGCCAAGTACAGTGCCCTCAGCGCCACCTTGGAGGACATCGCACTAGTAAAGAAACTTCTTAACTCAGTGCCCGAAAAGTTCCTACAACTGGTAGCATCAATTGAGCAACACTCGGATCTTGATGCAATGCTATTTGAGAAGGCAATCGGTCGGCTAAAAGCGTATGAAGAATGACTCAACCGACGGACCAATAACACCACTGACGGCCAACTACTGATCACTCATACCAAATGGATGACATGGTAGAAAATCAATTCCAAAGAGTCAGCGTCCACTACAAAGGGAGAAGGAATGAGTTTTGGAGGAGATTACCGTGGGCATGGAAGGGGTAATTGGTGAGGCCGTGGTCAAGGCACGGTTGGCCAGGGTGGCATTACCATGACACACCAGGAAGGTGGTGTTGGCCATTGGTCCTGGACAGGCCGCTGTATCCAGGAAGGTAGCACTGGTCGTGGGTCCTAGACAGGCCGCTATAACTAGGAAGGTTGTACTGGTCGTGGATCCTGGATAGGCCGCCACAAGAGTCACATCAAATCCTTCAACTGCGAGCAATATGGTCATTATGTGTTGGAATGCAAAGGCGAGAACCAGGATGAGGAGGTGCATATCACAGATGCATAGGAAGAAGAGCCGGTTTTGTCATTGGCAATGGTTGAAGAGTCACGAAAGATGATCTTACTACATGAAGAAAATGTCTTGCCAAAGCTATGGGCAGACAGGGAATCTAAGGTCGGCTCAAATATGTGGTACTTCAATAACAGGGCAAGCAACCACATGACTGGTGACAAGGGAAAGTTCCATGAACTACATGAGTCGGTTCAAGGCAATGTCAAATTTGGTGATGACTCCACTATCAAAATCAAAGAAAAGGTTAAGTTCTATTCCAATTCAAGGGAGGCAAATAAAGACTATTACAGAGGTATACTATATACCAAATATCTGCAGGAATATCTTGAATATTGGTCAACAAACGGAGTTTGGGAGCAAGGTGGTTATCTTCAATGCCTTTCTGTGGTTATATGATCGATGTAACAGGCTCTTGATGGAAGTCAAACACACCCTAAATCGTCTTTACAAGGTCACATTAGAAATTTGTGAGCCGGTGTGTCTACTTGGAACGATGGAGGATCAAGCATGGCTATGGCATGCAAGATTGGGTCACGTCAATTTCCAATCCATCAAACTAATGGGGGAGAAGGAAATGGTGTCTAGACTACCCAAATCAACCATCACACCCAGGTTTGTGAGAGATGCCTGATTGCAAAGCAAACCCTCCTTCCGTTTCCCAATATAGCAATGTATCGAGCTCAATAGTGACTTGAACTTGTCCACGTTGACTTTTGCGGACCAATCACTCCATCAACGACAATAAAAAATAAGTACTATCTACTCGTTGATGACTACAACCGGATGATGTGGGTATATATGTTGAAAGATAAGAGCAATGCATTTGAGGAATTTAAGAAGTTTACGACACTCGTTGAACATGAGGCCAAGTGCACTCTGAAGGTTCTGAGAATAGATCGTGGAGGAGAGTTTCTTTCAAATGCATTCAAAGATTTCTGTGAAAGCAAAGGCATCCAGCGGCACGTGACGGCACCCTATACGCCTCAACAAAACAGCGTCGTCAAACGCCAAAATAGGATGATAGTGTCCATGGCAAGGAGTTTGCTAAAGAGCATGAAGATGCCCAGAAGATTATGGGGGGAGGTAGTGCGGCATGCTATACATATTCTGAACCGAGTAGCCACCAAAGCACTTACCAATACTACACGTCATGAGATGTGGATAGGAAGAAAACCAAGACTGGATCACCTGGGAGTATTTGGCTGCAAGGCTCATATGAAGATTCCAACACTCACACCCGAAAACTCGATGACATGAGCATGTCGGTAGTATATCTGGGTGTCGAAGTAGGATGCAAGGCATGTGACTTCTTGATCCAAGCCAGAACAAAGTTGTTATAAGTTGGGATGTGATATTTGAGGAGAAGTGTTGGGATTGGGAGGATGGATCAGCGGCAAACCGTGAAGATTGGGGAACGTTTATTGTGGAAGAACCTGTAGGAGATGAGTCTATGGAGGCCGAAGGGGAGTCCTTCACTTCTACACCTATGGGAGCCTTATCTCCCTCACCTAAAGAAGCTATCAGCCAGCAGAACTTGGACTAGCTTGGGGAAACTGCCGAAACCAATTCAGAACCAGCGGGTTAGATATTGTCAACACCACCAACAGTAATATCTCAAAAGTACTAGTCACTCTCTGAGATATATGAAGAAACAGAGCCAGTGAACGTGCCACTGGAGGAGTTGCTACAAATTATAACTAAGGAACCAAGAACCTTCTCAGAAGCAGCAAAGGAGAAAAAAATGGATTGATGCAATGAATCTTGAAATCAATTCAATTGAAAATAATAATACATGGGAATTAACAGATTTACCAGGAGGGCACAAGCCCATTGGTTTAAAGTGGATTTATAAGGTGAAAAGGGACTCTGAAGGGAAGATTGTAAAGTACAAAGCTAGACTCGTTGCAAAAGGGTATGTACAAAAGTAAGGAATCGATTTCAAAGATGTTTTTGCTCCAGTAGCAAGAATCGAAACCATGGGACTTCTACTTGCTCTAGCTGCCCAAAGCAAGTGGCAAGTACACCATATGGATGTCAAGATGGCTTTCTTGAATGGAGAACTGCAAAAGGAAGTTTACGTTGCACAACCAGAAGGATATGAGGTGAAACACGAAGTGCATAAGGTGCATAGGCTTTATAAGGCTCTATATGGGCTTCGACAAGCGCCACGAGCATGGAATTAGCGGCTGGACAAATGTCTAAAATAGTTTGGCTTCATAAAATGCCCTCAAGAACATGCCGTATACATGAGAAGAGATAAATCTGATACCTTGATCATTGGGGTTTATGTTGATGACCTCATTATAACAGGGTAAAAAATCGAAGGCATCCAAGATTTTAAACAACAAATGATGAGGGAGTTTGAGACGACCGACCTCGGATTGCTCACTTATTGCCTTGGTATTGAAGTTGAGCAAGGAGAAGATTGAATTAGCCTCAAATAGTCTAGATATGCAAAGAAAATCCTCAAACAATTCGGCATGGAGGATTGCAATTCATGCAAGTGCCCCATGGAACCAAAGCTACAATTGAGGAGAGACGAAGAAGGAGAGCCAGTGGACACAACCGAGTACCGGCAAGCCATTGGATGTTTGAGATATTTGCTGCACACGTGACCTGACTTGGTTTATTCGGTTGGACAAGTTAGTAGATTCATGGAGAGGTCAAAAATGATGCACCAAAAGACAATCAAGTAGATCCTTCGATATTTGAAAGGCCTTGTTGATTTCGGTTTGGAGTACATGAGTACGAGTGAAGGGAAATTAGCCGGTTTCAGTGATAGTAGTCTGGTCGACAATATTGATGATAGGAGGAGTACCACTAGTCTGGTGTTTTATCTTGACAATTGTGCAATTTTGTGGACATCACAAAAGCAAAAAAGTGTTGCTTTGTCATCATATGAAGCGGAGTTCATGGCGGCAGCAACAACCGCATGTCAGGCAATGTGGCTGAGAGGGTTGATGAGTGAGATCACAGGGTGTCCTTTAGAAAAAGTCACATTGTATGTCGACAATAAGTCAGCAATTGAGTTGATCAAAAACCCGGTGTTCCATGGGAGAAGCAAGCATATAAACATGAGGTTCCACTTTGTTCAAGAATGTGTTGAGAGAAAGGAGAGATTGAAGTTCAGTATATTCCTAGAAAAGAACAGCGTGTCGATATTCTCACCAAATCTCCTGCTAAACTGAAGTTTTCAAAGATGAGGATGCTAATTGGTGTCAAAGATTTTGTAGAACCAAGTCTAGATTAAGGGGGAGTTTGTTAGAATTAATCCAGACTTAGTGTTTGTCCTTGTCTTGCACAAGTTTGTGCAGAGTCCAGTTCATTTTTCGAGTCTAGTTGGAGGAGTTAGTTTCAGTTTTTTTTCAAAGTCAATTCGGATTCAGTGTTAGCTTTTCGTTTTCAAGTTGTAAACTTTTCTATAAATAGAGAAGAGAAAACCTAGAAAAGGTGCGCTGATTTGCACCACAAACTTCATTGTCTCGTGATTGCCTATTGCCGTTTTGTCGAGTTCTGTTTTGCTGTAATCTGAATTGCAAGGAAGCAGAGGAAGCAAGGTTCAGAGAAGAGCGTATTCGTGTTCTATGAGTTCGTGCCGTCCGGTTGAAGAAGAAAGCTGAACGTGGTCGAAGCTACCACGTGATCGTAACTTCAACATGGTCGAAGCTACGAGAACGAGCATTGAACGTGGTCGTAATGTCAATGTGATCGAAGCTACGAGTACGAGCGTAGAATGTGCTCGTAACTTATTGATCGAAGCTATGAGCATTGAAAGTGGTCAAAACCAAGTTCTCGTGATGTACGACCAGGGTGTGTGATCCTCGAGTACAACACGCATCCAGCTCCTCCATTACGTCGACTCCGGTACGGCGGAGGTAACAGCCGCCGCCGAGCCGTGAGGCGGGACTGGCGAGCGTCGGCGTGGGCAAGGTCGGCGTGGAGGATCCTCCAGCTTCACCCTCCTCTCCTTTCTAGGCTCGCAAACTGCGCATCCAGCTCCTCCATTCTGCCGGCTCCAGCGGCAGCGGTGGTAGGAACATGCCACTTTGGCATCGATGGGCTGGGCCTGAGCGTGTTAAAGCGGCGGGTGAGGTCGACATCAAGGGAATCGGACACGGTGTCGAGCGAAGGAGGGTTGGAGGTGGAGGATGACGATGGGACGAGGTGAGAGTTGGCCTGGAAGAAAGAAATAAGCAAGAACTATTAGGGCGGCATCGACTGGAAGTTCACCGAGGTCGAAAGAGGAAAGGTGAGCGAGAGCGAGATGGAGACTGGCGCAGTCAAGTTGGATGTTAGGCCTGACCAAGGCACATAGCGATGGCAAGAGGCAATCCAGTCATTTTCTCTCAAAAATAGATCAAAATTCAAAAAAGTGTAAACTAACAAATGACGTATGAAGTTCGGGGCAAAACCTCTGTTACAATATAATGGAGCACATTTTACCAACAGCGCTTCAACCTCGGGACAAATAATCGATTATCCCTTATTTGATAGAGTGATATATATGCTGCAGATTAATGTTGCATCTTCAAAATTGATTATGTCGTTCCTTAACATCGGCAAAATAATTTTGAACAAGAAGAGAAGTAACGTCAAAATTAAGAACTAAATGGTCGTGCAATACCGGTTCCATTGTACTAATAATCTACTGGTATATATAACCTAGGAGACAACAGTGCAACCTAGATTAATTAGGTCGTAGATCATAAAGTTATGGTGGGTAATTAAGCTAGCTCACGCATTCAAGCTCCCATTAATGTACGTTTCTTCTTAAAACAAAGCTAGATATGCATGCAGTTGCTCCTGTATATATATTTTCTTACTTCTCATAACTGACCTGAGATTTTACATGAATTTTATACGCCTGTGTCTACGAACGAGAATATATACAAGATGCTCCTACATATTTGAGACCTCTAGCTGTCTCTCTCCAGGGGTTCGGGTATTGGATTGTGAGAAAGGTATCCATTGCTCGGGCCAGTTCTTTTCGGCTGCGACTTTTAGCTTTTAGCTGAAATTTTTAAATTTTAGTTGTTTATGGTACAGATTACGAAGAGACAGATACCCACTTACGATTTTAGCTGGTACAAATGTTAGGCTTTTAACGTGTAGATCGTTTAACTTGTAGACCCTATCTTAAGAAAATACTCCGTTTAAAAATTAGATACTATAACAAAAACTAAAAACTGTTAGCTTATGAGGTAAAGAACATGCTCTCAATCACCTGCCTGCCTACCGTCCCCATGCGACACATGCAGCAGCAAGAAACCCTGGTCTCCAACATACTAACCTCCTTTGTCCTGCCTGAAGCAGCTAGCCCAGGTAAACTAATGCACTATGCCTCACCAACAACACACCGATAAATCTTATTCTGAAGTACAGACCAGAAAGCGTGCCATTAGGAAAGACAAAATCGAGGGGAGCAACAATATTATTACTACTTCACTCCTACACACTACCTATTAATCACGAGCACAGCATTTCTAGTTAAAATGGTTATGCTTGTTTTAGTGTTTCGTCAAGCGTGCCTTAAAAATTATATATGATTTTGCAGGTATTTATAGGTCACCGGTTATAAATAACGACGAGTGAGCTAATTATTAGTGACGGATTAAGCATGTGATTCGATCTTTTGGATAGTTAACACTACTCGAAAATTACATCCATAGGTCACGAAAGTCTACCGTGAGTATATTTTGTATCTGGGTTAGGTGGCATATAGTTATATATACATATATAGGATCATCGATTATGATCAGAGAGAGGTGAATGATTACGACGTCTAGCGAAAGTTAGCATACAAAATATGCGCCACTAGATTGCTAGGCAAGTAAAAATATATCGTCGTCTTTGACTCCATTTTAGCATAACTTACCTATGAAATATACATACATATCGGGCATTGAGCTGAAAAACAATTGCTGAAACCACATCCGTGGTCCATACAAATAAACGCACAACACTTCTTTTCGTGGGTTCACCCATCATGTTACTGTAGTAAACTTTGGTGTAGCCTTCGATCGGTGCGCATAGCCTTTTTTATATCCTTCTCCTGCCCCTTTTTCTTTTTATATTTCATGCTTGTACACATGCTCCGTGTACACCAACTTGGAATAGAACAAATGAAATTACATCACCCCCCCAGCATACAAGTCTTCTCCCCGTATAAAGCACCGGGAAACCATCAAAGCAGGAGAAAAAGTAGCAGCAAAATTACAAGAGGAGGGGAGAAAGGGGGGCAATCAAGAACTCTTTCTTGGCTTCGCCTCTCTCGATCGCCTCTCTCAGCTCAGTTCTTCGATCGATCGATCGATCGAGAAACTCCACGGCACAAAAGGTACAAATCAAACACTTGCTTAATTAGTATATACATATGCATGCTCGGATCTTTTTGAACAAATTTTTTGCTTGGATCTCGAGATAATTAGTGAATCTTGCTTAGTTTTGTTTGTTTCTTTTGTTATTATCCCATCTACTGCTTCACATGTGCAAAGGCGTAGAGCAAGAAGCGAGAAATTAAGACGCATAAGCAGCTGTGTCGTGTTCAGCTAGCTAGCGAGGAAGAAGTTAATCGCCGGTGCCAAAGAAACCCTAGAAGCTGGCGAACAGGTGGTGGGACGAGGGGCGGCTCGGCCTGCCGATGGCCGCCGAGCCACCCCTCGGCTCCTCGAGCCTCAGCAAGAGCCCGGGCGGTCAGGACATGGCGTCCAAGCAGGACGGCGCTGAGCCGAGCGGCGGGAGCGGCGACGACCGCGAGAACGGAACCGGCGAGCCTAAGGAAGGCGCGGTGGTGACTAGCAACCGGCGCCCCCGCGGCCGGCCACCGGGCTCCAAGAACAAGCCCAAGCCACCCATCTTCGTGACGCGGGACAGCCCAAACGCGCTGCGCAGCCACGTCATGGAGGTGGCCGGCGGCGCCGACGTCGCCGAGTCCATCGCCCACTTCGCGCGCCGCAGGCAGCGCGGCGTCTGCGTGCTCAGCGGGGCGGGAACCGTCGCCGACGTCGCCCTGCGCCAGCCGGCCGCGCCCGGCGCGGTCGTCGCCCTCCGTGGCCGCTTCGAGATACTCTCCCTCACCGGCACGTTCCTGCCGGGTCCCGCGCCTCCCGGCTCCACAGGGTTGACCGTGTACCTGGCGGGCGGGCAGGGCCAGGTCGTCGGAGGCAGCGTGGTCGGCACGCTCACCGCGGCGGGGCCGGTCATGGTGGTCGCGTCGACGTTTGCGAATGCCACCTACGAGAGGCTGCCGCTGGACGAGGCCGAGGAGGAGGAAGGCGCCCGGGCTGGGCCGGGGCAGATGCCGCCTCTGATGGGCGGGATGGCCGATCCCTCGGCAATGCCCATGCTCAGCGGCGTGCCGCCAAACCTCATGCCTGCGGGGGCCGGCGCCGCCGGCGGTGGGGGCCTGCAGCTCGGCCACGACGGGCTTGCATGGGCTCATGCACGGCCGCCGTACTAGGCGCGCAATTAAAGACTAAAGACGATCAACCAAGCTAGCAGTTGCATGGCATATACGTATGTAGGATCGATGCATACAAGGATTAATTATGCAGCTGGATTCATATGGAAGCATGCAAGATTTACTGAAGAATTAAGCATGCATATATATATATCAAGATCGAGCTAATAAAAGGCATGAAAGTGTCCAGGAAGTGTGCATTTGTCCGTGCCATCAGTTCAAGAACTTAATTGGTGTCCTCGTTCGTAGCATGTAGTAATGTTGTTGTGTTTGATTCAGTTAGATGCATGCATGTAAGGTTTTAATTACTCGGTTCTTAATTATACTTCCAAGGGTAACTGTTTATCTGTTTGTCTAGTTTCATGGCAATATATACTAATCTTCCATGGTGAAGTATAATTAAAATGAAGCCCCTTGCTACATATATGAAGTGATCAATCTCGTAGATTTTGTGTACGCATGCAGTGTCAGTCACACACTAGCTAGCTCGATCGATCTCTGTATATAAAATCTTGTGGGATTAATTATTCATTGTTTTTGCACTGATTATCTTTCGACGCATGGAGTTATATGTTTTAATCTGGTGGAGTTCGTTTGTTGATGTTTTAATTCATGTCCTCTCTTTCTTGAGGTGTATAGTGTTAACGTTTGTTCTGATTTCATGCATTAATTAATGTCACTGCTAGCTGATGCTCCAATTTAGGGTTCACGTTCCTTTAATTTTGTCAATGCACAAGACTTAATGCCTTCTACCGGACTTTTGAAAATAGACTTTTATCGCCATGGATAATGAAGTTACAAGAAGCGCAGAAATTGATTGTTAATGGTTGAAGAAGTTGATTGTTACCCCTTACTGGTTGTCAATGGATGTAATTTGTCGACGACCAGTATATTAAATAAATTGTATTTCTTTCTCATGTTAGAAGCGTAACCAGATTTAATGGACGCTCTTAAGATATTAGATGGCCCTTGCCTGAATGAGCCTAATTGAAATTCTATTTTGATTTTCCTTGATTGAAAATGTCGTTCTAATCAAGGATCCTTGTCACCTTTCTCAGATCAATAGAGTTTTGCGCTGTGCATTTGCTAATTAATTTCTCTTGCCACATATCCCAGTTAATTTGGTGAAAGATCAAATTCAGTATAGTTTTCGTGGAAACCAATAGTAGCAATGTGGTTTTGGATTGTACTACTAGTTGTGCAAACTCTCTGCGAATACTGATGAGAGTTTCTAGCTAGCTCCGTGTGTAGAATATAATCGCACAGAATATACAATGAATGTAAATTATTTTCGCATATATATGTTGATGCATGCACATGTAATGTAAATTATTTCGCATATATATATGTTGATGCATGCACATGTAATGTAAATTAATTAGGAAAGTGAGTAAACCTCTGCAAATCAAAGCACACTTGCAGCAACCTCGATCGGGAGCTAAACAAATCGTATTTAAAGTTAATTTCAATTCATGAAGCTATCCAATTACAGTTATACAGCACGTACTTGATATAGTTTTTGCACGCACATCTTGCTAAAAGTTCAGCCTATATCCTTGAAAATAGAAAAGTTCAACCGAGCGAGATAATTGCTATATAGGGAACTCAAATATATCTTCTTATTGTATGAAATTAATTAACCATGGAAGAATGCACACTCCATGCAAGCTTGTTGAAGTCAATGGAGAAAGCTCGATCGGTTTCATTATTGAGGAAACAATGGAACAGTGGCTTGGGGCACATGCACTCATGCAGTGCTTTATTGATTACTCGTTGCGAGAAGGATGTGTCTAGGTATCATCTCGATATTTTCTTCTTAACAATCATTCAAATTTGAGACCGTTTGATTAGAGATTCAACGACCCCCTTTTTAGAGGAGGGAGAGATTTTTTTGGAGGGGGTGGGGGGAGAATTTATGGCTGTTGGATTTCTAATCCAATGATCACAAGTTTAAATGATAGTTAGAAAAAAAATATTCAGATAATATTTATCAAACATCGGTCATTACAGATGGATCGAGTAGATAACTGCTAGCTCCATATACATTCGGTGATTGCTGCATTACACATTACTCTTCTCTTGTACGGTGAAGCTAGCAGCTAATTAATTCAATATAGATCGATCTCACCATGCAGGTATGTGGATCTATTGATCGATACTATCTAAGATCGTCTTTGAAATCAAATGGGATTAATTTATTTATTAGCTAGGTATATGCATGGCTTGCCTGGAGATGGACCACTGATCATCACATGGATGAACTGAATTAGCTAGCATAAACTAAAGTAATTAAGCTTTTGAGTTGCACTAGAACTACTTCAAACTGAATAAGTACTACTGCATGAATTAATGCGCGCTTTCCACTACTACAGAAAGGCTAATATTAGACGGCAAATCACAGACGGTTTTATAAAACCGTCTGTGACAGATACTAATATAGACGGTTTTAATTTGAACACCGCCTGTGTTGGTGGCGTCGGCGAAAAAAGGTATCACAGACGGTTCATAACTATGAACCGTCTGTGATACTTATTATCACAGACGGTCCGTGTTAAGAACCGTCTGTGATAATCCTAAATTATCACAGGAACCGTCTGTGATACTTATTATCACAGACGGTCCGTGTTAAGAACCGTCTATGATAATCCCAAATTATCACAGACGGTTTTTTACTAAAAACCGTCTGTGATAACCAGATTATCACAGACGGTTTTTAGTAAAAAAACCGTCTGTGATAATTCACAGACGGTTTTTAGTACAAAATCGTCTGTGATAATCCCCCACTACGCATTTATTGCTCCACTCAGACCGCATCTGTCTTCATTTCGATCCAGATCTAGCCTCCGCTGCGCACTCTTTCGCTCAGGAGACAAGCTAGTCGATTCGAGCCGATTATTTTGGTGGGAAGAGACAGAGATTGAGCTTTGAAGATTCATTCATACTTTCCTGCTGGTGGCTAGCTCTAGATATGGTTAGTAAGAAAATTTATTTTTTCTTTAATTGCATTACAATTTAGATTTAAGTAATTGGTGAGTGTTATTGAAGATGGTTAATTTGTAAAATTGTTGGTTATATAATAGTTGTTGTGTTTATAATATAAATTGAGCTAGCAAATTAAACCTCAATATAATACATGTGGCCGGTATATATGTAGTAGTAATTAGTTAAGCTAATTTTTAATATTGAGTTGTTATGTATGTACGTAACGTAGGACCAAGTCGGATGTATGTCATGAGCCGTGTGAGTGAAGAGTATATTAATGGCGTGTCTGTTTTACAAGAGCCGAGGAGGATATGTTGAATAAGGGGTGGAATATATGTACTGTTCATGCGCTGATTGCGAGAATTTAAAGATGTTTAAGAACCGAGGGCAAATTGAAGCGCACTTGATTCGGAGGGTTTCAAAAAGGGTTATACGTGTTGGACCAGTCATGGCGAAGTGAATGATTATATGCCGCCAGATGACATCGCCGGTGAAGTGAATGATACGCCGCCGGATGACATCGCCGGTGAAGTGAATGACATGGCGCCGGATGATGTCGATTGTGGTTCGGATACGGATAGGTTGCACGATGACAACTGGATCAGATGTTTCGCGATGTAGAAGAGAACTATGATGAGAGAGTATGTTAAATTCCGTGGCTTGATGGAGGACTCGGAGAAACCTTTGTTCACGTGTTGCAGGTCAAAGTACACGAGGTTGTCGGCCGTGCTTGAACTGTTGAAATTAAAGGCAAGTAACAGTTGGGCGACAAAAGTTTCACAGCACTTTGGTCTTTTAGCGGATATGCTTCGGAGGAAATGAGTTGCCTAAAACCACGTATAAAGCCAAGAAGGTCCTTTGTCCATTGGGAATTGAAGTAGAAAAAATACATGCATGTCCGAACGACTGTATCCTGTACCGTAAAGAGTATGAAAATATGCATGTATGTCCGGTGTGCAACGCATCCCGATACAAACGTAACAATCAATCAGATGACGGCGATGGAACAGAGGTGAAAAAAGGACCTCCTGGTAAGGTGGCATGGTATTTTCCTATAATTCCCCGTTTGAAAAGGTTTTTTGCAAATCCAAAGGAGGCAAAATTGCTGCGTTGGCACTCGGAGGAGCGCAAGAAAGATGGAATGCTAAAACACCTTGCTGATTCCCCCCAATGGAGAAACATCGATAGGAGTTTTGCAGACTTCGGTGGAGAACCAAGGAATATAAGGTTCGGACTGAGTACAGATGGAATGAATCCTTTCAGTAGCATGAGCAGCCGACATAGCACATGGCCCGTGACTCTCTGCATCTATAACCTTCCTCCTTGGTTGTGTATGAAGCGAAAGTATATTTTGCTGTCGATACTTATCCAAGGGCCAAAGCAACCTAGGAATGATATTGATGTGTACCTAGCACCATTGGTGGAAGATCTAAAAGTACTATGGAACGAAGGGGTACAGGTCTGTGATTATCTGATATCACAGACGGTTTTAGTTAAAAACCGTCTGAGATTATCAAGTATCACAGACGGTTTTAGTTAAAAACCGTCTGAGATTATCAGCTATCACAGACAGTTTTTAGTTAAAAACCGTCTGGGATTATCAGGTATCACAGACGGTTGAAATACCGTCTGTGATGACCTCGTATTATCACTGACCCATAAATTCAGACGGTTCGTAAAACCGTCTGTGATGATGTTTTCGAACCGTCTGTGATGACCTTTCCTGTAGTAGTGTTCGATCCTATAGTTTAGTAATAATACTGCTGCGTACTAACTTGCTTTCATCTACGTACATTGATTAATTTTGCATCAATCCGCCCTACATTAAGTTAAGATGGATCGTCATCGAGATATGATCTCCTCCGAAGCTAGATATCTCCATCCAAAATTGCATGTGGTCCGAGCTTAGCTGATCCGTTCATTTAATATTGGTCCGAGTTAAGATGGATTTTAGCTTTGGCTAAAATATTACTGTAACGGCTGTTAACTTTTGGTTAAGACATTTGATTAAAGGAAAATAAAAAATAGAGAAAAAATAAAGAAAAACTGCTATGTCTCCCACGAGATAATGCAAAGGAAAAAAACATGTTAATTAAAAAGCCAACTCATTTAACAAGACTACTAGCTTCTGTTTGAAACGGGGCCTATAACTGGCTAGTGCTAGTGCGCTGTGGATCAAGTTAATTAAATCAGCTAAACATGTTATAGAAGCTAGCTGCAGATTAAAACTGCAGATTAAATTAACCATGCATGCCGCGACAGCTCGAACTCCGTCGATCTTTATATTTACGCATAATTAAACGGAGCTAGCTAGCAGTGAGTACTAGTACAACTAGCATTTGACATATTTTGACTAGACAGTCGATGAGATGCTGGTTTGACCATGAGAAGTAGGTGGTCAAAATGCTTCCTTATCCTATCTTTCTTCTCTTTGTTTGCTTTTCTAAAGTAAAATTGGACCAAATGACCATCTTTACCACAATTAGTGCATTTATACTTGACTTTTTGAGTGGTCATATCAATTGACTTCACAACACTCAGTTTGGTAGAGAACTCTTGAGAGACCATGTGGAGGTAACCCCATGTTTGTGATGAGTAATTGACACTTATTTTAGAGAGCTTGAGTTTGTTTTGGGTATTTCATGCTAGAGTACCTTCTTCTGATGATAATGTATGATTATACTGTTTCGAGCGGTGCTATGTGATGTTTTCTTCTGTGATGGCTGCAGGACTTTGAGGCTAGGTCGTGGCGAGGTATGGATGGCCGAACTAGGCAAGACGGTGCTGAGGTCAAAGCGGTCGGGAGATGCAGAAGACGACGAGGACTCGAAGTGATTAGAGGCGTAGACAGCTAGAAAAGAGAAAGCTTCCAAGAAGGAGCGTGAGAGGCAATTCGGTAAAATTGACTCAGGCTTAAGGAAGCGGGTTCGGTTAAAGCAAATGGGTAAAGTGCTGAAATTGGTGGTGCTATTGGGTAAAGCATTTTGGAGACCCAGTTGTGGAAGCTACAAATAGAGAGTTAGGGTTTGTAGAAGCTATTCTGGTTCCCTCCTTCTCTTTTGTTGTATGGGTTACTCTTTGCCTTATGTGTGTGTGAGTCTGGAAGTGAGAGTTGGTCTGCACTTCTTGTTTTTTCTTTTGGAGGATGTGAGTTGGGAAGTGTTAGTTTGTTGTCTCTATTGTGTCTGCGTTAGGGTGTGTGTTCTTCTCATGATGAGAGACCGGGGATGAAATGGTTGTAGCAAAACTCTCTGTAATCATTCATCTCAATGTATCCATTTAAGATATCTTGTATTCTGAGATGGTTTGGTTTAAGTTTTTCCCCCTGTGTTTTGCTTTTGCTCTGTCTTCTTTGCTGCCATCTGTTCTTCACGGTTGTGAATGAAGTGTTTGTTGGAGTTGCTGCAATTTGGCTCTGCTCTGAACTGAGTATCTCCTCAAAGCCACTTGGCTAGTTTATACTCGAGAGCAAATGGTTCAAATCACTGCTTCCATTCCAAGATCTTGTCTGCTGCAAGACTTCCTCTGTTTACGCTATTACTATGGTTTGGAGGCAGAGCAACCATGTTTGCTTGATGTCTCAGTGAACAGGTGGCTCAAGGTTTGTGTTTTCTTGTTGTGAGACCTTTTCTTACTGAGATGCAAAGTCTCATGATCAATAAACATGAGAATCTCAAGATGTTTAGCTCTTGGTCTCATACTCTATACAGCATGTCAATTTTCGGTTTCCTGCTCTGAATCTTATCTTTCTCCAGCCGATATCGCTCTTTGTGTGTTTTTCCTTTTTTGAGGTCGAGCTGCTTTTTGGATTGAAATCTTGTTCATTTAACCTGAGTTGAGCAGCAATGTAACACCCCAAGACCCACATTATCCTGGGATGCTACTAAAACCACTCTACAACTAACCAATTTACAAGATAAATTAAACTGGCAACAATACTAAACAGGATAGTATAAGCGGAAGCATAAACAACTAAGAAATAACAGGATAGTGGTAGCAATTCAAAATTCAAAACACCCTCCAACATTTTAATCTAAAACATAGTTCACAAATTTAACATTATTAAGATAATGTGAACAAAGCTATGCAAAGGTCTAGAATATTTTCAACTTTATTACAGCATAAAAAAAATATGATTCACGTGCATCAGTGTGGTGCCGCTCTACCCTTCTCATGCATGCTCAAAGTCCACCTATAGGGAGGGGGAAACAAGGGTGAGATAAAATCTAAGTAAGCAAACTGTTTAACAGACTATTCAAACTACAAACAATCATACATCATCATTTATAATTGCATACAACAACAACTACAATTCATGTCCACAATTATTAATCACAACGAACTTCCATGAATCATACCTCTTCAATTTAAGATTTAATTGGCATATGAATGCAGCCATTTTATCCATAATTAAATGCAAATGAAACATTTAATCTTTCATAAACTACAATAGATTAAATATCAACATTTAATCTTCCACAAATAACAATGCTATATCCTCAACTTCAACTCACCATCAAAGACAATAAAATATATGTATGATCATCTCACTACTTTAATAATTTTTACATCCACAATTGCTATCAACAATTACTACATAAGGAAAGAATCTCATGCCACAATTACAACCCTTACCATACACAAGGGACGAATCCCCTTAGCTGACCACATCCACAATCTTCATACCACAAATAGCTCACATGAGCCAATTCTACATTACAACTAGAAAGTTGTATATTCCAGAAAATAACATCACCACAATATATTGCATATGTATGCAAATGAATCTTTCCACAATGTAATACATATTAACGCTTTCATGCTATGCTCCACATCACTCTTTCCAGGGCAGGAATTGCAATGCATCGTATTACGGCAATATACGATGCTTCCCGCGGGATAAGAGGTGCATCGACACGATAAAATACGATCTTGTCAGACGTGATCGCGGCCAAAGCGGCGACATCCACATATGCAAATGACATGATATGACATGAATGATATGATAATTCATAAATTACGATAATAATGTAAATTGCAAGTAGAAGGAATAACAAGTTAAACGGTAGCAACCACCGCTACGTTCACTTGCCTCAATCCGATGAAGCGAAGTAAAAATCAAGAGTGCTCAGGGACAAGACCACCTGTCCAAAAGACAACTCTCAGCACACAGCCACAGCATACATACACGACTAAAATAATTTAATACGTCGCTAGAACCCCGAACCCGCACAAACTCTCTCCGCTCAACAATTCAGCAAATTACCCTCTGCAGTAGTGCTTCTTCACAATTTCGTATCTTTAAAAATAATGATCCAATACAGAAAATGATACCTCTATGAATTCATCACTTAAAAACCTACATTTTTCGTGTAGAACATATATTTTTATTTTGATCACAGCTAGGGGTAATTTAATGCCCAAAACAGAGGAAGAACTCTGTTCTGCCAGATTGGATAGCAGTATTCAACTGTGTCCCAGCAACAGTACATGGGTCTAAAAATTTTGAAAGTTCTACAGCAGCTAGATTACCAGATTATCTACAACTTTCTTAATTACGGCCATGAGCATAAAAATCATTTACAACCTCAAATTCCCAGATTACCGTCGGTCTGTACAAATCTGCTCGCCTGACGAACAGCAGTATTCCCGACCCCGTAACTCCCAGCTCCCACGGCCAAAAATTCTGAAAACATTACAGGAGACGTATCTAGAAGTCCTCTACTACTTTCCTTTTGGGAGAGTCCGCAGGAAAATTCGTTTACTAGGTCAAATCCACGCTAACAGACGTGCTACGCGAATCAATCTACATGCAGAGAGCAGCTAATCTCTAATCGGGCAATTAATCTATTTACTACCATCAAAATCCGTACCAAGAACCCTAATTGTTCATAAAAACAGAGGTTTTGGGATGGAGAAAAATTACCTAGAGGATCCCTTGGGATCACCCCTCTTCTTTCCTCCTCTTTTCCTCCTTCTCTTCTTCTTCCTTCTCTTCCCTTTCTTCTTCTTCCTTCTCTTTCTCCTTTGCTCCAGGGGATGGCAGCTTGTGGGGGGTGATGGAGGGAGGGGAGGCTGCACCCAAGGTGGAAAAAAAGGGGAGAGGGGTTTGGGAGGGGGTACGGGCCCCCTGTTGGGCTGGCTGGCCCAAATCGGCTGGCCCACCCCTTCGGACAGCCCAAAATATCCAAATTAATTATTTTAATTTTTAATATATTTTATTCCTTTTCCAATGTTCTACAAATTTTATTTTTCCCTTCCCGCGATTTGCCAAAAAACCGGCGACTCCGTGATTGCTTTAAAAACTTGCGCCGTAACGACGTTCGGGATATTACATTCTCCCCACCTAAAAATGATTCGTCCTCGAATCTAACTCCTCAACATACGAGACAAAAAAAGAACAAACAAGGAAAGAACAACCAAAGAATAGAGCATCCCAAGGATAGAACATCACAAGGGAACAACAAGTACGGGTTCTCACCCGCCTCGAAGAATCTCGGGTCCTTCTTCTACATTTGAACTTCAAGCTCCATGTCACCTCCTGCTCAGACTGATTCGTCAAGAGGGCATCCACATCAACTCCGACGAGTCCACGACATGCGCAGGTCAACACCGAGCACCCGCAACTCTTTTGTCGGCTCTGAGTGGCCAATATCACGAAAATTCCCGCCACCACTATCACGCCACTATCCAATACCATCCTTCTTATTAAAATATTTCCCTCTATATATTATAATCGGGATAATACATTGTACCCCTTTTAAAGAATTCGACCACAGATTCCACTCAGAATATTACTCGAAGTGCAAACAATAACTTTGCAAAAGGAACCCAACCAAAAGAGGAATAAAGGATTCTCAAGCAACACACTAGCCACCAGCTCTCCTTCAAATGACCACGGTCCAAATCAAAGGATTCACAATAAAACCATTCACACTCTCCAAATAGGCATTGGAGAATCCACAATGCACAAGCCAAGAGCGAAAAATCACTCGACAGACTAAAACAATCATTTTCTTTTCCTAACTGGAAAAGAATACAACACAACATATAACAACTCAATTTGTAGATGACCTCTGCCATAAACACACAGTTTCAACAAGAATCGAGAGAGCTTATTACTGCTCGAGATATTATTAATTTTCCAATCCATTCCCCTTAAAAAAATTAACTTCCTTGAACCAAGGATTTCCAAATCATCGCCCAACACACCAACTAGTTGCCATACACCTCTTAAAGGTTTTTGCAACCCAAATTGATTACCCCTTTCTTGGAGAGGCAAAAAGAAGTAAATTTCAGCACAGAGATAAAAGTTACCTTCTGCAATAAACACAAATCCAAGAGAAAAAGCAATGAACTTGGACAACAAAAGATAAGATCACAGCTGAAGGCACATGCCTTCTCAAGAAGAAAATATCAAATCTCAACCAATAAGAATACATTATTGCCATTCGAGCCCAAGAAGCTCTTATGTGGCGAAAATATTGCCATTTGAGCTCAAGTAACTCTTATGCGGCAAGAATAAGAAGACAAACACACCTAAAAAAATGCACAACTTGACTTCAACATCCAATACTTTTACCACACTCTTTATTTTAATATAGAGGATAACTTTCTTTGATTACGGTATCACCCTGACAATTCCAATAAAGAGTCATGAGATCAAAAAGATCGCGTACACAAATCTCAAAACTTTTGATTTAAATAGTATCATGGAAGTTATCAAATTCTTTTATTTATAGAACAATCAACATCATCAACACAACCATATACTGACCATCATGCTATCATCAGAATAATACATTCTTAATAGGCATCATCATAATCTCAAATCCCTTCACAAACTTTTCGAAAAGAAACACAAGGAATCATTCCATCATGTTTCTATTATCTAAAAAGATTGCAACTACTTGATTAGGAAAACCTAGTGCACAAGCCACAATATTGAAACAAAGCTCTTTTAACAAGCTAGCAATAGAACATGGCAATCTCACAAAACATGCTAGTATAAATCTCTCATTAGATTTCATATATTCAATTCTTACTGTAGTCATTACTGGCAATAATTGATTGTTATTTTATCATAACAACATTCATGATCCTAACTTCGTTTTACAATCATAAAACAATCATGAACATAGATTCAGTATCTCACCTTACGTTCAGAAATTAGAACGAAATAAATTTAAACTTCAATAATACCAGCTTCGTAAGACAAGATTCTACAAGTCAATATATCAACCTTCATCTATTTCTTTACACATATTTCAACAATTCAGCATGATAAAAGATAGATGAATGTAGCAATTGTACATGCTCATAAAGTATCTAGTAAAGGACAGATTAAAGGTTAATATTAACAAGGCAATATTCTAACACCTCCTTACTTAATCCTTCCAAACGGTCAGATTAATTACTAAAGACAAAAATAATTCAATTTATCCAACAGGATAGAAATTTAAACAATCATAATAAGCATTCTAATTCTTTTGCACCTTCCTCAATAACTTCATGAGTTCCAATCATGAATAGACAAATTCTTAATCACAGTTCTTCAAGAAACTATTACAAGGCGATAACAAATTAATAAACTACACTTCCGAGGATGCTAATTAAAATTAATTATGCACCACGCTAACATCTCAACATGATAATTCATACCTTATGAATTAATTTATATGATTACCACTTTCCACTTAAGCATAGCAAAACACCATAAAGGGTTTTAACACTCTCTTTCAGAAAGGATTGGAAATAAACTTAAACACACAAAATAATCTAAAAGAAATACATAGATCTAAGGCTTTCACATATTAATGTATTTTGAGATTGCAACACAAAACTTTCATTAATAAAAAATACCAAGCGAACCAATGAGTCATGATTCACAACAAGACAAAACTCTCGAAGAGAACATCCTTACAAATCAACAATATTCACAAGGAGCAAAAGTGTCTCGAATGTTCCGAGAAGAAACAATAATTGCTTCAAAGAACAGGTAGAGACCAATTGCAAAAACAACAATTGCAATGAACCACAACTCAAGAGAAATTCATTAACTGAAATAGGCCAAAAAATGGCCAAAATCAACTCAAGAAAGATAACAACTTTTCTTAAGAAACTCACTCACAACATCTGCAATTAAGTTACCTGAGATATCTGCATTGCTAATCCCCATGCTATAAACAGCGGTATTACTTGGCAATACCAAGGCAGCAAATACAATCTCTATGTCTTATCATTGACAATTCTCACTCATAACAGTCATAGGAGCAAATCATAATCATACAAGATTATCTCATAATGTAAATCATCAATACAACATGTCAAAAGCATAAATAAAATGCTTGACCCAGCCCATCCTACTGTGCACCAGTGTGTCAATTTAATAATTTAATTACCACGGACCTAAAGCCCGCTCTGATACCAACTATAACACCCCAAGACCCACATTACCCTGGGATGCTACTAGAACCACTTTACAACTAGCCAATTTACAAGATAAATTAAACTGGCAACAATACTAAACAGGATAGTATAAGCGGAAGCACAAACAACTAAGGAATAATAGGATAGTGGTAGCAATTCAAAATTCAAAACATCCTCCAACATTTTAATCTAAAACATAGTTCACAAATTTAACATTACAACTAGAAAGTTGTATATTCTAGAAAATAACATCACCACAATATATTGCATATGTATGCAAATGAATCTTTCCACAATACAATGCATATGAATGCTTTCATGCTATGCTCCACATCACTCTTTCTAGGGTAGGAATTGCAATAAATCATATTATGGCAATATATGATGCTTCCCACGGGATAAGAGGTGCATCATATTACGGCAATATACGATGTTGTACCGGTATGGTCGCGGTCAGGTGCGGCGACATCCACATATACAAACGACATGATATGACATGAATGATATGATAATTCATAAATCACGTTAGTTCATCCACAAGGAGCATTATCATGCTCTCAACATATCCACATGTACCACATATTAATTTTCATGTTCCACAATGTCGCATTAAGCAATAGTTCCACATGTCTACTAGTAGATTATCAACATATCAATTGATCTATACTTGCTATCATCTCCACAATTTAAAAATATCATGCAATCATGGCATAATATTTCAAATTACGATAATAATGTAAATTGCAAGTAGAAGGAATAACAAGTTAAACGGTAGCAACCACCGCTACGTTCATTTGCCTCAATCCGATAATGCGAAGTAAAAATCAAGAGTGCTCAGGGACAAGACCACCTGTCTATAAGACAACTCTCAGCACACAGCTACAGCATACAAACATGACTAAAATAATTAAATACGTCGCTAGAACCCCGAACCCGCATAAACTCCTCTCCGCTCAACAATTCAGCAAATTACCCTCTGCAGCAGTGCTGCTTCACAATTTTGTATCTTTAAAAATATTGATCTAATACAACAAATGATACCTCTATGGATTCATCACTTAAAAACCTACATTTTTCGTGTAGAACACATATTTTTATTTTGATCACAGCTAGGGGTAATTTAATGCCCAAAACAGAGGAAGAACTTCGTTCTGACAGATTGGACAGCAGTATTCAATTGCGTCCTAGCAACAGTACAGGGGTCTAAAAATTCTACAATTTCTACAGCAGCTAGATTACCAGATTCTCTACAACGTTCTCAATTATGGCCATGAGCATAAAAATCATTTACTACCTCTAATTCACAGATTACCGTCGGTCTGTACCAATCTGCTCGTCTGACAAACAGCAGTATTCCCGACCCCGTAACTCCCAGATCCCATTGCCAAAAATTCCGAGAAAGTTATAGGAGACGCATCTCGAACTCCTATACAACTTTCCTTTTGGTAGAGTCTGCAGGAAAATTTGTTTACTAGGTCAAATCCTCGCTAACAGATAGCAGCTAATCTCTAATTGGGCAATTAATCTATTAACTACCATCAAAATTCGTGCCAAGAACCCTAATTATTCATAAAAACAGAGGGTTTGGGATGGGAAAAAATTACCTAGAGGATCCCTTGGGATCACCCCTCTTCTTTCCTCCTCTTCTTCTCCTCCTTCTCTTCTTCTTCCTTCCCTTTCTTCTTCTTCCTTCTCTTTCTCCTTTGCTCCAATGGATGGCAGCTTGTGGGGGGGTGATGGGGGGGGAGGCTGTGTCCAAGGTGGAAACTAAGGGGAGAGGGGCCAAGGGAGGGGATTTATAAAGGGGTGCTAGGGTTTGGGAGGTGGTACGGGCCCCCTGTTGGGCTGGCTGGCCCACCCCTCCGGACAGCCCAAAATATCTAAATTAATTATTTTAATTTTTAATATATTTTATTCTTTTTCCAATGTTCTACAATTTTTATTTTTCCCTTCCCGCAATTTGCCGAAAAACCGGCGACTCCGCGATTGTTTTAAAAACTTACGTCATAACGACGTTCGGGATATTACAAGCAAGGATTCCTCCTTTCCCTCTGTGTTTCTTGTTTCGGCAGGTAGTTACTGTGCCGTCCATTTTCAGTATCTTCAGTTTTCGTTTGTCGCATGTCTGCAATTCCTTTTGATTTGCTTTTCTTCCTTTAGTGTTTCCTTTTGAAGCCCCAAATATTCTCTGTTGTTTGTCCCACTTTTGTGTTTTCCTGCTTTTTGAGCCAAGAACTGCTTCACTGCTTGTCGGTCGGATTTTCGGTCTTCGGGAACCAAAGTTCAAAACCAGAGCATGGAATCCCTACTCGGTCAGACCGGACTCTCTGCCGCGTTCAGACCGGATGTCAACTGGCGGTTAGACCGCTAACCCTAGCGGTCAGACCGGCCGCTCAACGGCGGTCAGACCGGTGTCACAGTTGCTGTCTGACCGGCCTCATGTTTGTATTGGCTGCTGCTCTCTGTTCCTTTTTGTGTTCCTTGGTTCATTTTCGTTTGTGATTTTTTAGTTTCCAGTGAGTATGAATCTTCTTCTTCATAGCTACTATATCTATCGGAGAAGAAATTTGTGGATACTTAGGGGCAGATTTTGAAGGCACCATTCACCCCTCTCTGTTGCCATTTCCGATCCTACAACTCTTTTGTAATACCAATAGATCTAAAGAAAATTTATTTTGGTTCAGATTCCTCTTCAAATTTCCCTTGTTCGAGTAACTTGACCACTTTAGGAGAATTATTCTTGGCATGCTCAATAAATTAAATCCTAGACCATGATTTTTCACACTATTTTTTGACTTATCTAAGATCATATTCAAATTCTTCTTGCAAACAGAGAACCTCTCTAAAGTGCTCTTAAGGTACTCGTTTTCTCAAGCCAATGATGGATAAGTTGTGCAATTAACAGGTTGTATCACATGATTCTTGAAAGCACTAGATTGAGCCAGTGTTTCTTTTTCAGCAAACTCCTTCAACTGCCTAGTTAGAGCATCAATTTCAATATTTAAGTTAAGACAGTTAGAGCAATGTAATAGCCTAGCTGTTATTTTCAAAATTTCAGTAAAAAAATATAATAATTAAAATTAATTCAATTTAAAATAAAAATAAGTGTTCTTTGGTTGCCTAAATTTGAAAGATTATGTTTGCCCGTTTTTAGCCTTTTCAGAAAGGTTTTTCTTAAAAGTAATTTTACTAAAAACATAAAACTATTGTCAAATAAAAGATATTTGTAAGTGTTTGCAAAATACTATTTCAAATGAAGTATTTAAAAGCATTTGACTTTTATCTGGAATTTTTGTTATTTTCTGGATTTATCTGGAGTTATCTGGATTTTATTTCAAAGCCTAAAAGTAAGAAAATATATTTTAAATATTTTCTTAAAGCTAAAAAGAATTTATTTAGCCTTTTCCAAGCTTCCAAAAATTTTATATTAATTTCTAAGATTTTAAAATCAACTTTAAAAGCTAAAGGGTATTTTTATAAAGGCTAAAAATACAAATTTGAGTTGAAAATATTTTTAGAAAGTCAAAAACTATTTTATAGAATTTTTGAGAATTTTCTGGGATTTAAAATCAATTTTTAAAGCCAAAAGATATTTTTATAAAGTGTTAAAAAGGTTAAAATGAATTAAAAATATTTTTCCTAAGTATAAAACATTCCCAGGAATTTTCTGTAATTTTTCTAGAATTGTTAAACATTATTTGCTATTTTTAAAATATTTATAAAGTTTCCTCCTATTTTCTGAAAATAAAATCCGAATTAAAATCTGAATTAATCCGGTGGTGACACGTGTCGCACCAAGATTAAATCTTACCTTTTTCCTGATTTAATCCTAGCCTCTCATCTTCACTTAAAACCAAGGGCCAAGATCTCGCCACATGTCCTCATCTGAGCCATCCATTGTTTTCACTCTCCCTCTCTCTCTCACTTACCATTGGGGCCCACTTGTCAGCTATTTCTTCCCCAACACTTCTTCTTCTTCCTTGCCTCTCTCTCTCTCCTCTCTTTTCGCCGAATTTGGTGCCGCCGCCTCCTTCACCGCCGCCGGCCACCGCTCGCCTCGCCGCCGGTAGGGATGAACTCCCCATCCTCTCCTCTCCCACGCCACCCTCGCCGCCGCCGCGGTCTTGGCGAACTCCGCGTGAGCGCCTTCGCCCCAGTAACCGTCGTGCGGCTAAGTCGACCATGTCACCGCCACGTGGCGCCACGTGTACCAAAGCCGCCACGTCATCTTTCTAATTTCTTTTATTTATTTTCCTGAGATGATGTCATAAATCGAGATTTCCAGTACAAAAATAATTTGGAAAATTAATCCTTTTTCTTTTTCCTTCATTTTGAAATTTCCGAAGGCCCGTAAATGCTCATTTTAGCTCCAAATTTCCATTCAAATTTCTATATTTTTCTAAAAATCTGAACTATCCATTTCTAAGTCTTTTTCAAATTTTTGAATTTTATTTGAATTTTATCCGAGGACGATTTCGACGACGCTTTCAACTCAGAGGTTAGTACTCAATTGTTTTCTAATAACTTATATGCCTTGTAATTGGAAGAGATGATAGCTAAGTTTTTGTTTAGATCTAGCTAGCTAGCCAGGTTTAGAAAAATAATGGTACTTTGCTCAATTTCAGAATGGGTAAGTACTCCTAGTTTACTTCAATATATTCTTACTTAATATTATTGTGTCATGAATACGTGGCTAGCTAGCTAGGTTAAGAAAAATAATGGTACTTTGCTCAATTTCAGAATGGGTAAGTACTCCTAGTTTGCTTCAATATATTCTTACTTAATATTATTGTGTCATGAATACGTGGCTAGCTAGCTACCTAATATAGATGTGTGTAATTTGACACCCATTTGTTACATGTAGCGTAGATGGACCGAAGCTGGATGTACGTTGAGAACCGTGTGAGTGAACAGTACATTAATGGCATGTCTGCTTTTAGAAGAGTGGTCGAGCTAGATATATTGAAGAAGGGGATAGAATATATGTACTGCCCATGCATCGATTGTGATAATCTAAAGATTTTTAGCAACTCAGCAAAGGGGTACCAATGTTGGACCAGTCACGGTGAAGAGAAGATTACACAAGAAGGTAATTATGATTGTAACACCCCAGCCTAACATAGGCCTGAAATGCTACTAACTATCCACAATAAAACAACAACTAATATAGGTTACCTAAAAATTTCGGCATAACCTCCTTTGTTTATTAACCAGATGGCAGTTTAAATAAGCATGAATAGCACAAGTTCTAAATAATGAACGGAAAGATAATATCCAATGATACTAAGTCTTTATTACATTTAATCTGATGGAATATAAACTGAACCAATTAAGCTAACAAGCCAACAAGATTATCATGACTGTCTTTATTTCTTATTGAAGGAATAGTGCACGTGCAACGAAGCTAATCCCTTTTTGATCCCATATATGCCATTCTCACATTGGTACCTAAAACAAATAAACAACAAAGAAGAGTGAGTCCAATGACTCAGCAAGTATAACTGTATCAAATGCAAGCATGAACATTAACTCTCAAGTTAAACATATTACATATGAATTTCATGCTATGCATTATGATCAAAAGCTCCTCTTTCTCATCTCTTTCGCATTTTACGGTGTGTCGCAAGTGTGCATCCGTCAATGCACACCCATGCCTGCACCCTCCGGCATGGGACCAATGCCCACACTCCGCAAGTGTGGGGACCTCGATGCTTGATCACCACATGACCAAGACTTCAACAATTCTCAATATGATGCATATATGTGAATGTATCAACAAGATAACATGCATTCACCATACTACGCATCAACAAATCTCATAAATGCCATAATGTAAACATAACATAAATAGCATTCTCAATTCATCACTTACTCAAACTCACAATTTAAACAATCATGATTCATCCATCATCCAAACAATTCAAGAAATCCATAAACATACTGATTTTCACATCATAAATATACTTGCCTCAACCGCGAGAAAATGAAGAACGCGAGAAGGCACAACCCCGAATCCGCTCTCCTCCTGAATATTTAATTAATAATTACTAACATAACAGTAACGGGTTTCTAGATACAAAATATCAGCAACCCCAAATTCCCCAACAATTTATCTCAATTAAAATCTCCAACTCCCCTCGGCCAAATATGCCCAACCACAGACAGCCGACTTCCAAAAATCATAACTTTCAGTACGTAACTCCAAATTAAGCGTTCTTAGATTCTCTGTAAAGATAATTAAATTATCTACAAACACTTAGTTGGGGAGACTCTCTGATTCGGCCATTTACTAACCGATCCAAACCCTTTTCTAAAGCATCTAAATTCACGTTGGACTCTCCGGACAGCGACTAAAACAGCATAACTTTCGCCCGTAAACTCGAATCCGGACTTCTTTATCTACAACTTTCTCAATTTGAAGGACTCCGGAATCGCAACTATTTCCGTCGCACAAACCGATCTACTAAACTCGTCCGAAACTACCCCGATCTGCGAACAAGTAACACTAGAAAATTCATAACTTTCGCTACATAAATCCGAATCACGTGTTCTTATACTCCCTGGAAAGATAATTAAACCCTCTACAACTTTCTAGAAGGGGTCCAGACCTGAATCCCGACGAAACTAGATCAAAACTGCCGAGAAACAACTATTATCCCAAAGAGCCCGAAAACCGACGAATCTAACTTGATTAAAACCAATCTAGAGACTACCGGGGATTACCCTTGACGACACGACGACGCACACGCCGACGAACACGACGAACACGGCGACAAACACGCCCGCGGTCTCCTCCTCTCCTTCCTCCGGATCCACGCGACACGGCGACGAGCGACGGCGGCGGCGCTCGGGAGGAGACGACGACGACGGCGACAACGACGACGAAGACAGAGGCACGGTGGAGATGGCGGCGGCTGCTGCTGCGGCGCGCGCAGCAGCAGGGGCAGGGAGGCGCAGGGAGGCGGGGTGGCGGCTCCTTGGGTGGGGCGCCTAGGGTTTTAAGAGGTGGCCTCCCTCCCTCTTGGGCCTAAAAACCCACAGGCCAAGGCCTAGGCCCAGGTTGCCTTAGATTTTCAGAAACCCCTCAAAATTCTTACAAATTTAATTATTTCACAAAGACCCTCTCTATTAATTAAACAATTAATTAAATAATTTCCGGTATTATATTCTACCCCTTAAACAGAATTCGACCCCGAATTCTAACTGCAAACACAATAGAAATCAAAATAACCAACTAGCAAAAACACGCACCTGACGTGAACAACGCCGGCATCGTCACAAGATGCGATCTCGCAACTCCCAAGTTGCCTCTCTCTCGGTCTGCTGCGACTGAGCACTTTGACATACAAAGAAAGTCTTGTTTCTCAACACTTTTTCGACCTTTCTAGAATCCGCGACCGGCTTGGACTCAAAGGATGATCCCGCTCAATAACCAAAGGTTCTAGAGCGATGTGAACTTCGGGTCTCGCAAGTACTTTCTCAACATGGACACGTGGAACACGTTATGCACTCGCGCATAGCCTCGTGAAGATCCAAACGGAGGCCAACTTCCCAATCCGCGCTAGTATGGTGAAAGGTCCAACGTACTTCGGGCTAAACTTCCCTATGGTACCGAACCTCACCACACCCTAGGTAGGAGATACTCTCAAAAGCACCTGATCCCCAACTTCAAATTCCCGATCCCTTCTTCTCACATTCACATAGCTTTTCCGCCGTCTCCGGCACCAATGATTCTATCTCACCAAGTCCACTGTTCAACTATCTTTTGGACCCAAAGCGGTCAACCTCCGAATCCTCGCAACTAATCAAGCAATTAAATACACAGGGTTAACATTCCCTTTGGTATCAAACCACACAATCTGCACAACACAAAAAAATCTCGTGCTTTGCACTCTCAATCGTTCTCTTTACCTTAGCAATGAGTACTTCCTTTAACTATGGATGCACAAAAGTGCTCAAGGTAAACAAACTCTTTACACACGTAATACAGCTGAAAATAAGGGATTCTTACTGCAATCACACATCACCCACTCCCCACCAAAGGGTCAAATCATAAAAGAAAATCGAGGATTCAACATAAGAACCTCTCCACCTTCCAAGTAGGTGGTTTGCAAACAAACAACACATACGTCAAAGGGGAATCACTCAAATATCAAACCCGTCCTTTTTTTTTCTTTTAGGAATAAACTTCCTCTTGAATCACGAGGTTCCAAATCATCCCATACCCTACTAGCTCAATTCTCTTAAATTGGCGTCATCAACTCTATGTTCAAACCGAGTGCATCCGACACACTTTTGTAGAGGGACTCTACTATTCTCACAATAACATACTCTAGTCAACTCCTCTACCCACATGTTACTTTAACGAATAATTTCTAATGCATCTCATCGTTATTCTCACCCACCATCACTTTACCACATATCTTTAAGGATAATCAACATGAAATTCTCGGCTCGACACTCATTTACTACATCCAAAGGATACTATCAAGGAACATCATAATATTCAGAATCCACTCCTTCCACTATTCTCACGCAATAACATTAGCCTCCAAGGTTCTAGCATAGATCACCAACCAAAATTTCCCATCTCCAAGGCATCTATACATATACTTCGATATATTTAATACAAAGACTCTTAAATTCAAAGACTAAAATTTCCACAATCAACCATACTCAATCCTTCACAACCACATGAAAACATAATCTCAACCCGATTATCTCAGAAGAAGATTCTAACTCTGGAGGGTTACTCAAGTCAAGTCATACATGGCCATAATTTTCAACAATCCTTACTATCCCAACAATTCTCAGAACGGTTGGGCTTCTTCACGCTTATATACTCATTAACTACACCATCATAATCATCCTACTAGTCCTTGCAAAGTACCCAATCATGATGCTCCACTAAAATTGATCAAGATTCCCATACTTACAATAATTATAACGTTCCAACAAAATGAATGTAACACTCATGAACCATAACTAGGTTCTTCTAGTTGCGACAATATAACTAGTTAGCCCCAAGGACAACATCTTCTTTTGAATCAAATCCTCACCGAGAATTATTCGACGTAATCAATTTATCACTCCATGAATCTCAAACGACTTGACACCCACAATTCCACCAAAATCGATCACATAACCACACTAACCAGTGGCCATACACCTCTTAAAGGTCTTTGCAACCCAAACTGCTTACCCCTTTCTTGGAGAAGCAAAACAAGGAAATTTCAGCACAAAGTCCATCTGCAATAAACACAAGACCAAGGAAAACAAAGATCTTGGACAATAAAGGATAAGACCACAGTTGAAAGCACATGCCTCCTTAAGAAGAAAACATCAAATCTCAACCAATACGAATACAGTATTGTCATTTGAGCCCAAGAAACTCTTAAGCGGCGAAAATAAGAAGTCAAACACACTTCACAAAGATTACACAACTTGACTTCAACCTCCAAAACTTTCATCAAACTTTTTTCCTTTTAACAAAGAGAACAACCTTCTTTGATTACGGTATCACCTCAACAATTCCAACAAAGAAGAGTTGAAGACCACAACACATTAATTCTTTAAGAACTAATAAAATCCCTCAACACGACACTTGGCTTAAAACAATTTCAGCTACCACATAAATCATGAGATCAAAGATCGCATACACACTATCAAAACTTTTGATTTAAATAATACCAAGGAATTTATTCAAATTCTTCTATTTAATGAACCTTCAACATTACCATCATAACCACAAATGGACCAACATACTAACAAAGAATAATACATTCTTAACAAGCATCATCATATCCTCAACTCCTTCATAAACTTTTCCAAAAGAAACATAAGAAATCACTTCATCATGTTTCTAATATCTAAATAAGGTTGCAACTACTTGATCTAGGAGAACCTAGTGCATAAGCTACATAAATAGAACAAAGCTCTTAAACAAGATGATACTAGAACATGACAATCTCACAAAACATACTAGCATAAATCTCTTACTAGATTTCACATATTCAATTCTTATGGATGCTCAACTTTAATTTAGCACAAATTAATTGTACTCTAGTCGTTACTGGCAATTATTGATTATTATTTTATCACAACGGCATTCATGATCCTAACTTCATTTTACAATCATAAAACAATCATGAGCATAGATTACAGATCCTACCTTACATTCGAAACTAGAACGGAAATGACTTTAATCTTAAATAATACCGACTTGTAAGACAAGTTCCTACTAGTCAATACCTCAACCCTCATCTATTTCTTTATACATTCTTCAACAATCTAGCATGGTAAAAGATAGATGAAACTAGCAATTGTGCATGCTCATAAAGCATCTAAATAAAAGACATATTAAGGGTCAATATTACCAAGGTAATATTCTAACACCTCCTTACTTAATCATTCCAAACGGTCGGATTAATTACTAAAGACACAGATAATTCAATTTATCCAATCATGATAGAAATTTTAACAATCATAATAATCATTCGGTTCTTATTACACACTCCTCAATAACTCCATGAGTTACTATCATGAGTAAACAAATTCTTAATCATAGTTCTTCTAAAAACTATTACGTGGCAATATCAAATTAAACAACTACACTTCCAAGGATACTAGTAAAAATTTAATTATACACTATGCTAACATATCAACTTGATAATTCAACCTTATGAATTAGTTTATACGACTACCACCTTCCACTTAAGCATAGCAAAACAACATAAAGGATTTTAACACTCTCTTTCAAAAGGAAAAGGAACAATAAACTTCAACGCCGAGATAAAGAGAAACATAGATCCAAAGCTTTCACATAACAATGAGTTTTGCAACTCAAAATTCGCATTAATAAAAGAAAACACCAAGCGAACCAATGAGCCATGATTCGCAACAAGACAAACTCCCACGAAGGAACTAACCTTACAAATCAACAAAAAGCACAGGTAGCAAAGTATCTCAGTAGTCTGGAAAGAAACAATAACTGCTTCAAGGAACAAGTAGAGACCAATTGCATACCCTCAACTGCAAGAACCACAATCTCAAAAGAAATTCATTAACTGCAATCAGCCAAGAATAGGCCGAAATCAACTTAAGGATAATAACATCTTTCCTAAGAAACTCACCCGCAACACCGCAATTAAGTTACCTGAGGTAACTACATTGCTAATCCTCATACTACAAACAATGGTATAATTTGGCAATGCCAAGGCAGCACATCACAACATCTACATCATCTCATTGACTATTCCAACTCATAACAGTCATAGGAGCAAATCATAATCATACAAGATTATCAATAAGCATACAAGATTATCTCATAATGTAAGTCATCAGTATAACATGTCACACTACTAGATTCCGACCCTTTAGCCACGAAACGCATCGCAACGACACTAAATTAGTTGCAATAGGTATGTACTATTGCAACATTTTGCCAAAATCGTGGCGATATGTGCACAGTATTGCCTCTAAAATATTGCGTTGCGATAGTCATTGAATTTGTTGTAATAAGGTGGCTTTATCGCCACCATTTAGAAAATGGTTGCAAGTAGTATGACTTTATTGCCACGGTTGTCTTGCGTTGTGATAATATTGATTTTTGTTGCAATAGTTAGGAGGTATTGCCACCTTATAGAATTTCGTTGCGAGTGGGTGACAATATTGCCACAATTTTATTGTGTTGTCATAGTCATCAATTGCGTTGCGAAAGGTTCCTATACAATGCTTATAAAATGAGTTTGTATTGCCACGAAATAAATTTGTTGCTATATATGATGATTGTTCGTGGCAATAATCATTATTGCAACGCTTTGTTTTCGTGGGCCTAATCGCTCAACGCAAGGGCCGAATTGGTGTGGAGGAATTATATTATCTATAGTTATTAATTGCTGGAGGAGATAAAAAAATTGAAAAGTGACAACTAAAACGCAGTTGAGGAGGTCTCACTTGACAAAACAGGGAGGATAAAAATAAGAATAGAAAAATAAAAACAAAACCATGGGGTGTGGAGGAATCGAACCAACAACCTCCTAGCTCGGAGGCCAAGGCGTTTACCACCGCACTATTGTACCCCACTTGTGAATTATAATTGTAAATTTCTATTTATCTAAGCATGGTAAGCACTGTTAAATATATATTATGATATAATTTTAAAATCCGTAGCAACACACGAGCATTCACTATTTTTATTATTTTTGACTTTGATTTCTCTGAAATCCGAAAGTTTCTTCAAGCGGCTTCTTCAAACGACTTCCCAAGTCACAAGAGTTTACACTGATATTTCTACCGTTCATCATCATTTAAAATACAAATAAAAGTATTGACCATGGTCAAAAGCTACATGTAGAGGAAAAAACAAGGCATAGTAAAGTATCCACTGATGACTCGGCACCAAAATGCTCCGAACTTTCACGTTGGTCTCGTTGCCGTACAATCGATTTCCAAGCCACACCTCGTTCAAGCCGTAATTGGACCGACTCCTCTCGTTGGCATGGTGCGTTCAAAGAACATTCTGTTGGATTGCCCCCTTTGAGTTAGCCATCCTTTCTTATTCCTTTCGATAACTCAAGATGCATGCTAAGTTGGTTGCTATCGTTTTCGTGTATTTCCCTCGTCTTGATACTCTTCCTTTAGACGGATCGTCTTGCTAATCGATTATCTGATTATATGGCCCGATAATACACCGATAACGACAACACAATCATAAATTCTCCAAAAGTACAAAAGAATACAAATTATGGCAAGAACAACATCAAAGTTCACACCAGAGCTATACATTATTCCATGCATTGATTGATCAAAAGAAAAAAAAACCCAACACATGGATTTTCATTACACACAGTAATGAGAAACGGATAGAAATCCAGCGTACAAATAGTTCCCAGCAATTGCAAATAGCTATGTCAAAAGCAAAAGTAGTTGCTTCGAAGAATGGAAGCAAATATAAGTACAACCGATCTCTATCATAATCGTCTTCTTGACATTCTTCGTATAATGACCAAGCAGAAACAAATAATGTCAATTATCCAATGATCATGAAAGATGACCATCGCTCAGAGCCGCAGAAAGCGGATCATTGAGCTGGCGGTGTCTCAAAGACCTTGGTCCGCAAGAGAAAGCTGCTAAATAAAGATGGCATCAATTCGGATATGTTATTTAGTTTCATTGAAGCACTGCTATGCGTATGGCTCAAGACGCCAATTGATTGCTTGGTTAGTACTTAGTACATTCAATAAACAACTCAAGACTCCAACTGAGAATAACACATTAGTATTAGAAATGTAACACAGAGGAGAACACAATAACATATCGCTAGATCAATGACCCATATTCCAACACAGCTTTGATTGGAAGAACAACCAAGAAGTTTTCCTTCATGGACATTTAGATCGACGATGTACATCATCCCACGTCACCGTGTATCATGGCATCTTATTGGTCCCCAAGAGAAAGCTCATTAAGTTAGAGAAATTTAACTCTGGAACACATGGAAAACAAGAGTTATGTTGTGATGTGGTCACATGACAAATTAATAGTAGTGCCACCAAATTTTCGTGCAGCCCACATGACAAATATCTTTACATAGACGATGCACATAGACTGAGAAGGAAAATTATTGATTGACCATTTACATAGCATATCCAGTTCTAGAACATTGTCGAAGCTAAGAAAAAAAATTAAAGCATCGGTTACGCGCTACTCAATTGGCCAGGCATATCCATCCAGAGAAGAAAAAAATCAAGCATACCAATAACACTTATCTGCCGCGAGCAAAACCAAACGCAGGAAAAAGACTACCACTACATAAGCACCACCCAACAACCACAAAAGAAAGCAATACATGATCCAAGAAACCGCGTGACATCAAGAATTACAGAAGCGCTCATCTTCTGTCGCCAAATCAAACAAGCAGATCAGGACGCCACACACATGCACGTTACCAAATCAAACAAGCAGATGCGCAAGACGTCGACCGAAATGATGGAGCCATCGGAGTCCCCCATCCTCACCGTTTCCGAGTTGGGGTTGGGATTGCAGTCCAGATCGGACTCTCCCCTGTAAATCACCTCATATATATATAGCTTGTAGGTCCAATGTTGGGAATCAAGAAGTAATAAAGAATCTATTGTCTCACCTTTGCTTCCTTGCCGTTCTCCTGCTGGCGACTCGTCAAGCCGACGGTCCAGGCCACCGCCAGGAGCAGGGGCGACCGCGAGCTTCCCACCAGTACGCCTGCGATCCGGGACCCGACAAGTAAACCCCAAGGAGAGAGGTAAGGATCCTAGGGCTCCTGCTGCTAACACGGGAGGAGGGAGGCGCGGGGAGGATGGGGAGGCGGGCTGGAGGCACGGGGAGGCGGAGGGAGTGGAGGCCGAGGAGGAGATGGGGAGGCGGGCCGGAGGAGTGGAGATCGGGAGGATGGGGAGGAGGAGGCGCGCAGCGGGGGGGGGGAGGAGGCGAGGCGGAGCGGAGGAGGAGGAGGAGGGAGGGCGGCGGGCGGGAGGAGGAGGAGGAGCGGAGAAATGAGGTGAGGCGGAGTGGCGGTAGAGGAGGCGCACGGTTGGTGGGGAGGCCGGCGGTGGCGGAGGAGGAGGAGGCGGAGGAGGGGTGGGGAGGAGGAGGCGACGGGGAGGAGGCGGTGGAGGAGGGTGGGGAGGAGGAGGCGGGGGGAGGAGGGAGGGAGGAGGCGCACGGGTTCGGTGCGGGTGAGGCGGGCGAAATCGAGGGAGGAGAGCCGGGTTCGGGAGAGGTGGGGTGGTGGGTGGTTTGGGGGTTTCGGAGGGGAACGCGTTTTAATATTGTGTGGTTGATAAGCGTTTTCTGTTTTATTAATAAGTTTTTTAAATTGTGTATGTTGTGGTCTTGCAGGTAGTGTTAATTTGATCAGATTAGTTTTAATTTGCTATAATTTGATTGATAATCATTGGAAGCATGTCACATGATGGGAGTAGTTGGATGCGGATGGATAAGTCAACATCTGAGTGGCAAAAAGGATTCAAGAAATTCATTGAAACTACTTTTGGAGGCACATCTAAAGGTTTAACTGCACCATGTCCTTGTTCAAGGTGTCGTTGCATGTCCTATAGATTACAATATGAGGTTGAAAGACATTTGCTAGTTAGAGGGTTTGATGAAAGTTTCATCCAAGAGCAAGGTAATGGTGAAGCTTTGGCTGATGATGACAACAAAGATGAAGGAGATTGCAATGAAGGTGCAACAGGTGATGGGGCTTCTGTCAATGATCTAGTTTCTTCAATAATCAGTGGCGCTATTCGTGGTGACATCATCGGTTCTAATATTGAAGAGCCAAATGAACAAGCAAAGAAATTCTTTAAATTATTAAATGAGGCACGTATGAATTGTATCCAAAGTTGCAAGGAGGTAACTAAGGTTTCTTTTATTGTCAGGCTATTTCAGATTAAATGCATGTATGGTCTCAGTAACAGTTCCTTGGAGTCCATACTTCATCAGTTCTCGCTTGTGCTCCTCGAAGGACATTGTATCCCAAACACCTTGGAAAAAGTGCAAAGGTTGTTCGAGATCTTGGGCTAGACTACCAGAAGATACATGCATGTGAGAATGATTGTGTGTTATTCCGAGGTGATTATGCTAAGATGGATACGTGTCCAATATGTGGTGAGTCTAGGTGGAAAATGGCCGATTCCGTTGGAAATGATGAGGCTAGTGGCACTGATGGAGCAAAAAAGCGTTCTCCACGTAAAATCCTAAGATATTTTCCACTTATTCCTCAGCTTCAAAGATTGTATATGAATGAGACCACATCATCATATATGCGATGGCATAAGGAAGGATTGGTCCGTGATGGGAAAATGCGTCACCTGCACTCATTGGCATGGAAGCATGTGGATGACAAGTATAAGGATTTTGCATTGGATCCTCGCAATGTGAGGTTGGGCCTTGCATCGATGGCTTCAATCCATTTGGGATGTTGAATGTTACATACACTACATGGCTGTGATCATAATCCCTTATAACTTGCCTCCTTGGTTGTGTTTGAAACAACCATATTGGATGATGTCGATGTTGATACGGGGCGAAATCTCCGTGAATGAACATTGATGTATATTTGCAGCCCTTATTGATGAGCTAAAGGATCTTTGGGAAAAGGGTGTTGAAACATGGGATGCAAAGCTGAAGAAAAATTTTACTTTGTGTGCACTTCTACTTTGGACAATTAACGACTTTCCTGCATATGCAATGCTATCTGGATGGAGCACTAAAGGAAAGTTTGCATGTCCATACTGCCACAAGGATACTGACTACTTGTGGCTGAAATTCGGGTCCAAGCATTGCTACATGGGACATCGCCGTTTTGCCTTGAACCACGGTGGCGTGGAACAAGATCGGCTTCAACAACAAGGTGGAAAATAGGAGGCTCGGTGCCACTTCTGGTCGACAAGTGATGGAACAAGACGAGAGTTTCGAGCAAGTGACCTTTGGGAAGGCAACAAGAAAGAGGAAGCGTGAAGAAGAAACTAGATGGCACAATTGGAGGAAGAAGAGTATTTTTTTTGAACTGCCTTACTGGAGCTCATTGCTTATAAGGCATAATTTGGATGTGATGCACATTGAGAAAACATATGTGAGAGCATATTGGGGACTTTGCTCGATATAAAATATAAATCTAAGGAAAGTGAGAAGGCTCGGCTAGACATGCAACATCTAGGGATAAGGAAGGATCAACATCCTTTGCTCGAGAATGATAAGTATACTTTGCCACCACTCTGTACTCTCTAGGTAATGATGAAAAGACGATATTATGCAAATTTCTAGAAGGGGTGAAAATGCCTGATGGTTATGTCTCCAATATCAAGAAATCTGTGAATGTCACTGGGTGTAAGCTGTCTTCTCTCAAAACTCATGACTACCATGTTATCTTTCAGAAACTTTTACCCTTAGTAGTACGCAACATATTGCCACAAGATGTTGTTATCCCATTGATTGAGCTCAGTAGGTTTTTCAATGCAATATGTTCAAAGGAGCTGGATGAAAAAGAGGTTGAAAACTTGAGCACTTCGATTGGAGAGACTCTTTGTCGACTTGAGATGGTATTCCCACCAGCTTTTTTTGATATCATGATGCATTTGCCAGTTCATTTAGCTGAGGAGGCTAGTCTTGGAGGGCCCGTGTGTTACAGATGGATGTATCCTATTGAGAGGTATCTACGTACGCTTAAAGGCTATGTGAGGAACAAAGCGTACCCTGAGGGTTCAATAGCCGAGGGATATATCTCGGAGGAGTGCATGACATTTTGCTCTCGCTTCTTGGAAGACATCGACACCAAGCTTAATCGTCCAGAGCGGCATGAAAGCGCTGCTGTGAACGAACCACCATCTGGGCTAAGCATATTTGGGAGCATTGACTATAGTAAGAAAGGATGTACTATTGAGTCACTTTCCAGGTTGGAGTTGCATCGGATGAGGCACTACATAATTACAAACTGTGATGAGGCCATTCCATCGGAAGACATGAATGTATCCCGCCTACATGAAGACTTGACAAATTGGAAAAGGAATGACATGGAAGGGGTAAGTGTTGATGCTTCTGTCATAGATAAGGTGGTTCCTGTACCTGAACCCAATGATGAGGACTTAGACGATGATGATGAAGATGATGACACGTACATAGATGATGGAATTGCCGCGCCTGTGAATTCTGTAGGACATGGAGATGATGATTTTTTTGTTTAAATTGGGAACCTTGTGGTTGTGTAATATTGTGTTTTGTCTCTAATTATTGTTCTGCTGCAACACTTTAATTATTATTGTAATAAACGTTTACTCAATCACTAGGTCAGCAACACCGCTTATTTATAATAGTAAATAAATAAATATTTATTTATTTTTATTTTTTTATATTTGTAAAAACATAAAATTTTCCTCCCTAATAACTTCCCCACAATACGCACATCCCGCCCAAATTCCTCCCAAATTTTCCATCGCGGATATACACCCTAAACCCCGCCTCATCCCCACCTCCCCGCCTCCTCCCCCACCTCCCGGCCTCCCCGCCTCCCGCCTCCTCCGCCTCCTCCGCCTCCCGGCCGCCTCCCGCCTCCCCACTCCGCCCGCCCGCCTCCCACGGGACCCTCCCACGCCCGCCCGCGCCTCATCCCCATCTCCCGGCCTCCCGCCTCCCGCCTCCTCCGCCTCCCTCCGCCTCCCGCCTCCCCTCCCGGCCTCCCCACTCCGCCCGCGCCCGCCTCCTGGGACCCTCCCACGCCGCCCGCCGCCTCATCCCCATCTCCCGGCCTCCCCGCCTCCCGCCTCCTCCGCCTCCTCCGCCTCCCGCCGCCTCCCGGCCTCCCCACTCCGCCCGCGCCCGCCTCCCACGGACCCTCCCACGCCGCCCGCCGCCTCATCCCCATCTCCCGGCCTCCCGCCTCCCGCCTCCTCCGCCTCCTCCGCCTCCCGGCCGCCCTCCCGCCTCCCCACTCCGCCCGCCCCCCCGCCTCCGTTCGGTTCGGAGAAGACCTAGGTCGACAAGACCATGGCGATGACTCCATCGACGACGCCGATCACCGGTTCGCCTCCGCCAACGCCACCGACGGGATTTCGCCATCACGAGGGCCGACCGACGGTTCCACCTCGAACTTCGGCGTCAAGAAGACGGCACGGATGATGCTTCCTCCCGTGTAACAAACCATGTTCATTGGTTTCGATCGGTTAGTTTTTGCAACTAGTCGGTGGCGAAACTCTCCAAGAGCCCAAATTGGATACAAGTTGCGGTAATTGCCGTAATTGAAGTAGAAGGAGCGGTTGAAGCATCCAAGACATTGTATAGAAAGAGGATGTAACTATGGATGTCCTGAGAAACTGAGGCTATTCCAGCCATATGATGTGATAAGATATATTGAAATAAATCTCTAGGACTTCAGTATATGTTAATGGATGTACTAGTAATGCTACATTATGTGTCGAACTGCATGACCTTGCATTGCAAGGGCAGATATTTAACATTTCTGCTGTGATGTGTACTCCAACAGTAATACTACTGTACTCTGTTCCTGTGTTTGTAATATATGTTTTTGTATGAACTAAATGTTCTTAATCTTTAGTTTGATGTGTCATAACCAATGTTAGAATAAGTTTGGTTTGATAACCATTGTTTATTTGATTATCTCGTTATTTAGTTTATTTGATCCGCATTCGACAAGCAAATTCATAAGAACATTTAGAGTAGTAGGTTGATAAAGAATAAGGATAATACCACATGATGTTTTTAACAATGTTGTTTATGCATTTTCATTAGATTATTGGATTGGCGGGATGAGACTAGGATAACTCATTGTCGTAGCACTCCATTCTAATATTAGAAATAAAGGTGACTTTTCAAAAGACTAGAAATGAGTTAGTAAAATCCTTTGGATATAATGCTATAATTAATTGATTTTCCTCAAAATTTAATTTAGATAAGCTAACAAAGAGGGTATATCACATACAGAGCATGTCACGTCTTTCTAAATTGATCATTTGTTGACCTAATTAGAAGGATTATCATGATTGATCCTAGTATTGGGCCCGCATTGGATATGTCCTTACTTAAGAGTGATGAATGATGAGATGGAGTAGAAGTAGATGCAAAGAATTAAAATGAAATGGAACTCAGATGCATACAATTTAAAACGCAAACCGACAATAGATATTTACATATGCTTGTAATCGCAAACCGCAAACCGCATACATATGAAATGAAACCAATAGATATTTACGTAAATATATGGAGTATAGTTCATAATTCTTAGCGAGTGGTTCACAGTGACTTTAATGAAAAAAACGCAAACATATGCTTGTGGGCATACCCATGCACGCACACTCATTACAAATTTATTGTTTCCTTCGATCATCTACTATTTTCCTCTCGATTTTGCATACCGACAACCGCATTTTGACTATTTAACCTTTCTCTGTAAACATACAGAACGAAACAAGGGTCGGGTCAGCAGTGGACTTTAGTTATTCAATGCAAGGGAGCACCACCAGAAAAAGAATTCTTCGAGTGCGATCTTGATAGGACTAATGTCTCATTTATGACATTGTTAAGTTTAAAAGAACAGCTTGGATACTCAGTTAGGGACTTCTTATACTATAAGAAGCGATGTGGCAGGGCGGTAGCAACTCTTGAGCCGATCGATTATAGTCGTGATGCAGACAGAATGATAGAAAGCAATCAAGATGAAAGGGAAGTCCGATTAGTAGTGTCAAGGGAGCGAGTAAAAGACAATCAGGTGACCATAACACCCATGAAGCGAAAGAGGAGCCAACAAAATAGTGATGATCCAATTACAAATGAACAACTTGATGCATACAAGGTTTGGCTAGCGAATCTGCAAGCCGAGGAAGAACACACGGGTAAGTTATATATGTTGCTACACTAATCGCGCTGATTTTAATAGAAGTACTGAATTGGCAACTGCACTAACATATATTCATGGCTCACAGAATTTATAGATGACTACAGGGATGAAACAATCAAAACATATAAGGAATGGTTAAGGAGGAAAGGCCATCTTGATGATATCTGTAATTTTCAAATCTTTCAATGAACTATACAAGCATATTATTAGTTTTACAAACTCACATATATTTCTCGATGAGTATTATAATGTGTGCGGTATCCTTTTGAAAGAGGACCATACCAACAATCCAGCTGGCCTTCAAGATGAAGAAAGTCAAGACAGCGGCCTAACACCACCAGAGAGGCCATCTCATGCTCGGAAAAACAAGCAACAACAAAATGGTATACTATCCTTCTGTCAATTCTATTTTCTAGGTTCAATTGGTTTTTGCTGAATGTGTACATTAAATGACATTTAAATTGCTCATAAGGAGGTGGCTCCCAACAATTGCAAGAAAGGTGTACGTGGATGCCTTAAAGGTTTAGCAGCAGCTAACAAGAGAGTCAAGAATGCATCGCAGAAACTATCAATTCAATTTTCAGCAAGGTTAGGAGGCCCGTGGGAGAAAACTCCGAACATTTGTGGATGAAGTGGTAATGTTTACAAGAAAGAGGGCTCCACTTATTGGAGTCAAAAAGTGGAAAGATATAAAGCAAAATGTCAAAATTACAATAGCAGAGGATTTGCTAGTAAGTTGCATCTTTTTATTTGTTGGTAAATAAGCATGTTAATTCAGAATTACGCATAACTTCACCTTCACTTTCTGTTTCAATACAAGCAGAGTAGGTGGGATTTTCCAAACATTGAGAATGCAACGGAAAAGATATGGGACATTGCTAAAGAGCGGTACAAAGGATGGCGATCAACATTCAGTTCTACATACAAGGCATACAACACTTACGCTGAGCGAATGAAACATAAGCCTGAAGATATAGACATTGTTGAATGGCACTACTTGATAATGTATTTTGGAACTGAAAAATTCAAGGTTCAATTTTTCTCTCTGCAATTAGCAATTAGTGAATGGAATTGAGATAGTAACCATTAATGTAAGGACTTGTACAGTTGATGCATTAGCAATAGCAATTACAAAATATATGCAGGAGGATGTTTTATAGACATATATGCTTTTTACTACCACTATTTAGGATGCATATAATTCGTATTTAGACTTGAACAATTGCTGCATAAGGCATATAGGAGTTAGCTCCAGAACACCTTTGTAAGTAGTAGTTAAAATAAGGCACATACATCATTTTGTATCAATAGTTGACTATTGTTCAGTGACCTATTTGATTAGTGACAGCAGTAGTTTTATAATTTTATCTTCTCGACTATTAATTTTACCTTAGCCGAAGAATTTGAACATTGCTGTCTTACTTTATTTTTTAACACATATATTGTGACAAGAATGCTTTGTTGAGTGCACTTGTAAACTTTTTGCAGAGGGTCAGCAGCCAAAACTCTGAAAACCGTCAAAAACAGAAGACCAAGCATCTAATGGGATCCAAACCGTTCTCCCAATGTAGCTACGAAAGGTAATGAAAATTAAACTTATTTGATTCTCGTTCTTAAATGATCAATTGTTCACAAGGCACAATGTTTGCCATCTTAGAGACCCAACATCGGAGAAGAGCCAATCGATCGACTCTTTGGATGACTACCCACACGAAGAACGGGAATGGTCAAACAACGCTTCTAGGGATGTCTATGTGAGTAGTAAATTTAATTTGTTCATGACTTAGTACATTTTCATAATTTTGTGCATAAACTTAACCGATTTAACTTCTTATTTTCTCTTATCACACTTAGGATGATGCAGCCTTCAAAATTACTGACCTATCGACAGAGCCAGATAAAGACTTCCTTACAGTTGAAGAGGAAAACATTGCTTTCCAATCAAGTTACAAGGAACGCACCGGTACCAAATCATGCAAAGCTCATGGTCATGGATACATGGCGAAATATCCCACACGAAGCCAACTGTTGAAAGACAGACTCGATGAACAATCCCGTGCTTCACCGCAATTTCAAATAAAAAATAATGAGCTCAAGATGAGGTGCAAATGTTAAAGGAACAAATTGCAAATGGAGTTGCTTGAAGGGAACAAACTAGGCGAGAGATGCAAGAGGAACTGGAGAAGGAAAGGAATGCAAGAGAACAACTTAGGCAAGAGTTCCTTTCATTGCTAGCACAACAGAGAAGCAACATTACTGTAATACATCTCAGACATACGCATCGCAATGCATGCCTGTTTGTTGTTGATGGCTTGCAAGCAGACCACCCAAATTTAACAGTCCTAATGTTTTCCTCATGGTCCATATGTAGGCTAACCAGGAAGTATATTGAGCACAAGGGAAAGCGAGGCTAATCCAAATGAGGAAGACGAAAACATGACAACATTGGACAAGGCTAACCCAGATAGTACATTGAACACCACAGAAAAGACACCTGAACATGTGGAAGAAACATTACAACAGGTAACAAAATTTACAAATAGTTTGCTGCCATAAGGGATTTGGACTTTGTACATTCTATTGATGACCAACATGTGTACCTTCCCGAACTTCAATTGATGCATGCATGCTGAACATATTTTAATAGTAGTACACATCGGATGCTAATATTTTTTATTCTACATTTTACATTTGCAGAATGACCCAGCAAGCATCGTGACCACACAAAAAGATGCTAGGCCACCTATTCGCATCACTCGAGCTTCTAATCTTAACCGAAGCCTCTTCCAAAATGTTGTTGTTAATAATGGTTCATTGAACTTCATTCCTCCACAACAATTGAAGAATACTGCTACAACCCGTTCGAAGAAAAGGAGGGACCATCAGGTATGAAATGAAAATGTGACTAATCTTCATCTGTCATTGTTCTTATGTCAAATATAGCATACTGTTCTAAACTACTGAAAAATTATGCCAGGTGAAGTAGGGCTACTACATATCGGTAAATGAAATGAAATTAAATAATTCTGCTGGAATCACTTGCTAAACTTGCACTATGATGTACTTAAGTATGTGTCATTGAATCACTTGCTAAACGCAATCGAACTAGAGAACTCGGGATTGCTATTTTCAGTCAGTAACTCGATCTCTAAACTTGCATTATGATGTACTTAAGTATGTGTCACTGGACAATACTCACATTAAGGTCCCTCTTTATTGTTCATGTTCTATCAGGATGAAACAATTTGATCAGAGCATACAGAGTCGTGGCGTCGTCAAGTCAGGAAATTCAACATGGCAAAGAAGCACGGACAAATGGAATGGAAGTGATAGTACTTTTGTTATTAGTTACAAACTTTGTAGTTTAAGTATGGAGATTGATATGTAATTCTGCATGAGTGGTGACACTTTTAAATTATTATGTGTTGAATTAATATATGTGTTTTGATCCAAAGTGTTCCTAATTTGATTATTAATTTGCAACAACAAATTATAATAAACTATCATATGCTCAATATGCTACCGCAAATTTTACCGCTATGATAAACCCGTATGCAAAATTGGTATTTCACAGATAGGTCATTGTAACGCCGCTACTATGTTGCGATTCCACTATATGCCATGAACAATGTTCGTTGCTATAGGATCTATTTGCCACAAAATATATTTCGCTGCAATAACTTTATGGCAATGAAACGCCTTCGTGGCAATAAAACATATTGCAACGAAACACCTCCGTGGCAATTAAACTCGCTGCAACGAAACGCCTCCGTAGCAATATCTTGTTGCAACGAAATGCTCTCCGTGGCAATAGGGTCTATTGCCACGAACCATTGGCGTGGCAATAGAACCTATTACCACGCAATATTTTCGTGGCAATGATACTATTGCCACGACCAAACTCGTGGCAAAGAAGCTATTGCCACGGAATCACCGTGGCAATAACCTATATCGCCACGACATCATTCGTTGCAACAACAAACAATTGCCACAACATATTGCATGGCAATAACCATAGGTATTGCAACGAAACCACAATCCGCTGCACAATCTTTTAAACACGCAAGTACTTGCCACGCTTGCCAACGGAAGTGATGTGTTGCAATAGGTACATATTGCATCTATTTTTGCCCTATTGCAACGATTTCGCTCCGTTGTCCTAGACCTGAAAACTAGTAGTGTCAAAAGCATAGATGCAATGCTTGACCCATCCCATCCTACTGTGCACCAGTGTGTCAATTTAATAGTTTAATTACCACGGACCTAAAGCCCGCTCGATACCAATCAGAACACCCCACCTAACATAGGCACGAAATGCTACTAACTATCCACAATAAAACAACAACTAATATAGGTTACCTAAAATTTCGCATAACCTCCTTTGTTTATTAACCGATGGCGCTTTAAATAAGCATGAATAGCACAAGTTCTAAATAATGAACGGAAAGATAATATCCAATGATACTAAGTCTTTATTACATTTAATCTGATGGAATATAAACTGAACCAATTAAGCTAACAAGCCAACAAGATTATCATGATCGTCTTTATTTCTTATTGAAGGAATAGTGCACGTGCAACGGCTAATCCTTTTGATCCCATATATGCCATTCTCACATTGGTACCTAAAACAAATAAACAAACAGCAAGAGTGAGTCCAATGACTCAGCAAGTATAACTGTATCAAATGCAAGCATGAACATTAACTCTCAAGTTAAACATATTACATATGAATTTCATGCTATGCATTATGATCAAAAGCTCCTCTTTCTCATCTCTTTCGCATTTTACGGGTACGCGGTGTGCATCCGTCAATGCACACCCATGCCTGCACCCTCCGGTGCAGGGACCAATTGCCCACACCGCAAGTGTGGGGACCTCGATGCTTGATCACCACATGACCAAGACTTCAACAATTCTCAATATGATGCATATATGTGAATGTATCAACAAGATAACATGCATTCACCATACTACGCATCAACAAATCTCATAAATGCCATAATGTAAACATAACATAAATAGCATTCTCAATTCATCACTTACTCAAACTCACAATTTAAACAATCATGATTCATCCATCATCCAAACAATTCAAGAAATCCATAAACATACATATTTTCACATCATAAATATACTTGCCTCAACCGCGAGAAAATGAAGAACGCGTAGAAGGCACAACCCCCGGAATCCGCTCTCCTCCTGAATATTTAATTAATAATTACTAACATAACAGTAACGGGTTTCTAGATACAAAATATCAGCAACCCCAAATTCCCCAACAATTTATCTCAATTAAAATCTCCAACTCCCCTCGGCCAAATATGCCCAACCACAGACAGCCAACTTCCAAAAATCATAACTTTTAGTACGTAACTCCAAATTAAGCGTTCTTAGTTTCTCTGTAAAGATAATTAAATTATCTACAAAAACTTAGTTGGGGAGACTCTCTGATTCGGCCATTTACTAACCGATCCAAACCCTTTTCTAAAGCATCTAAATTCACGTTGGACTCTCTGGACAGCGCACTAAAATAGGCATAACATTCGCCCAGAAACTCGGAATCCGGACTTCTTTAGCTATATTGAAAGCTAAGAAACTTATCTACAACTTTCTCAATTTGAAGGACTCCTGAATCGCAACTATTTCCGTCGCACAAACCGATCTACTAAACTCTGTCCAGAACTACCCCGATCTGCAGAACAGTAACACTAGAAAATTCATAACTTTCGCTACACAAATCCGAATCACGTGTTCTTATACTCCCTGGAAAGATAATTAAACCCTCTACAACTTTCTAGAAGGGGTCCAGACCTGAATCCCGACGAAACTAGATCAAAACCGTCGAGAAACAACTATTATCCCAGCAGCCCAGAAAACCGACGAATCTAACTTGATTAAAAACCAATCTAGAGACTACCAGGGATTACCCTTGACGACACGACGACGCACACGTCGACGAACACGACGAACACGGCGACAAACACGCCCGCGGTCTCCTCCTCTCCTTCCTCCGGATCCACGCGACACGGCGACGAACGACGACGACGGCGCTCCGGGGAGGAGACGACGACGACGGCGACAACGACGACGAAGACAGAGGCACCACGGCGCAGCGAGGACGACGACGCGGCACGGTGGAGATGGCGCAGCGGCGCGGCGGCGCGGCGCGGCAGCACAGGGGCAGCAGGGAGGCGCAGGGGAGGCAGGGGGGTGGCGGCTCCTTGGGGTGGGGGCTGCCTAGGGTTTTAAGAGGTGGCCTCCCCTCCCCTCTTGGGCCTAAAAAACCCACCTGGGCCAAGGCCTAGGCCCAGGTTGCCTTAGATTTTCAGAAAACCCCTCAAAATTCTTACAAATTTAATTATTTCACAAAAGACCCTCTCTCTATTAATTAAACAATTAATTAAATAATTTCCGGGGTATTATAATGATATCGTTGAGGGAGACAACGATATGCCGGTTGTGGACTGTGCTTTCGATGAGGATAGGTCGCAAGATGACAATTTGGATCAAATGCTACATGATGCAGAAGGGAACTATAGTGAGAGAGAGTTTGGTAAATTCGAGGGCATGATGGAGGACTCGGATAACCTTTGTTCCCGGGCTATAAGCGGGCAATACACGAGGTTGTCATCCATTCTAGAACTACTGAAATTGAAGGCAAGCAATGGTTGGTCTGACAAGAGTTTCACGGCATTGTTAGGTCTCCTAGCGGACATGCTTCCAAAGGGAAATGTGTTGCCGAGAACCACCTACCAAGCCAAGAAGATTCTTTGTCCATTGGGAATGGAAGTAGAAAGAATATATGCATGTCCGAATAATTGTATCATGTACCATAAAGAGTATGCTAGCTTACATGTTTGTCTGGTGTGCAAAGCATCTCGATACAAGCGTAAAAATGACTCCGATGATGGGAAGGGCATCGAGGTAAAGCAAGGACATCTTGCTAAGGTGTTGTGGTATCTTTCTGTAATTACTCGTTTGAAGCGTTTATTTGCAAACCGCAAGGATGCAAGATTGGTGCGTTGGCACTCGGAGCAGCGTAAGAAAGATGGAATGATAAGACACACGTTTGATTCTGCCCAGTGGAGGAATATAAGATTTGGGTTGAGTACAGATGGAATGAATCCTTTTGGTAACATGAGCAGTCGACATAGCACCTAGCCCATGACTCTGTGCATGTACAACATTCCTCCTTGGCTGTGTATGAAGCGGAAGTATATTTTGATGTCACTACTTATCCAAGGGCCGAAGCAACCTGGGAATGATATTGATGTGTACCTAGCACCATTGGTGGAAGATCTTGTAATATTGTGGAACGAAGGGGTACATGTATGGGATGCAGACAAACGAGAGAACTTCACTCTGCATGCCATGTTATTTTGCACGATTAATGATTTTTCTACCCTTGGTAACCTATTAGGGTTGAGTACAAAAGGAGCCAAAGCCTATCCACACTACTTAGATTATATCGAGAGGGTATGGTTGAACAACTTGCGCAAAACTATGTACATGCGTCACCGTAGGTTCCTTCCAAAGTATTACCCATACCGCAAGATGAAGAAACAATTTGACGAAAAAAAGAGGACGACTCAGTACCAAGGCCTTTTAGCAGGAAAGAGGTCTATGATATGGTCAAGGATATCGATATTATGCTTGGAAAGGAACGTAAATTGAGAACCTGTCAGAACAACATGTGGAAGAAGAGGTCAATATTTTAGGACTTACCTTATTGGGAGCACTTAGAAGTTCGCAATTGCATCGATATCATGCACCCAGAGAAGAATGTATGTGATAGTTTGATTGGCCTAACTTGGTCGCTATGAACAACAGGACTAAGTTAGCACCGATAGAGACCGATAAAGGCCGGACGTATCTTCCCCCAGCTGTAAGATTGAGGAGGCCGGCTAGAGGGGGTGAATAAGTGGTATTAAAATTCTTCTTTTAATTAATATCAATTTAAAGACCTATTCTATTTGTTTAAACTAACTATACAATGTGAAAGCTTAAATCAATTTGGTTTAGCAAAAATAGTGCCTAGATCAAATAAGTTCTCCTAAGTGCACCAACACCTTAATGCTATGTCAAGGTTTGCAATCCTAGGATGATAAGCAATCAATTTAATTCTATGTATATAAATTGCTTCAATATAAATTGAGCTCAAGTAAACAAACCACAATTGATACAGTCTCCTTTTACCATGGTGTTCGGAGACTTGCTGGTCTCCCCTAATCCACGTTGAGGTTAGCCCGAACGAATTGGATTGGCTCCACGAATTAAGCATTCCACCTCAAATCCACTAGCGGTAGCTCTTTTCCGCTCCAGGTAGGTGAGCTCCAACCTTAACAATTTTGCCGGGTCTTCTCACAACCTTCTTGAGAAGATCATCGTGCACGATGCCTTCAACGTCATCTAGGAGTCAGCAAACTCCAAGAGTAACAAGTCAAACTCCTCGCTTGACTCTCATCATGTGCAATGAATGCACAAGCTCAAATGGACACTAAATCCAACTCTAGATGCATTGCATGCAATCTAGATACTCTCTCCTTGCTCACAAAGTGCAACACATGCACTCTTGAGTGGAGAGTCTCACACTAGCTCAAGACAACAGAAATGAGTCAATCAACCTTATCTCCAACCGGCCACAAGGGGGTATTTATACCCCCACACAAGAAAACTAGCTATTGGAGCCAAACCCCTGAAAAATCAGGGAAATCAGAAGTACCGCCGACCAAAGTCCGATACTTTCGCTCGCCTCCCCAACGGTCAGAAAACTAGCCGTCGTAGTCAAAATCGGAAGTTCTGCCATTCAATCTCCGGTACATGGACTTCTCACATTTGCAAAACACATTCGCAAATCTAAGTCACATGCTATAAGAATTATATATGAGCTTCAACCATTTGCAAAACATATTTGCAAATATAAGCCTCATATCATAAAGAATAGAAACATAGACTTCAAGCACTTGCAAAACACATTTGCAATGCATAGTCCCATGTTGCAAGGATTCAACACATGAGCTTCAACTATTTTTAAAACACATTCGCAAATATAAGCCTCATGCCATGATGAGCTAGAGTAAGTGAGATTGAGCCATCAACACATTATGAGACTCAAACTAATAGACATGACCCTTCTTAATAGTAGGGCAATCTATACTAGCAATCCGGTCTTCCAACCAAACACCAAGACCGGTAAAAGACTAGGAACACATCCTAAGCCCTAGCTAGTCATACCTTTGCCATAGGTCATCGTCTTGATATGCATCAACTCATGATGCATCATTTTCTTTAACTCCATCAACACATGATGATCTTCACTTGACTTGATGATCAACACATTATCATCTCCTCTTGGACATGCAACAACTTATGATACTTCTTCTTTTTGATAGCCTTCAATACATGAAGCTATCTTCTTCTCACATCTTGATTTGATGATATTCAACACATGAAGTCATCCCAAGTCATTCTTATTTGTGGAACCTAACCTATTCATCGAACTCATGAAAAATATTAGTCCACAAAACAATTGTCATTATCACCAAAACCAACTTAAACGGAGTTTGATCTTTCAACCTCCCCTTTTTGGTGATTAATGGCAAATTCATCTATGATAATAGCAGTTAGGTGAAAATGACCAAATGATAAGAAATTAAGTGCATGAGAGAAAGTGAAAGCATTATTCAACATTTAGTTTTGAATTTTATTATGAGCTAAGTTATTGTCACTTTAATTTCGCTCCATTAAACTTCTTATCACATTTCCCCCATTAGCACTAGCATTTTTATTTCTCCATTATCCAATATCTTCTCAAATATCCAAAGCTATTATCACAAATTTTTCCCCCATTTGGCATTAAGCACCAAAAAGAGGCATTGATCGCCAAGTAGCATTGATTATCATAAAAACGAGGGAAAAAGACAAATTAAGCTAGAAATAGAGATTTTTCATTATGAGGAGCTTGATACAATTAATATAACTTAATATGGTCATAAAGAAATATGAAACTTGATGCAAATGACCAATTTGATACCACTTAGAACAACTTAAAGATGTTTGAAACACATTCAAATAATCTTACTCATGAGAGCTCCTTAAAGACTTGAAGTATTCTCCTTTCGATATTTGATAACACTTGATACGATACCATTTGTAGCATTTGGATCACTTCCGGATTTTGCATTCCAATTGGCCTTCAAAAGCTACCTGAAAACTGACTTACAAAATTCTAATAAATCTAAGAAAATTTGTCATAATTGTAACTACCTCAGATTATGAGCACATTCAAAGGAATGAAAAATATAAATCTGCTCAAAAACCAGTTGTAAAAATTCTGCATTTTCAGCATTTTATAATGAAGGAGACTAAAAGAGAATGAAACACATTCATTCACAAAATCCATCAAATAATTTTGGGCAAATAAGTAAAATATTTTTTTCAATTGTAATATTTTACCCCTTTTGCTTTAGTAAGCTCAAAAGTATTATATATGTTTTTCACAAAGAAAAACTCTCCCTTACACAAAGGTCTCTTGGCATTTTCTTTTCCTTTGACACACAAAGAATTCTCCTCTTCTTGTTTTTTTCTGTTTTCTTATCTCTTCCTCTTTTGATTAACCATTTTTCTTCTTATGTCATCTAGCACAAAGATTAATGGGTACCACTTGTCCATAATCCGTACCACTTGTTAGCCTTTTATCTTTTATCCATACTATGTGCTTTTAACCCTTTATAGTTGTTTAGTCTTTTCTATAAGAGCACATACCACTTTGACGTTTATACGACTTAAGATGATTAGAAACCACTTGTGAGAATATACCACTTGTAAACATGAGTGATGTCAAGTATAGTTAATTCCACAATAGAAAACTTGATACCACTTATGAAAATTATCACTTATGAGCTTAAAGGATATTAAGTGTGATTAAATCCATTTTGTAGAGACTTGATACCACTTTTACTATTTGTGAGCATACATGACATCAAATGTGATTGATTCCAATTGAAAAATTTGATGCCCTTTATATGATCAGCTTGTATCTCACTAGGTCAAATTTGGTACTTCATCTTCCATGATTTTCACTTGATTTGGTGAAGTTATACCACTTGTAAAAGGATGCCACTTGAAATAGCACTTGGAGAAAGAGGATGATATCATTAGAGGATACACCACTTGTAAAGGTGGATACCACATGAAAGAAGATGATATTATAGGTGAAAGAGCTTGGTTAAGAGAAAAAATTTGCTCGGCAAGAGAAAAAAGGAAATCACTTTGAAAGATGCCACTTGAAGGAACAAGGATACCACTTATTTTCCAAATGAAAGAGATATCACTTGAAGAATGATATCGCTTGTAAAGATAGGGATAAAATTTATGTCGATGTCAAGGTAATCAAAAGTCTACACTTTTTGGAGAGGATACCATTTTATGAACAAGAATCAAAGTAAGAGCAAAAAGGTATATGAAGTGAAGAAATACTTGAGGGTAGATAACAAGGATAATTATAGGATCAACTTGACTTTGAGGAGCAAAGCAAATGGCTGAGAAAATTGGAAATCAAATTTTGAATCAAATCATCCACTTGCTGAAATATCGAAGTATCATAGCCATCTTTGGTAGTTCCGGAAATGTATACCGCAGATGATTGATTTCAGAGGAGAGATAAGAAACATAAACCGCTTGTGGAGCATTTTCCACTATATTCCACAATCAAAAGTCTTTTCAATATAGTTTTTTAACAAATTAAGCTTTCAATTTTTCAAAACCAAGCTCATTTCCAATAAAATCTTGAAGATTGCAAAAATGAGCATTTAAGGTATATGAACATTTTGATTTCATGTATAAGCTATAGATACCCTTGTGAGCCAATATATGTTGATAGACTTAGCTCAAGTGGCAAAACTCACCTAAGTGCTAGATTGTGACCACATAGGTCAACTTAAGATTTTTGATAAGATTCAAAACCAAATAACTTTTGATTGGTTGGTCTTTTTGAAAACTTTTCAATACCAATAATGTTTGAAATAGCAACTCTAGGTTTTTGGTATTCAACACATTATCAAATTCCTTTTAGAATATAGGACCGAAAAGACAACAGAGGGGGTGAATGGTGCCTTCAAAAATCCGCCCGTAGTATTTCCACAAACTTTCTTCTCCTATAGCTATAGAAGCTATCAAGAAATAGAATGGGTGATTACTTAAAAGGCCAAAATCCGATTCGGCAAAAGAGTTAAAACAGGCTTGGCCGAAAAGATATGAAACAGTATGTTTGCACTCAGGCCGATCTGACCGAGAGAGAGGGGGGCGGTCTGACCGCTTCAATTCTGTCGGTCAGACTGCAGGCATCCAACCAGTCTTGCTGAATACTCACAGCCGAGCTAGCTGCAGTGGTACAACCGATCACAACTGAAGTCTCAAAACTGAACACTGCAAAAACTGAGATGGCCGAACTGAATTCTCAAAACTGAATGTTGCAGAACTGAGATGGCCGAAAAACAGAACAGCCTGGAATCTTCAAAAAAAAAAGAAACCGCAAGCAAAGATGAAGGGCTAAACAGAAAACAGAACCGAGAAGGAGCCGAATCAGAGAAATTTCGGACAAGAGAAATCTGAATGAAACCGACAGAATATTACAGAAAACAGTAAATACAGGAATAGCTGCCAACTGCCTTGATTGAGGCAAGTGCAGAACAGCTACTACAAAACCTAGACTGCAAACAGAACCGAATAGTGAAGACTGAAATCTCTACCGAAAACAAAGAAAAGAGGAGGGTAGAGAAACTGAACAGAGAGGCAGACCAAGAGGATCTGCTGGCCGAAAATGAGATTGCACAGAAACAGCAAGGGAGATTGGAGCATTTGCCCCATATATAAACATGGAATTTGATGATTTGCCCCATTTGTCTCATTGACATGTGGGCCTTGGACCCACATGTCAATGAGACATCATAGAGCAAATCATCAAATGCAATGAAAGGTGTGGCAAAAGATCAATTACCTCAAACAGTAAATACCGAATGAGAGGCTAGTACAGAGAAATGGGTGGTGATGAGGACATCATTTCAATAGATACAACTATGCCAACTCCACAGCAAACTCAACAAACTGAAACTATGATACAAGGACCAATGACTCGAGCGCGAGCACGTCAACTTAACCATCAGGTGAATGCGTTCCTAAGTTTGTATACAAATATTTCAAAGAATGGCATACTACTTAATATTTGTGATGATTTAATTGTCCTTAGGAACCATGGGGAAGAACCACGCGAGTTCAAGTGTAGAAGTGGAACCGTCAAGCGCAATCCAAGTCATATTCGCGAGTTCGATTCAGATTCGGCCTTCGTAACAATGTCTACTTCAAACGGCCATAACTTTTAATCCAGAAGGCTTCTTGGGGCCCGTGAGTACTCGTTGGAAAGCTCTTGAAGTCTAATTTCAGATGGATCTGGTCTCAACTCCAAATTCCATCCGAGCAGATCAGAAACTGCAAAACAAGTTACATTACTTTTTCAGTCCGAGTCAAAGTGGGCCGAGGGCCTTGTAACTTAGACTATTTGGGCTGGTACTGTTCATGTGAACAGTAGTACGGCCGCATGAACAGTAACTTCAAATAGTACCACCTCCCTTTTCATTAGATAAGTGTGGCTTCCACCTTCCCTATTTAAGGAGGTCACACCCCTCTAGTTTTCCTCGGGTTTTTCTTAAAGATAATTCTGCTTAGCAGTTTCACCGCATGTTCGGTTGAGAAACCCCACTTGTGAACTCAAACTTTATTCGCAATACAATTTCATATTGCGTCTTAAACTCTCTTGCTTGTGTTCTCGATTCGCTTGCAGGAGATAGCCTTCTTGGCGAGGTCAACCGTGTTCGGCACGGTTGATAACCAATGGAGCAGTGGTGTAGTGATTGCAAGGGTTCGATCTGCTTTGGTCGAGCCTTTGGATCATCAACGTCGAGATCTCCACAATCGATTTATCAGTACCTTTCGGAAGATCGGGCCATCGTCACATCAGTTGGTATCAGAGCAACGGTTGCCCATGAGGTAATTCTTGTATCCCTAGTTAGTAGATTGGTTTTATTTCCTATAGTCCAAAAGAATTAATTCATTGTCCAAACCCGTTGTGCCTTTCAATCTGTTAGTTTTGGTTTGCTAAATTGAATTTGTGTCCATATTAACATTGTCTAGTTGCTGGTCATATCTTTTTTCCATTAAAAATCCAAACAAAAGAAAAAAATTCCTCACCCCAAACCCTAATTTTCAAATTCGGCTGATTTTTCCTTTCTCTGCAACCGCCACCAAAAACGCCATATCTTTTGATTCCGAGATTATTTTTGAGTGAGACCACCACCATTAGATTTAGAAATTCCTTATCCATCTACCTGTAAAATTTCACGTCATTCCAGCAAGGAATTTAACAGATATATGCGGTGAAAGTTGACCCAATTATCTGTTTTGAATCTGCAACAACAGCAGTTGTGATTTTGTGCGAATTTCTGTGTCGGGATTCGAAGTTGGCCCCAAAAGAAAATATGTAGAAAAGCCGTCAGCAAACAGATAAAAAAGAATCAGTGAAAAGAGGCATCTGACCAAAAGTTACGGCCAAAATACCAACATGCTGTCCAAAGGACGAAATCTTCGTTTTTAATTTTGAGTCATTCCTTGTGCTCTTCAATTCCAAATTGCATTGGATTGAATTATCTTGTATTTACCACTCCTACACATTGTCATACATTTGATTTTAGCCTTCTTCCATTCTTGGTTGGTCAGCAACATAGGCTAAGTGTTAGATACGGACTATAATTCAATTCTATGCAATTCTGAAATTAACTAATTATTCTCCATTGCTACCATATTGTGCCTTCCAAGCTACACCTACTCTTATCAGAACAGGTTCCCTCTTGCAATCGTACCCACGCTCGACACGGTGTCACGAACCAGCCACCGGTTGTACCACCTACTGCATTGGTAAGAACACTTGTAAGAGTGTGATAAGACGCTTGAGAGTGTGTGATTCTACTTCTCGCCACCTAGTAGTTGATAGGGATAATACCTTTGTGTTGTCTTTTGTTTGCTACTAACCATGGCAGGTGAGACGTCTGATGCGCAAGAGTGTGTTTTAAGGGAGAGCTCATGACGCTTTTGATGAACAACGCTGCCATTATCGATGACATCGATAGGAAGATGGATACAATGCAATGTTCCATTAATGAGAGCATTGCAACACTCACTACACGCCTTGAAAGAATGGTGAATCGGCCACCAAACAATGGAGGTCAAGATCATGAGGAGGGAGATGATAATGAGAGACAAAACCGTGACGCCGGTGCTGCACGGCCACGACACCGTTCTCATCAAAATCGTCATGGTATGGGAGGTAACAATAATTTTCAGTATCACAATGCTCATGTTCATGATGACCCGTTCGCTAAAGTTAAATTTTCCATACCATCTTTTGCGGGTACCTATAATGCTGAAACTTATCTAGATTGGGAGATGACAGTTGAACAAAAATTTAATGCCCATCTAGTTCTGAAGTGCATAGAGTCAGACAAGCGACTAGTGAATTTAAAGATTTTGCTATCATTTGGTGGACTCAAGTAGTTAATTCTGGCTTAGCCCCTGATACATGGGATAGTTTGAAGGTAGCTATGCATGCTAGATTTGTTCCTCCTGCTTTTAAACATGAAATGCGTAAGAAATTGCAGCGCTTAGACCAAGGCAATAGATCTGTTAAGGAATATTATCAAGAACTGCAAATAGGCATGCTGCGTTGTAATGTTGAAGAGGATGAGGAGGATAAGATGGCTCGTTTTTATGGGGGATTAAGGCGTGAAATTCAGGACATAATTGATTACAAAGAGTATAATGATATCAATAGATTGTTCCAGCTTGCTTGTTTGGCAGAGAAAGAATTGCAGGGTAGGCAACAAAGGACAAGGAGCAATTTTGGAGGTATGTCTACATCGAGACCGACGCAGGGGCAACCCAAGACAGCTCCACCTCCTGTTTTTCGAGCTGTTGTTCCCTCTGTGAGTAGGGCGCGTTCAGCAGCACCGCCACCACCATCACGCGCACCCGAGGCGAGCAAATCTACTAGTGTGCAAGCACCAGCAAAGAGCTCTTCGTCGGTTGCTTCCACGGGCCGTACGACGGGCATTGTGTACCACCGTTGTAAAGGGATGGGCCACGTCATGAGAGATTGCCCAAGTCACGGGCGTATATTGCGACGTAAGATGGTGGTTATGTAAGTGCTAGTGATGTTGAGGATGAATATGCTCTTGCAGCTAACCTTGCAGGTGATGATGATGATCATGAGACAGACAGTGATGGTGAGGTTATAGAACCATAATTGTGCAGCGAGTACTGAGCACTCAAAAAGAGCAAGGGGAGAAGCTACAACGTCATAATTTGTTTCAGATGTTCCTCATCGTCAAGGATTGCCGTGTTCGTGTTATAATTGATGGCGGAAGCTGCAATAACTTGGTGGATTCAGGATTGGTCAAGAAGCTTGGCTTGACCACACGTGCGCATCCTCACCCATACCACATTCAGTGGTTCAACAACAGCGGTAAGGTGAAGGTAACACAATCTGCGAGTGCAATTTTCCATTGGTTCCTATCATGATATTGCTGATTTCGATGTAGTACCTATGCAAGCATGCTCACTTTTATTAGGTCGCCCATGGGAATTTGATACCGATGCAACTCATCATGGTAGAAGTAATAAATACTCTCTTGTGCACAAAGGAAAGAAAATAACTTTGCTACCTTTGACACCTACTGAAATTGCTAATTGTGATAAAGAGCAAGCTGAAAATAAGAAGAAAGAACTTGAACAAGAATATGAAAATCAGCAAGTAATGAAGGATGTTTTCCCACCTAAGAAAGAGAGGTTGTCATCTAGTTCTAGGACTGAGGGAATTAAATTAAAGGGTTGTGTCATGCTTGCAACCAAATCGATCTTGCTGAAATTTGTCATGATGAAATGCCATGCTATGCTTTGATATGCAAGGATGCTTTATTTTCACTTAATGATGTATCTAGCTCTTTCTTCACTCTCATCACTAACCTTTGCGTGAATTTGAGGATGTGTTTCTGAGATACCTCGTGGCTGCCACCGATTAGGGGTATTGAACATCAAATTGATTTGATTCCAGGAGCTTCCCTACCCAACCGTGCGCCATACCGAACCAACCCGGAGGAGACTAAGGAGATTGAGCATCAAGTGCGAGACTTGCTTGACAAAGGGTACGTACGTGAGAGCCTTAGTCCATGTGTTTGTTCTGTACTTTTGGTTCCAAAGAAAGATGGGTCGTGGCGTATGTGTGTTGATTGTAGAGCTATCAATAATATTACCATTAGATACCGTCATCCTATTCCTAGGTTAGACGACATGCTTGATGAATTAAGTGGCTCTACAATGTTTTCTAAAGTTGACTTGCGTAGTGGATACCACCAAATTAGAATGAAACTTGGAGATGAATGGAAGACGACATTTAAAACTAAGTTCGGGTTATATGAGTGGCTAGTGATACCTTTTAGTTTAACTAATGCCCCTAGCACTTTCATGAGATTAATGAACGAGGTTTTACGTGCTTTCATTGGTAAGTTTGTGGTAGTTTACTTTGATGATATATTGATTTACAGCAAGTCACTAGATGAACATCTTGAACACTTACGTGCTGTTTTTATTGCTTTGAGAGATGCATGTTTGTTTGGTAACCTCGAAAAGTGTACCTTTTGCACCGATCGAGTTTGTTTTCTTGGGTATGTTGTTACTCCGCAGGGAATTGAGGTTGATCAAGCCAAGATCATCGCTATCCAGAGTTGGCCGCCTCCTAAAACGGTCACACAAGTGCGGAGTTTTCTCGGGCTCGCTGGTTTCTATCGGCGTTTTGTTCGGGATTTCAGCACCCTTGCTGCACCATTGAATGAGCTTACAAAGAAGGGTGTTCCTTTTACTTGGGCCACCAATCATCAACGAGCTTCGACACTCTCAAAGATAAGTTAACACATGCCCTTTGCTTCAACTTCCGATTTCAGAAGACTTTTGAATTAGAATGTGATGCTAGTGGCATAGGTCTTGGGGGTGTGTTAATGCAAGAAGGAAAACATGTTGCTTACTTTAGTGAAAAGTTAAGTGGTCCTAGTTTGAACTATTCTACCTATGATAAAGAATTATATGCTCTAGTTCGAACTTTGGAAACATGGCAGCATTATTTATGGCCCAAAGAGTTTGTAATACATTCTGATCATGAATCCTTGAAACATATTCAAAGTCAAACCAACCTGAACCGTAGACATGCTAAGTGGATTGAGTTTATTGAATCTTTTCCCTATGTCATTAAATATAAAAAGGGCAAAGAAAATGTGATAGCTGATGCGTTGTCTAGGAGATATACCATGCTTTCACAACTTAATTTCAAGATCCTTGGGTTAGAGACAATAAAGGAGCAATATGTGCATGATGCTGATTTTAAAGATGTATTGCTAAATTGTCAAGAGGGGAAGGGTTGGAATAAATTTGTTGTGCATGATGGGTTTGTATACCGTGCTAGCAAGCTTTGCATTCCAGCTGGCTCTGTTCGTCTTTTGTTGTTACAGGAGGCGCATGGAGGAGGATTGATGGGTCACTTCGGCGTGAAGAAGACTGAGGACATTCTGTTCCACCACTTTTATTGGCCAAAGATGAGGCGTGACGTCAACGCTTCATTGCCCGCCGCACCACTTGCCAAAAGCTAAGTCACGACTTAATCCTCATGGTTTATACATGCCTCTTCCTGTTCCAAGCATACCCTGGGAAGATATTTCTATGGACTTTGTTTTCGCGCTTCCTAGAACAAAGAAGGGGAGGGATAGTATTTTTGTTGTCGTGGATAGATTCTCTAAGATGGCTCATTTTATACCATGTCATAAAAGTGATGATGCTACAAATGTTGCTGATTTGTTCTTTAAGGAAATTGTTCGCTTGCATGGTGTTCCAATACGATAGTTTCGCATCGTGATGCTAAGTTTCTTAGTCATTTTGGAGAACCTTGTGGGGTAAGTTGGGAACTAAGCTGTTATTTTCCACTACTTGTCATCCCCAAACTAATGGACAAACTGAGGTAGTCAATAGAACATTGTCTACTATGCTTAGGGCTGTGCTTAAAAAGAACTTAAAAATGTGGGAGGAATGTTTGCCTCATGTGGAATTTGCTTATAATCGTCACGCATTCTACCACAAAGAAATGCCCTTTGAGATTATTTATGGTTTCATACCGTGCACCTATCGACTTGTTGCTTCTTCCAGCTTCTGAGAAGGTAAATTTTGATGCGCAACAACGTGCTGATTTGATATGTAAGATGCATGAGACAACTAAAGAGAACATTGAGATTATGAATGCTAAATATAAAGTTGTTTGGTAGTCAAGGACGCAAGCATGTTACTTTTGAACTCGGTGATCTTGTGTGGTTACACTTGCGTAAAGAACGATTCCCTGAATTGAGAAAGTCTAAACCCATGCCTCGTGCAGATGGTCCTTTTAGAGTGCTTGAACGTATTAATGATAATGCATATAAGTTAGACTTGCCTGCAGAGTTTGGGGTTAGCCCCACCTTTAACATTGCAGATTTGCGACCTTGCTTGGGCGTGGAAGATGAGCTTGAGTCGAGGATGACTCCAATTCAAGAAGGGGAGGATGATGAGGACATCCTTTCTATAGATACAACTATGCCAACTAGAAAGGAAACTCAACAAACTGAAACTATGATACAAGGACCAATGACTCGAGCGCGAGCACGTCAACTTAACCATCAGGTGAATGCGTTCCTAAGTTTGCATACAAATATTTCAAAGAATGGCATACTACTTAATATTTGTGATGATTTAATTGTCCTTAGGAGCCATGGGGAAGAACCACGCGAGTTCAAGTGTAGAAGTGGAACCGTCAAGCGCAATCCAAGTCATATTCGCGAGTTCGATTCAGATTCAGCCTTCGTAATAATGTCTACTTCAAACGGCCATAACTTTTAATCCAGAAGGCTTCTTGGGGCCCGTGAGTACTCGTTGGAAAGCTCTTGAAGTCTACTTTCAGATGGATCTAGTCTCACCTCCAAATTCCATCCGAGCAGATCAGAAACTGCAAAACAAGTCACGTCACTTTTTTAGTCCGAGTCAAAGTGGGCCGAGGGCCTGGTAACTTAGACTATTTTGGGCTAGTACTGTTCATGTGAACAGTAGTATGGCCGCATGAACAGTAACTTCAAATAGTACCACCTCCATTTTCATTAGATAAGTGTGGCTTCCACCTTCCCTATTTAAGGAGGTCACACCCCTCTAGTTTTCCTCGGGTTTTTCTTAAAGAATATTCTGCTTAGCAGTTTCACCGCATGTTCGGTTGAGAAACCCCACTTGTGAACTCAAACTTTATTCGCAATACAATTTCATATTGCGTCTTAAACTCTCTTGCTTGTGTTCTCGATTCGCTTGCAGGAGATAGCCTTCTTGGCGAGGTCAACCGTGTTCGGCACGGTTGATAACCAACTGAGCAGTGGTGTAGTGATTGCAAGGGGTTCGATCTGTTTTGGTCGGAGCCTTTGGATCATCAACGTCGAGATCTCCACAATCGATTTATCAGTACCTTTCGGAAGATCGGGCCATCGTCACATCAGGTGGACTATTGATGTGCTCCTCAGATCGAATCCTCTGAACTTCAAACTAATTATCTGATCTATCTCAGGAAGAGACACATTAGATTGAAGTGGCAATTTCTGCAGAAAATGCCGACACAGCAGAAGCGAAAAGAAAAAGAAAAGCAAACGAAAAGAGACTGAAAAGAGGATGAACTGAAAACTAAAGGAACTGAGCTAGCCGAAGGACTGGGAAGACCAGACCCAACCAAAAGCAGACATCAAAGAAACTTTAGACTTGCCCGAAGAAAGAAACAATCAGAGATCCAGCCGTAAACTGAAATAGAGATCAAGACCTAAAAAGGCTTGCAGTTATCAAATCTTCAGTTCATGAGCCTTTTGATCACAACCGGAAATAACCTTGCAGCAAGAAAACACAAATCAAATCACTTTTCGTCAAGCCACCAAGGAAATCAAACTTCTTTTGCTCAGGGAAACAGTAAACCCTAGTTTTCTAGAAACAGAGGAAGTTTTTGGACGGGCAAACTTTCAAAGAAGATGTTGCTTAAAGAAATTTTCTGCTTTCAAAAATGAACCAGCCAAGAGGCTTTTGACATGATTTCCAGTTCAAAGCATAGGATCTTGCAGCAACTTCAACCAAGAAATTCTAATCAGCCGAAAAGAGGAAGAAAGAAAGAACAGAAGACAAAACCAAAAGTAAACAGAAAAGGAAATCAGATCATCTCAAACAAGGACATCTCAAGTTCTTAGAGAGACATGGATTCTATAAGCAAATGATCACATCCAGTTCATACCAACTCTTATAGATCAACACACACAAAGAAATACAAAAGAAGCTACTGCAGCCTCCAACTCTTCACAGCAATAAAGGAAAACACACACACATAGAGAGCAAATGCACAAAAACCCTCAAAGGCTACTAGAGAACACCCTCTCTATTTATAGCCTTCACTAACGGGTTCACTTTTTACTTTATCCATTAGCTCTACCAACTCCAATGCTTTACCCATTAACTCGAAGCGAATCCGCTTCCGCTTTTGCAGTCTTGCGCATTTCCCAAAACGCCCCTGTTGCACCTTCTAGGAAGCTTCCTCGTTTCTTGCCGTCCAAGCCTCGCAACCACCTCGAGTCCTCGCCGTCTTCGGCACATTCTGACCGCTCCGACCTCAGCACCGCCTGTGCCTAGTCCGATCATCCCGTGCCTCGCTACGACTCCGCCTCAAAGTCCTACAGCCATCACAAACAAGAAAACACATCACATAGCACCGCTCAAGATAATGGAATCAACATTTGCATTAGTCGATAACGCACGCACAAACCACTCAAATCAAATTTAAACTTTCAGAACACGTGACAATTACTCATTACAAGCACGGGAGCACCTCTCACATGGTCTCTCATAGAATTAATTTTGGCCAATTTTTGAGTTTAAAGTCAAAACAAGATACTAGATTGTTAGTTTTGGGTTAGAAACACACTTTTACTTGAAATATTTTTTTCTAAATCTCAATAAAGAGTCAAGACTCAACTCAACCTATTTGACATGGCATGAATCATAAAAGGATAACTGGAGACAGACTAGTCACAAGAGCTATCATGACATGAATTAATTCAAGTTGTGCATTTTAATAAACTTATCATGGCAAAGTCTAGTCTACACATATGAAGTCATGATAAATCTAGCAAGTAAGCACATATCATGGCAAGATGTAATGCATTGTAAAACATGTCATAACAGGATAATAATGAAGGCTCCATGTAGTTATATTACAACGCAAAATGAAATGCAAGAAGATCCAGCTCCCCCACAACATGTGAAACACTTTTAGTTCAAGTAGAGTTATGTCAGCATTGAGATCCAGAAATCCCAAATGTACTCCCCCTGAACCAAAGCACCAAATACGATAAGATAGCAAAGAAATCAGAAAGCAGTCCTTAAGGCATAGACAAGATATAGAGAAAAGTATGGCTCAGACTGACTCTCATCTAGCTCATATGTATCTAGGTCTAATAGCTGGTTTACTAACACACTAGGGAGTAGTTTTTGAAATAGAACTATATCTGGTTAAGTTCCCATGTCTGCCCTTAACCGTGGGCACAGCTATTCGAATAGTTTTGACTCTACAGAGTTTGTACACTTTCACCACAAGAGACAATCCGCTCGTTGCCCCACATGATTCCTTAGTCACGTGGTTGAGTAGACCATCACAGTGACTTTTCAAAGTATCTAGCCTCCTTTGTCATCTCACCCTATGGGCCGCTCCCACTTGCGGTGGGTCTCATACGTTGCACGGGATGTTCACCACGGTTACTAGCGCTATTCCGGCTCCACTCCCCACAACGCTAGTACGACTGGGAAACTTCACCCTCCACTCGGTGTTCCTTTAGGCTTCCCCTTGCCCTTGCATATCCTCTCCTATCCACTACCGATGAGATGAGTCCAAGGGATTCGATAAATTTACTTAGCCAAGTTGTATTTTACAGATTTGTGGTTGTACGGTTTTAAACAGGATATCATGACAAGATTCAGTCCTTAGGATTACCTGGGTGGTTCTACCACATTCCATAATCTATGCTTCCTTTGCACCACATACCAGCCCCCATACCATCCGCCCAGATATTTAAGTAAATTAAAATTTTTGGGAGCATAAAATAATCATATCTAAATATACCAGTCATTACAACCATAACTTTCCAAACCAGTTTCTCATGATTAAAAATGATAATGATGCTTGGGGCATTTCAGCGCCCCCGAGTATCTAAGCAGTACTAAGCATGCGTATAATTACGGACTTATTTTCGATATGTTACTATCATAATTTTGCTAGGGTGATAAGGTTCACATATTCAAATATTTCAAAGGAGGTGTAATATTAATCAAGGTAAACAATAGGCATATAACTAGAATCTTAAATTAAACATGTATTTGTATATAAAATAACAGCATGCAATTTGATAATTTAAACAAAAGTAATTTTCAGAAAATGTAGGTTCAATATGATCAAAGTATTGACTCGTCTTGCGCGGTTTACCACGGTCTTGAGCTCACATAAAACTGTCTCATTCGATGGGCTTGAGTTTCTGGTCCTTATCTTCACTTCGCTCTTGATCACGCTTGATCCCTTGATTCTTCAGAACTCCAATTTCTAATTACACGCTAAACAACTGAATCCAAATAAAGGCAAATAACTCAAAAGATCCAAACAAATTCTGATAGACTCAATTTAGCTTTATCGTGAGTTAATAGGTGATTCGGGTGATTCGAGGTAAGGCCAATGGTGGAATATGATGACTCGATCTTTTATTAATAGCTTCTTTTATTATTTTTGTATTTATCAAGGAAGTTCCATAAGTCGCGTTAGACCTATGAATCGGTGTACAAGATTAGCGGAGCATTATTTCGGCCGAGCACTATATTCAAGGCATACGTTATACATAAGCGATGTATACAATTTTTAGTTTATAAAATTAATCTTATAGTCTGGGTTTATAGTATTTTGTGGTACGATATTTTATGTACCATTAGTTATTACTAGTCATAGTGTAAGTTGAATTAGGATCCATTTATACTGGTCCTAACTTGTTATATTCAATTGTGTCCAACATTATTATTTACTAAATCTAACGTTAAGATTTAATTAATGGTACCATTATTATTTTGTCTACACTTTAGTTATTATTAAACTTAGCTTTATTTTTTTTAATTTAAATTTATTTACCTAGCAAGGCTTGTTATATGGGTTCATATATTAATATAGCTACTTAATTAAATCTACCATGGAGATTTGTTTAACGACGATATGTTAAATGTTAGGGCATACATTATAATCAAGTGTAATCTTTATTAAGTTTGAATATTTAACCAAGTCATATTTCTTTACTATTGCTTTGGATTAATATTTAGCCTCTTGGATGATTGCTCAAACCATCCTAATTATGCATACATGAACTAAGCCAAATATATATATATATATATAAACAGTAAATAGTCTCATTTACATCCTAGTTAATTTTTATTAGATTCTCTAAATTATTCTCTAATTTAATTTGAGTATTATAGTCGATAAAGAATTCTCATCATTGCTAGGGCATAGGGTTAATATTTATGTTTTAACTATGTGGTGGTTAGCTCTACAATCTTACTATCATGCAAGGATTTATGATTCGTTCTTTACAAAATTTTCATTGGCTAAATCATCATTTCATGAGAGTTTGAATCCTAGACTACATCCTTTCTAAATTGCTTACTATGCCTTGGACTAATAATTAGCCCTTAAAATAAAGATTAAGGCACATTAGTTACTAACATATAGTAATTAATCCATAATTAGACATTTATTAGGCTTATTTATACCCTAATAAATTTTTAACATCCTTTATAGATTTATTTCTGACTTTCTCTTAATTTTTCCTTTACTAGAAACTGTCTGGCAAAAAGATTAAAAACCTACTTCTAATACTATAGAATGGGGTTTCAACACGGCGGTACGAAATGAGCACCAACACAGAAACCACCAAGCTTGGTGTTACCAGATAGTAAGGGCAAGAAATGTAGATGAGCCGAGTGAAAGAAGCTCAGACCAGAGGAGTAAGGGGGCGGGTACGGTCGGCGACGTCATCGACGGAGGGTGGCCGGAGGGGAGTGGGTGACGGCAGAAATGGGTTGCTCGCGGGCAGGGGAAGCTGGTGGAAGCGTCGGCGGGGTCCAAGGAGCCTTGGAGCAGGCCGGCGGCGGCGAGCTCGGGGAGGTGCTCGGTGACGGCGAGGTACTGGCGACGAGGGGCTCGGGTGAGGTCGGGGATGGCTCTGCGGTGTTCCGGAGATGGCTCGAGCGCAAGGAATCGAACTCCCGCGGTGCGGCACGGCGGGGAGCTCGGTGGCCGAAGTTGGGGGAGGAGGGTGGCGCCGACGAGCTATGGGCGATGGGAGTTCAATTGGGCTCCGTGGGAGGATGTAGGGAGCGTGGGGAGTCCAGCGGGGCCTTCGGCGGTTCTTAAAGGCGAGTGAGTGGAGCTAGCAACGGGCGTCTGCCCGAGCGGTCACATCGGCCAGCAGCGGTGTCAGCACAGCGGTTGCAACGAGATTCCGGTGGATTCGAGTGTGACATCGCAATGAAGAGCTGCAGCTTTGCGCCGCGCGCGCGACAAGGCTGAGGAAAACCAAGCTGCGGCGCGGATACTGCAGGTGGTTGCGTGATTTCCACTAGCGCGCCAGGTGTGACGCGTGCTGACTCGGGCGATGCGCGTGGCAGACGATGACGTAGGCCGGAGACCAGCGGTCCGAAGGAGGCGTCGTAGGGAGGAGGCGGGGTGGGCTGCGGCGGTGAGGCGGGGCAAGCCGCGGCCTAGGAAGGGAGAGAGAGGGGGTGTCGGGGAAGGAAGAAGAAAGGGGAACAGTGGGGAAGTTGGGCCAGCTGATAGGGGGTTAGGCTGGGCCATTCGGCCGGCCTGACTTTCTCTTTCCTTTTTTTATTTTTATATATTTATCTAGTTAATTACTTGTGTACTTTATATGGCTACACATATATATTTTTTCATGCATATCCTTATGTATTAGTACTCAATTTATGTACATATTTATCAAGCTACTAATACTCTATTTAGTATTTCCTTGTGTTTCTAGACACCCCTAAGCTCTTTGTACATATACTCTATTTAGTATTTCCTTGTGTATTTATATATGTACATATACATTCATGCATAGAGTATTAGTAGCTTGATAAATATATTAGTTAAGCTACTAATACTCTATTTATGTACATATACTCTATTTAATACTAAATAGAGTATTAGTAGCTTGAGTGTCGAGATGTGAGTATTTCTCTTCCTCAATTGTTGGAGCGAGAGGATCCAATAGAGGAGACAAACTCACATCTACAATCCGCCATATTTGTGGGCTCATGGCCTTAAAATAACATGTCATGCAGATTTTCTAATTTGCATAATTTGTGCTATCAAATAGAGATGTGTCATCTAGGTGCACAATCTCACTAGTCGTCATACCACTTGTAAGATCAAGGAGGCTGACTAGAGGGGGTGAATAGGCGGTCTTAAAAATTCTTCTTTCAATTAATACCAATTTAAAGACATATTCTATTTGTTTAAACCAAGTATACAATGCAGAAGCTTAAATCAATTTGGTTTAGCACAAATAGCACCTAGTTCAAATAAGTTCACCTAAGTGCACCAACACCTTAAGGCTATGTCAAGGTTTGCAATCCTTGGATGACAAGCAATCAATTTAATTCTATGTATATAAATTACTTTAATATAAATTGAGCACAACAAAAACAAACCACAATTGACATGGTATCTTTTTACCATGGTGTTCAGAGACTTGTCAGTCTCCCCTAGTCTACGTTGAGATTAGCCCAAACGAATTGGACTGGCTCCACGAATTAAGCCTTCCATCTGAAATCCACTAGTGGTAGCTCTTTTCCTCTTCGAGTAGGTGAGCTCCAACCTTCACAAATTTGTTGGGTCTTCTCACAACCTTCTTGAGAAGATCACTGCGCACGACGCCTTCAACGTCATCTAGGAGTCGGCAAACTCTAAGAGTAACAAGTCAAGCCCCTTGCTTGACTCTAACCACGTGCAACGAATGCACAAGCTCAAATGGACACTGAGTCCACCTCTAGATGCAACATATGCAATCTAGATCCTCCCTCCTTTCTCACAAAGTGCAACATATGCACTCTTGAGTGGAGAGCCTCACACTAACTCAAGACAACAGAAATGAGTCAATCAACCTTATCTCCAATCGGCCATAATGGGGTATTTATACCCCCACACATGAAAACTAGACATTGGAGCCAAACCCCTAAAAAATTAGGGAAATCAGAAGTACCACTGGCCAAAGTCCGGTACTTCCGCTCGCCTCCCCAATGGTCAGAAAACTAACCATTGCAGTCAAAATCGGAAGTTCTGCCGTTCAATCTCTAGTACTTCCGATCATCGGAAGTACCGCTCCACACATGCGGAACTATCAATTTTGCGGGGAGGATAAGACCACCACTCGGGTGTCTCTCTGGAAAAATGTGCCGCAGAAAAATCTGGAGCTTCCGAAGTCCGATAGTACCGCTCAAGATATCTCAACAGATACTGCAGGTATTATCACAGAGCCGGTAGTTCCGATTTTTCTAACAAGTGCAGATATCTCAACAGATTTTGAAAACACATTTGCAAACTATATTATCATGCACACAAGTATCAAACATGATTTCCAACAAGTTGTAAAACATATTATGACACTTTTGAAATCATGACACAAAAAATTGGTACATGGACTTCTCACATTTGCGAAACACATTCGCAAATCTAAGTCACATGCTACAGGAATTATATATGAGCTTCAACATTTGCAAATATAAGCCTCATATCACAAAGAATGAAAACATGGACTTCAAGCACTTGCAAAACACATTTTCAATGCATATTCCCATGTTGCAAGGATTCAACACACAAGCTTCAACTATTTGCAAAACACATTCGCAAATATAAGCCACATGTCAAGATAAGTTAGAGCAAGTGAGGTTGAGCCATCAATATATGATGAGACTCAAACTACTAGATATATTCCCTCTTAATAGTATGGCAATCTATACTAGCAATCCGGTCTTCCAACCAAACACCAAGACCGGTAAAAGACTAGGAACACATCCTTAGCCCTAGCTAGTCATACATTTGCCTTAGGTCATCGTCTTGATATGCATCAACTCATAATGCATCCTTTTCTTCAACTTTATCAACACATAATGGTTTTCACTTGACTTGATGATCAACACATGATCATCTCCTATTGGACATGTATCAACTCATGATGCATCTTCTTTTTGATAGCCATCAACACATGAAGCTATCTTCTTCTCACATCTTAACTTGATGATCTTCAACACATGAAATCATCCCAAGTCATCCTCATTTGTTGAACCTAACATATTCATCCAACTCATAGAAAATGTTAATCTACAAAATAATTGTCATTATTTACCAAACTTCGCTATTAACACATAATATAGGGAGTAGATTCAACAATCTTCTTTTTGGTAATTCATGACAATCTCAACAAATAATGAGATAAAAATTGATTTGCGAGTATACAACTTTTAAACAACAATTGTATACTTTAAGATAAGCTTTAAACAAAGTTTACTTATCCGGTTGTCATTAATCGTCCAACTATTAACATATAATGGAGAAGTTAGATGACAACCCGATTGCATATGAGTATATATAAACTACACAAGCTATATATATACACTCAAGAATGTATTTCAAAGTAAAGATTCTAAATATGCATATTAAAAGAAGCATGGACAATACTTATGAAACTTCAGGACATAGAGAGAGCTCCCCCTAAATGTATGCATACAAGTGTGTATAATGAAGACATATGCATATATTCATTTTGGACTATTTGTGGAGTTCAATCTATATTTTGGATCTAAGGAATGCACTAGCATACGAGAAAGTGTGATTTCGAATGCATAGCTCTTTGATTTCACCTTTTCATCCAAATGAGACTAAGCTATTGTATATTTACACAAACATATAAGTCTCATATATATATTTATCATTATCACCAAAATATTATAATAGTATTTGTCATTATCACCAAAACCAACTTAAACGGAGCTTGATCTTTCACCAGCTTGCTACACTCTATCTAAGTCTGAGAGAAATCAACTGTGACAATGCTTGCATGGTGTGAAAGTTCCATCCGGTCACTCCACCAGTATGAATAAACTTGTTTCCATGGAACATTTGAAATTAATTGGCACGAAGTTTCATGACTGTCATGTGCTAATGATACAAATGGTACCTATTGCAATTAGAAGTATTTTATCGAACAAGGTTCGAGTGACAATCATAAGGCTATGTTATTTCTTTAACGCAATTGGTCAGAAGGTCATCGATCCCGATGGACTAGATGCTATGCAGACTGAGGTGGTGACGACTCTATGTCATCTAGAGATGTATTTTTCTCCATCATTTTTTGATATCATGGTCCATCTCATTGTCCACCTTGTGAAAGAGATAAAGATATGCGGCCCCTGGTTTCTTTCTACATCATATGTACGCAATCGATCTCGACCGGAGGGTAGTATCATCGAAGGTTATACAACCGAAGAGGTCATTGAATTCTGCATCGACTACATGGCTCAGGTTGAACTGATAGGTGTACCTCTATCTCGTTATGAGGGGAGGCTAGAAGGTATCGGGACTATCGGAAGGAAATCAATAACTTCAGATCGAGATATGTATGCTCAAGCCCATTTCACGGTTTTGCAATACATGACTGAAGTGACCCTATATATTAAAGAGCACAAGGACATGCTACGCCAAGAGAATGCAGTCCAGTCAGAGGTTTGGATCACGAGACAATACAACCGTCAGTTCAACGAATGGTTGAAAGTGCGATTGACTGGGAGGTCGTCAAGTGAAACACTACAATGGTTGGCAAAAGGGCAAAAATTTATAATTGTGATATGGCAAGGATACGGCATTAATGGCTACATATTTTATACAATAGATTAAGATAGAAAGATCACAGTGCAGAACTCAGGTGCCCGCATAGATGCCTTTGATGCGCATGTCAGTACCTCTGGCCCAAGCTCGTCCTACAGGCTTGTAGAGGAGATTTGAGAGCTTGACTACGTAATTTTCAAGATTCCTCTATTTCGGTGCTGTTGGGTCCAACTCCCACGGAGTGTAAAGGTTGACAAGTACGGTGTCATTGTCGTGGACCTCGAATGTGTAGGATACGAAGACGAACCATTCGTACTCGTGAGGCAACTTGTTCAAGTATTTTATGTAACTAACCCGGCAAATAAGAAGTGATATGTAGTTCTTCATGGAAAAAGAAGGATTGTCGGAGTTCACATTATCATGGATGAGAAAGTATACAGTCAATTTGATGAGTTGCCTCCATTCAGAAATGGTATCAGGCTCGAGGAAGAACAAGGCAATGAAACAAGCTCTATGCGTGTTGATCATCGTGAATGGCTTTATTTAAAAGAAAATAGCCAAGTGTAATAAATGATCCTACATAGTCAACACCTATTTCGAAATTGTTGCAATGTAATCATAATTAGGAAACTCGTCATGTAATTATGGAACTATATTCCATTGTAATTGTAATTGATTTAGTAACTAAGAAATAGTTATATTTATAGTTATGCTTGTGTTTTTCATATTGCATGGCCAGCATGCATTTCTTGCGTCTAGATGAAGAATAAGGAACTATTATAGGCGGTTTATCGGAACAAACCGTCCATGACAATACTATCACAAACGGCACTTTTATAGAACCGTCTGTTATATATTGAATATCATAGACAGTTCCATAAAAGAACCGTCTGTGATAGTATTATCACAGACGGTTCCATAATAGAACCGTTTATGATAGTTTCCCTATAAACATACCCCAAGGATAGGTTCTGCTCGTAGAATCCTCACTCACGCACTCCGTCTCTGCCGCCCTGCCAGGTTTTGCTAGATCTAACTGCTCACTCGCGCGCGACGCCACCTCTCCCTCTCGACGCCGCCTCTCCCTCCCGTCACTGTCTGCCTCTCCCTCCCGACGTCGGCCTCCTCTCCCTCCCGACGCTGGCCGCCTCTCCTCCCTACAGTACGAAACCAAAAATCCCACAGTGGGTTCGAATATTAGCTCGATGATGATACTGGTCTAATACTTCAAGATATATAGTACTTCATGATATATGCTTCACTTGTTAGCTACAAGATCTAATCTCAATAGTTGGCTAATTTATTTTGTTATCTTTAGTACTTCATGATATATGCTTCAATTATTAGCTACAAGATCTAATACTAAAATTGGATATTCAAGCTTGAGCTCTAAATTGTTACTATTACTGTTATTTGTCAATCTTGTGGTCTATCTCAATAGTTGGCTAATTTGTTTTGTGATCTTCAGAAGTTAGCTAATTTGTTTTATGACCGTTAGTACTTCATGCATATGCTTCACTTGTTAGCTATAAGATCTAATACTAAAGTTGGATATTCGAGCTTGAGCTCTAAATTGTTACTATTACTGTCATTTGTCAATCTTGTGGTCTATCTCAATAGTTGGCTAATTTATTTTGTGATCTTCTATAGTTGGCTAATTTGTTTTATGACTTTAAGTACTTCATGATATATGCTTCACTTGTTAGCTACAAGATCTATTTAGAATGGTATGTTACTGTTCCAAAGGGACCTTGTAGCAATAATATATGCCACATAGATCTTCAAAGGGCATGAAGTAAGTTACACACTCCAATGTGTCAGGTTCAATGAACTTGAGACACTGGTGTGTGTAATTTGATTCATAGAACTTTGTTTTATGATCTTTAGTACTTCATGATATTATAATTCACTTGTTAGCTACAAGATCTATTTGGAATAGCATATTACTGTTCCAAAGGGGCCTTGTAGCAATAATATATACCACATAGACCTTCAAAGGGCATGAAACAAGTTACACTCTCCAGTGTGTCAGGTTCAATGAATTTGAGACATTGATATGTGTAATTTGATTCATAGAACTTTGTTTTATGATCTTTAGTACTTCATGATATATATATTTCACTTGTTAGCTACAAAATCTATTTGGAATGGCATGTTACTGGTTCAAAGGGACCTTGTAGCAATAATATATGCCACATAGACCTTCAAATGGTATGAAGCAAGTTACACACTCCAATGTGTCAGGTTCAATGAACTTGAGATACTGGTGTGTGTGTGTGTGTGTGACCATGTGGAGGTCACCCCATGGTTGTGATGAGTGATTGTCCTTTGCATTAGAGTTTGTGTAGAGGTTGAGTTTGGTTTTTGAGATTTGTGCAAAAGTTGGCTCTCTGTCTATGAGTTCTAGAGCTCATCTCTCCTACGACTTTGTGGTCTGTAAATGCTTCTGTGTCAGTTCTGGAGCTATCGTTGTTTACGACTTGGTGATCGACAGTCTGTCTTATGACTTAGTGGTCGGTAGTCTGCCTTTCGACTTGGTGGTCGGTAGTTTGTTTTACGACATGGTGGTCGGCAAAGGTTTTACGACTTTGTGGTTGATAGAGGGTTTTACGACTTGGTGGTCGGCAGAGACTTTTACGACTTGGTGGTCGGCAGAGGCTTTTATGACTTGTTAGTCGGTAGAGGCTTTTACGACTTGGCAGTCGGCAGGAGTTCTTACAACTTGATGGTCATAGTTTCTGCTGGTCGTGATCGATAATCGTAGCTCTCCCTGGTCATGATCGATAGTCGTAGCTCTGCCTAGTCGTGATTAATAGTCGTAGCTCTGTCTGGCTGTGATCAATAGTCATAAGTCATAGCGACCAGACTTAATAAAGTTGTAGCCACTGTGAGCGATGGTTGTAGCGATTGTTATGTGGTCGTAGCATCTGCTTCATGGTCGTACCGACATGTGTGGTGGTCGCAATGATTTGCTGAGTGCTCGTATATTACTGGTTGGATTTCAAGGGCTATGAGTACCTCATGTTTTGTGCATCCTAGTGATCGTAAGTCATATAAGACCAGCTGGGTTGTTCTCTGGAATACTTTCTGATTATGCAAATTGATGATACTTGTTTATCGTGCGGTGCTATGTGATGGTTTGCTTGTTGGTGTTGGTTGCAAGACTTCGGAGCTAGATCATGGTGAGGCGTAGGAGGACCGGGACTAGGCACAGGGAGGTGTTGAGGTCCAGAACGGTCAGGGAGACGCCGAAGATGATCGAGGCTGGTGAGATGGTTGCAAGCTGGGATGATGAGGAACCGAAGCGAGAGCTACCGGAGGTGGACATGACGGGCAACAGCGAGGTGGACCGGGACTAGGCTCAGGGAGGAGTCGAGGTCCAAACGGTCAAGGATGTTGGGTGCTGTCATGCACGAGGAGAAGTACGTGGTGCGCCAAGTGACTAGGGTCGTTTGCAAGCGAGGATGGTTCGGTGGGATTCGGATGCGTGAGAGGCTTGACGAAAGTCATTCGGATGCGATGGTTACTGTCTGAAGTCTCGATCGCCTTTACGATTATGTTGGTTTTGACCACGATCGAGTCTCAGATAGTGTCGATATGTCTTCGATCTTATTTAGTCTTTCAATCTCTTCGTGTGTCTTCGACCACGTCAATTGTTCGACCAACTGTTGGTTTATGACCATGTTGGTTATGACCACATTGATCTTTTAAGTTGTAGTCTGGTTTCGACCACGTTGGTTGTTCGATCATCTCATTGGCTTACGACCACGTTGGTTATGACCACGTTGCTGACTGGTTTCGACCACGTTGGTTGTTCGACCACTCGTTGGCTTACGACCATGTTGGTTATGACCACGGTGCCGATTGGTTATGACAACGTTGATTGTTCAACCACTGGTTGGCATTCGATCATGTTGTCTACGACTACGTCAGGTTTGACTACAACCACTTTCGATCACGTTGTTCCTGGTCTTGGTGGTTATCGACTATAGTGACTTCTGTTTGGTAGTCGGTTTCTGATCATGTTGCACCTGTGTCGAGTAGTCAGACTTACGACCCTCTGTCGGTTATCAACCACGTTGTTGAGACTTACAACCACGTTGTAAGTATCGACCACATTGTCAGATTCCGATCACCTTGCTTTTCCTGCTCTAATCGTCATGTCTCTTTGGTTTTCTAGTGGGATTTCAATTCTAATCTTTGTAGCTCTGTAGCTATCAAAGAAAAAGGGTTGAGTTAATACTTGGAGATGATTTGAAGGCACCATTCACCCCCCTCTGTTGCTTGTCTGGTCCTACAGTGTGTAATTTGATTCATAGAACTATGTTTTATAATCTTTAGTACTTCATGACATATGCTAAGCTCACTGCTCATTGCAGTTAGTTTTTTCTTGTAAGAGATATTACATCCACATAGTCATCATCGTCATCATCTAGGTCTCATGCTCCGAAGATCGAGATAACTAAGCGTGTCCTAGGAGTATCGAAAAGGCTAGAGGGCCGAATGACCATCACGGTAGTCTCTCCGAATGGGGTCCCTATGCAACCGAAGAAGGCAGTGGCAGCATTTCGGACTACCTACAAGATAATTGGAAGGCAATAGGTCCCCATCACCATAGCAAGCTGAAAAGATTTGGCAAAGGATAAGAAAAATCAGCTATGGGCGGAAATAACAAATTCGTTCGAGATCTCAGTAGAAGTATAGTGACTTGTGCAACAGTAGGCGCTCCTCATGATGGGAAAAGTATGGAAGAACTTCAAGAGCACTCTCCAGTCCTTCATGAGGTACCCTTTCGTATCATCGAAAACATGGGAGGCATTTGTGCAGATGAAGACAACGACCAAATTTGAAGAATAAATTGCGGCGCACAAGACTCTCCAGTCACAAAATACTCACACTCACAAACTCAACACCGTTGGGTACACGGTTAAATCTTGCAGTGGAGGATGTAAGATGAGGTCGTAATCTGATAGGAGGCCTCCCCTCCATTTGCCGGGATCGCAAACGAGCGCGCCCAAAATTGGTTAAGAGCGAGGTCATCAACCACGTCTTCGGATGTCTCCTCTTTCAAAAACCCCGTAAATGAGGAAGTGTCCCAACGCTTGGTAAGATATGTTAAACTACATAGTTGTTAATACCTCTTGAACTTCATGGGTTCGAAAATAACATCAACCACGTCTTCAGGTGTCTCCTCTTTCAAAAACCCCGCAGATGAGGAAGTTGAGAGACCATGTGGAGGTCATCCCGTTGTGTATGATGAGTAATTGACATCGGTTTAGGAAAAGTCGAGTTTGAGTCGGTTGGTTCGGACCTAGACGTTGCGTGGCGTAACGGGCTCGGTCGGACTTGGTCGAACCTAGTCGTATGGGTTTATGTTGCATATTCTGATGAGTCGACATGTTTGATCTCTATTTACGCTTTCATGTATCGAACGGTGCTATTTGACGTGTTTCTTGTCTGTGTGGCTGCAGGACGTCGAGGCGGAGTCGTGGCGAGACACGGTGGACCGGACTAGGCGCAGGTGGCGCTGAGGTCAGAACGGTCGGGATGTGTCGAAGACGACGTGGACTCGAGGTGGTTGCGAGGCGTGCGAGACAAGGAGCGCGGAAGCTTCCCGGAAGGTGTAGGAGGGGCGAATCGGTAATTTCGCAAGGCTGCACAAGCGGGAGACGGCTCCGTTAGGGTTTAGCCGGTGTAACGGGTTGGAGACCCGTTAGCCAAGGGCTATAAATAGAGGTGAGGGGCTGCATACCCCTTAGGACACTTGAGAATAAGTTAAGACACTTGAGAGCTCATTCATCCCTTTGTGTAGGTTGTGGTCCTCTCAAGAAGCATGTGAAACTCTTGGTGTTCTTGAGGATAGAGAGAGTTAGGGTTTCTTTTCTCTCCATGAGGGTTTTCAATGTGTTGCTCTTCATGTGTGTGAGTTTTTATCCTTCTTTGTGCTAGAGAGAGTGAGTGTGTGTCTTACTCTTTTTGTTCTGTAGGAGTGGTGTTTGGCAGACATACTTCTCCCTACATGTGCGTGAGTGTTCCACTCAGCTTGAGGTTTTGTTGAGATGGGTGTAAAAGAACCCTGTATCATCATTCGTCTCTATGAATCATTTGAGAAACCTCCTGTTTGAGATGTTCTGCTCTCATGTTCTTTTCTGTATTTGGTTCCTGTTCTACTCTGCCAATTTTCCTTTCAGTTTCTTGTTTTTCGGTCTCATTTCCTGTTGACGTCCATTCTCAGTCGAACTGCCTTTTTGTTCTCTTTTTATTGTTCCGTTTGAGCCAGCTGCTATTTTGTTTGGATCTCTGATTTCTTGGACCTCAGATGAGCTGCAAAAGATATCGGCATTGACTCTGTTTTCCGGCTGTCCAGCAATTACTGTGCCGATAGTTTGTTCTCAGCTGCTGTTGATTTCTTGTCTACTGCTCAGTTCAAGTAATAGTAATCATGTGATATCTGCTGGGTCTGGTAAAAAAGATTTTTCTCTCAGTTTGTCTTTTCAGTGATTGGTCTGCTATTTTGATCAGTGCTCACATCTTTTGTTTTGAGGAGAGAAGTGGTTATGCTAAATTTCTTTGTTTTCAATGCCTCCCTGGTAATTTCTGTATCAGCTATTTTCCTTCTCTTTTCGGCTATCTTTAGGTCTCTTGACTGAAGCAGGTTTCTGTTTTGCTTTCCTACATTACTTTTTCTTTTCTTCTTTTCAGTCCTCAGTCTTGAAAATCACTTTCGGTTCACTGTCCTCATGCCTTTTGGTTCAGACTTTACTGTGTTTGGCTAGCAGTTCTTTTGTTGGAGTCCTGTTTACTAATTCTGTTCGGATCTCTGTCTGAATGTAGACTTTGAGCTAGTAATCATATTTTGTTGGGAAGCATGCAGTAGCTCAGTGCCTTTTTCTTTTCATTCTTTTTCTGATTTTCCTCCCTTCCGCATGCAGTCGAAACGAGTTTATTTTCAGTTGAAATTTTTACTAGCTAGTCTCTGATTTATGCTGAATTTTTCAGTGTCACATGCGTTCCAAATTTCAGAGAAATTATTTTTAATTTTCTGTGAGGTGTTGTGTTTTGCATCTTTCTGAAAATTCAGTATTTGATCTATCGGGGGCGTCTTTGAAGCGAGCGACATTCACCCCCCCTCTGTCGCCATTTCGGTCCTACAGAAGTGTTCTAACGTCTGGTAAGGTATGTTAAACTACATAGTTGTTAATACCTCTTGAACTTCATGGGTTTGAAAATAACATGATTGCCTCTTGCAGCAATCATTGACTACCGAATATTCCCGATGCTCCTTTGAAGAATACAGAGAGAGATATACTATCACAGGCCCTAGGAAATAAGGAGTACCCAGGTCGCACGCGAGGCCTGGGAGTTCACGTATCTTGAAGGCACGGATTCCCAAATGACTCTGAGATATATAGGAGTAGGAAGAGATCCAAGGCCTATCGTAACGAACAAAAAAATAGGAGCTTCATGCACAACTTAAGGAATAGCTATCTGCCTCACTTCAAGAGAAGACTACCTCACTTCGAGGAGAGATAGATTCATTGAGGGAAGAACTGAAACAAATCCGCAACCAATCGCAACTCACCTCCGTTAATGCGGTACCTAGTCTCCCTCAATGTCGGACTAGCTGCTTGTCCATGCCAATTACTAAACATAGCAACGCCCACTTACCTATCGACGACATCTAAGTAATGTACCTCTTTAGAATGTTACATAAATAGATCTACTTGGTGGATATCTTAACTCATTGTGTATCGTTATGTAGAAGTCCACGCCTTAAATCCTCAGAGTCAGACTTGTTGGGTCCATTCCCATTGACGCTGGGCGGGGGATGGCGTATCCATGGCTATCAAGGACGCTAGTGTAGGGTGCCCAACTAGAGATTGGTTTCGTGAAGATTCAAGTGGACATAATTAATGATGTTTTTAGAACTGGCCCTCTTGAGAAGCCCCCAAATGAAGAGATTACGACATTAGGGGATGTCATCCACACACATCCAGTGGCCCAAGAGAGACATCGCCCTTGACTCGTCCATGCCGCGATCTCCACATCTAGTAGCCTAAGAGGGACATCGCCCTAGACCTATCACATCGGCTCCTGTGGCTCTACCTCTAGCTCTGATTCTGAAGCCTGTTGCATCGGCTCCCATAGAGACGACGCTGAAAATGTATCGTGAGTGAGGCACTAAGACCCAACCGAAGAAGATTAAGACGCTTCCCGGGCAATTGATGTACCTTTTTTAGGTACGTGGAAAATACATATAGGCTTCTTTTGGTTTCAATGGCTTAAGGTTTAAGCATCAGTAGTATGGGGGCGGTGAGCACGGCATTTGATCATGAATTTACTAGAGCTCTTATCTTGTGCAGTTCAAGTTAGCTAATTTACATGCTTCTTAGTGTTTTAATTGGGCGAAAAGAGCACATTGTTTCCACTTAATTATACACAAGAAGATCTAGGCTTTTGGGCATGCATATGTTTCAAGTTATTGCGATACACTTGTTGTCATCCCTTTTTAGTATCTATTTTTTGTGGATGCTCTTTTCTGAAGCTTTTCTTTACTCTTTCAGAACAAAACTATTTGGTTTGAGATAGAGATAGTGCTTCGATGCATATTTTGTTTGCAGGTGCCACTCAGAGCTAATATACAATGTTTTCTTACACTAATGTAATGATATGTTCCCCCAAAGTAAACACTACAAAAAGACAAACTTTTTGGGCATGTGCATTCCTTTGAATATGTTGTGATCGCTTTTATCTAATTCTGTTCGATAGTAACTTTTTTCTGTATTTTATCTACCACATTCTTAGAAAAGAGAGCCATGTGCTTTGCCCATTGAACAAACATACACCTCATATTTGTGAAGAGATATATTAGGTGCAGATTTTACAATTGCTGATAAAATGGATTTGTTTTTTAGCTACAGATTTGATAAAACATACACATTGAGTACAGGAACATCGTTTCTTCCCCTCTGATAATATACGTGTTTTTGCATATTATGGTGGAATGAATCACTTTGTTACCAATAACACACTTGGTTACCTTTCATTTCTTTGATCAATCCAATATGCTTTAGAAATGTCATCTTGGTAGTTCATGCATATTCCTATCTTTTTTGTTAAAAAAAATGTTTAGTGGATTGTTCCTGCACTATATTTTGCATGCAGCTTTAGATTGCAAATTAAGATTTAGGTATATCTCATAGGCTATCTATTCCAAGGTTACCCTAAAAAAATATTAAGAAACCTCTATGAGTGTTCTATATGTTCCAGTTCTGAAATCGTCGGCCACTGATTTCATTTACCGTTAGGGGTGTATATATGCATGGCTGCGGCATCCCATTTCTACCATAATATGGTATTCTCGGTGAGCTCAGCTCGTTTCCCCTTTGTTTTTCTGTTTGTTTACCTAGGGGATGTTCTTGCTGTCATAGGGTCTATTTGATATGACTGTGACTTATGACTAATGTTTTTTGACTGAAAATTTTGAATTTTAACTATTTGTGACAGAGATTATAGAGAGATACTTACTTGCAATTTTGGTTGATACAAATATTGAGTTTTTAACGTGTACTATAATTAACTTACAGATCTCGTCTTGAAAAAATATCATATTTAAAAGTTAGATACTATAACAAAAATCAAAAATCGTTTTTAGAAGCCGTAAAGAGCAGGAGCTACGGAGGCGCGATATTTTGGCCCATGCTTTCTTTGCTTGGTTCTATTTTCGTCTGAGATTGACTTGCCGCCCATCACACGAGCGTCCTGTCTATTCAGAGGTTCTAGGTCTTCGTCAGGGCCCTCTTGGTCGCCATTCAACACGCAGTGCACTGATCTGCACAGAAACCCATCGATTTTTTTTTTTTTGCTGAAGATTCAGGCTTGTGTAGTATATTCACGTCGTGTTTGGATGCACGGATTGATACTTTACAGCTGGTTATTAGCCGACTAGCTTTGCCAGCTTTCCTGCTAATAGGCGAATGGGATGATGGATCTGCCGGTTTGGAAGAGGTTATAACCAGTTTTTTTAACAATTGCTTCATGCGTTTTTTCTGGTCTGCATGGGCTTGCGTTTTGCATCTTTTGTGATTATTGTTTTGTTTTAGTGGCCATGCATGTTCATCGAAATGAGGCACCAATATGAGCACCTATTAATTCCAGGATGGCCTGAATCGGTACTTTGGTTGTAAGATAAGTCTTTTTTTTTTCCCTTCATTTGATTAAGCTTTTGTATGTGAACAAGAATTAGCAATGAGAACGTGTTCAGTATATATATCTTCCGTGGTTTGTGTTCAGAATTGATGTGTGCTACTTCAGCCATTGTTAATTACTATTTCATACCAACGTCATGAGCTAATTTGATTTATATCATGCTATGGTTATGTTAAGAACAAAAGCACGTGCAAAAGCTGCTACAAATTTTGGTATCTTTCCTTACAGCAAGTTAGTTGCATGTTGCACGTCCTATGCTATATGAATGAGCATGTATACTGCCAAGAACTTAGTTCTAGCAAGAGATGGAGAAATAAGCATGTGTTCTGCTTAATCCTTTCAAGTTTCCCTATGTTATTACTTATTACTCCATCAAGAAAAGCAACATCAAGTTTGCATATGGATAATGTTTGCATATAAGGTGAGAACTGTCAAATATTTCATTTCATTCTCATACTGAAAAATATACGCTCATCTAATCTATTATTTGCTGATTGCATTTTCTTGGTTTCTAGGTGCATGCGCTACATCAGACCTAGAGTTTCCTGCCTTTTGATATAGAGGTGAGTGGTGTTTAATTAATCAGCAATAGTGATAAAGTTTTAATAATAATTAATCATCACCTATGTTCACAACAGGGAGTTGTTGGCAGTTTTTATGATATTATCTGGCCTTGTCTGTTTTGTTGTGCCCATGAGATCCTATGGTTGAGCAAATAAGAAGAACAAATCTGCCTTTGTGTTCCTTTCACAAATTAATTTAGGCTATTTCAGGTCACCTATACACATTGCTAACTCCCTAATAGTAATAATTGTATAATAATGAGAGGTTTGCCTGCAACATTGCCCTTCTGTAAAACAATTGGCAAAAAATGCATACCAGTTTGTGCTGGAAATTAGCATTTTTGAGTTAATATAGTTTATGGCCTGAAAAGGTTTAGAAAACTTAAGTACAAGTCCTCCATTGTGGTGCTTTTTGAATCATCATGTCTAGATCAGTTAAATGCCATATTTTGTTTTGAACAAGGGTTGACTGTTGAGCAATAACCAAAAGGCTCAAAGGATAATCAAGGATGTACCTGTTGGACGAGTGCTGTCGTGTGTACTGTAACTACCTTATGTACTATGAAATAGTTGATATTTAAGTTATCGTATCTATGGTTGATATGTTTCCTTTTGTTGTTCTGTTCATCAAGTTGTGCTAATGCTTCACAGGGGATTACAAAAACGTTCCCCTTTTGTTCTTGCATCAGTGATATATGAAGTGAACACTTCTTATTCGTTTCATTACAACTAGAAGCGTGTGCGCGGCGCGACGCCGTGCAGGGCAGATTGCGTTAAGAATCATTAAATAGATAAGGGCTAAATAGATAAGGGTAGTGCAGATGGTAATTTTGTATTGTTAATGAATATAATGGGTGTTGTTATTTGTTTAAATGTTGTAATAGAGCAAGGGGTGATAACTGGAGAGAGAAATAGAGTATAGACGTAAGATAAGGAAAATTTAGTATATAAATGTATGGGGAGGTTGGTAACGTTTGGAGAATGTAATAGTTTGGAATAAATATGTATTAGTTAATATAGGGCAAATGATAAGGGTGCGTAATTGAATAACTGTAAGTTTTTTAGGAGGCATGGGATGGGTTAACATTTTGTAGAACAAAGTAATTGTTGCTGACTGCAATCTAAGTGTTGACAGTAGGGAGTATGCTGGAGATATCGATATGTTGTACAAAAACAGTTGTGGAGAGTATCATAAATTATCAGGGTGTGATATTTAGTGGTACTAAGTTTTCTGGGAAGTGCAGCGTTGTTTCCCATTTTGTACATCAAAATAACTGTTGCCAACTGGAAGAAGTCTTGCTATCGGCAAAGACGCATATGGCATTGATAGACTATGCAGAAACAGCCATGAAAACCACTGCGGCGTTTCAGATGGATTGGACATGCGGTGTCCGATTTGAAGAGGATCTTCAGTTTTCCTGTATGAAAATTATCGAAATAGTAATGTTAGAGGATGTGTCAAGTTATCATTTCTGTTTCGGTAATAAATAGTCGTTCTGAGAAATATATTAGCATATACCTTGTGTGATGGATGATTTTTTAGATCGGGGAACAGCTCTTTTGCCACTTTGGTTTTTTCGGTAGTTTGTATTGTTCTGTGAACAAGCATGTTTAATGAGTGCAGCAAAATGTATATGTAGGCTATATTTGTTTTAGATGTCTGGATAGTAAGGTAGAACACAATAAATTACAATAAAAGAAACTACCTTTTGTTTGACAGCATAGATGAGGAAGGTAGTTCAGTTTCTGGAGGCGTAATAGACCCATGTGTTCTTTTTTCAGAGTGCGGCGATGGAATTGCCTTGTAAAAGATATGCAGGTGATTAGATATAAAGAAGTATATTTAAGGAATGTAATTGTGTTATATGTGACGCCTGAGGTAAATAGATATTGATGTTTTGTTTGCCTTGTAAAGTGGTAGTAGCTGTTGCTGGAGTGAGTATTTCTGCACAGGTGGTAGTAATAGGTGGACCTATTTATGGTGCAATAAAAATGTTATTTATTGTGATAGTAAGTGATGTGGTGTTTATCATGTGTAGATGACGTTTTTTTTTGGTTACCTGGTAGTAGAAGATCGGCGTGACTTGGTTGGGGTGTTATTGATCGTACATGAAATGTTGGATTTTCAGCTTGTAGTGATCCTTCTGACATTTGGACAATAAGCTGGTATTTTTGGCCTATAACTGCTTTGATTTCAGGCGGTATGTGCTGTGTTTGTCCTTCAGTTGCTGCCACCAAAAGCATAGCAGGCCTTCCAATGAGTTGTTGACCTATGTCTCCAAAGAACATGAATTCTGCATGCATAGGCTCGTTGTCTTATTGCTTTCGTGATCAACACCGTAGACGTTTATTTTGTATCTGTTTGAAGATTTGCAAGGAATACTATATGTTAGCTCTGTTTTTAAGCTGTTATATATAGATTGGAAAAAAGATGAGTTATACGAATTTGAGTAGGATTATACCTTGGTTCTCCTGTTTTAGCACCGTATCTTCTGCATTTATATGCATCTCCATGGACAATACGTGTTTCGTAGAGCGTGTATTTCAGGTATTGGTATATTGATATACCATTTTGACGCAGAACTACTTTGTAATGCAAGTTGACCTACATGTATATTGAAAGGAGTTAAGATTAGGAAAAAATGGAATAAATTAGATATATTTTGCATGTGTTTTGTGTGATGTGTATTTTTAAATAAGGGTGGAACAGACCTGAGTATGTACCAATGAGCATCCCAACAAATAAAGCAATAATTGGCGTATCTTGGGAAACAGTGAGGAGCATTTCAGCATTGAATGATTCAGCATGATGGCCCCATAATGTTATGATTGCTGCTTGACTACAAATAGGAAGAGAGAATTTTTTTGATTTTAGTTCAGAAAAACATTAATGTAAGTACAGGTTGTATAATACAAGACAATAGAGAGAGATAAATGCTAAAAAAAATATATACCTTCCGTCAGTTATGTTTATAGTACTTTTAATAGTTGACCCTAATTTTGTTGTTGTTTGGATAAGTTGTGAAGCAGCAGTTATGAGGACAACGGTATCTAATGAAGAAGGAAGAGCAAAGAAGGAAGCAGAAATTAGGTAGTATAGATGTGTAAAGAGATATAGGAACTATGCTGAAGTAGTAATTGTTATACCTGATAATAAAGCGTTTTTTCCAATACGTTCATTCAAGATAGAAAAGGGAACTGCATTTTATGCATAAACAGGAAAGCCATCCAGTTCTGGTAATATTTCTTTAATTTTGGTATATTTTGAAAACCGAGCTAGATTGTTTCCATCAACTGATTTGTATGTCTCTTTTGTTGGAATAACTTCGAAGTATTCAATTTCATAAATGGATCCTTCTTTAATAAGGTCAGAATTTATGAAGCCATCTTTGCGGAACCAGCCCTTCCATAACATTTCCCTAGAAATAGACAGGTGTAATTTAGGTTTAAGAAGAAGAAAAGTGTTTATATAAATAAAAGTGTGCAGGACTGTGTACATGAAGTAAATAAAAAAGTTGCATATCATATACCTGTTCATCAAGCATAATGAAGTCTAGGCGATATATATCTGTTGTATTCTGCGGGTTTCTAAATTCCCAAACTCGTGGTAAGCGGACGAGGATCTTCCACTTGTGTGAAGCTTGGTTTACGCAGCTGAGTAATGTATATGCCATATGTAACCTACATATCATAAAGAGGTTAGATCATAAACAATATGTGTATAAAGAGAGCATTATAGTGATAAACCGGTATGGCGTAAAGTGGATCAAGATCTCGTAGTATACAAAGGAAAAGAGAGCGAATTATATCATTGAAAAAAGATAAATAGGTGTATAAGGAAAGAAAGTCTGAAAAGAGTTGAATAACATAAGTAATGTAAACAACTCAGTAAGAATGCAGTGGAGGCTGTGATATACATAGATGGGTATATAGATGTGTACGCTGTTTGGTTGTATAGGGAAAAATATATAAGTTAGTTTCCTAGAGACAGTATATCATTGGAACGTGTAATGGAACATGAGTAGAAAATATATATGAAAAGAGCCGGATTACCTAAGTGATGTACAGAACTAAAGGACAAAGCATTATCATTTATTGCATGCATAAGTAAATATATGAATTTGGCTATTGTTTTTTGATACAAGGAAAAAATACATAAAGTCATTTCAAGATATAGTAAAGCAATTATAGACATGTATAAAACTAAGAAAGTATGTATTTGATGTTTGAGGAGGAGGTAGACAAACATACATCATAATGTTAGGCATAAAAATGGAGATTTATGCAGACGCAGACAAGTAAAGCACAGAGCAGCGATACGTCTTGTACACATATATACATATATGAAAATACACATTGTGATGTAACACGTGGTGTATTTTTAATGAGTATTTTTAAGCCTAAACGTGATGTAACATGTGATATTGCCACATATAGTTGTCCATGAGAAAAGACTGGGCTGCGTAGATAAATCCCAACTTTATTTAAAGTTTGGCCTTGGCTTTTGTTAATAGTCATTGCATATGAGAGCGCAATTGGAAACTGCCGTCGTTGTAGCGTAAAAGGCCATCGAGGACTTGTTGCATTTAATACAGTTCTAGGTATACAAACAGCTTGCCCAATATTGGTTCCAGTGATAATATTGCCTTGAAGAATTCGATCACCAAGCCTTGTGATAATCAACCGTGTTCCATTACAAAGACCGATAGATTGATTTATATTTCTTAGTAACATTACTGGAACACCTATCTTGAGACGAATAGCATGATGTGGAAAACCATTGACTGTTATAGAATTTAAGAATTCTGGTGGATATAGCAGATTGGCATCACCGATTTGACTATCAGATTGGGAAATACAATCAAAACTGAGGTATTCTTTAGTACCATCAGGGATCTTATCAAAAACGGCTTTGTTTACTTCATCAGCAATAGCATTAGTTGGACAAATAATTGCAAGCTGCGCTAGATATTCATTACTTTGATAGTTGGCAGAGAAAGAATCATAGATAACATCCACAACTGTATTCATATTGTTATTGATTGGCAGTAAGAGAAGGTCGTCAGGTATAGTTATCCATGTAGCATGTATCTCTCCTGGTTTTTTTATCATTGGTAGCTGACCATTGCCAATATCAAGTACCCATTGAGCGAATGTAGAGAGAGCTTCACGTTCTATAAACCGCAGCTTTGGATCATGAAGCCTCATATTTGTAGATAGTTTTAGCACTTCAACGTGTTGCCAAAGTGATGACTTAATGAGTGAAGCTTCAATAATCTCTGCTTTAGTACCACTTTCAATGACAGATAAGATTTGGCGGAAGTCTCCACCAAGGACAACAAGTTTTCCACCAAAAGGTATATTCATGTAAGCATTGTCTTGAACAGCCATAATATCACGTAATGTTCTATCAAGTGCTTCGAAACAGTGTCTATGGGTCATAGGCGCTTCATCCCAGAGAATTAGAGAAGCTTTGCTAATAAGTTCAGCAAGCATTATTCCACGGCCTATATTACATAAGGTTCTTTGACTGATATCAAGAGGTATTTTAAAACGAGAATGAGCTGTGCGACCACTTGGAAGTAGAAGCGATGCTATTGCAGATGAGGCTACAGCAAGAACTATCTGAGCTTGAGCTCTTAGTGTGGTTATGATGGCATTCCAAAGGAATGTTTTTCCGGTGCCACCATGTCCTGATACAAAGTAAAAGCCACTGGTCTTCTCAAGAACACACGCTATAATTTTGGTGTATATGGCAGATTGTTGAGCATTGAGTCTAGCAGATAATGAGGTAGCATGTGCTGATAAAATATTTCTATCATATGACAGCTCTTCAGCAACAAGTCTGTTACCAGAAGTAGGATTATCGTATGTGGATCCAGTGATTATGTTGTATATGCCAAAACTGAGTCCATTTCTTGAAAATATACCAAACAATTCATTTATTAACTGGTTTTGCAAATAACTATCTGGTATGGGGTAGGTTTGATTTTGCAATCCTTGGCGTATTTTATATGCTATATCATCAGCAAGGAAGCACCAATATTTATCAAATAGATTTTGAGGACTGACAACACTACAGAAGGACAAAACTACCATGAAGAGGTGTCTGAGTTGATGTGCAGTGGCCCAAATAACTGCTTCATCGAAGAGTAAGAACCACTCAGTATCATCACCAACTAATCCACGAGCTTTGCAAGCTTCTTTAAACGTAGCATGATGCACACCATTGAACGTTCTAATATCTTCATAGCTTTGTGCACCAGAAACTACCATTAAGATCATTCTCAAGTAGAATAACTCGCCAGTACTTGGATGCACATTATATATGCGGCCAATTTTTGGTGTTTTGCGTTTCCTTTTTACCCATTTTCTGTTATCACTGTCCCATCTCCAGTTTGATGGGAATTGGTAATATGTAGAAGACCTTGCTTCTACATACTGCTGATTTGCAATAAACCATTCAATTAGAGTAGTCTTGTATGTTCTTGGATCGGTAACAATTTGTTCTAAGTGGGTTTCTTCATGATATATAACTCTATTCATACCAGGCATATGAACAGCCAACCGTTCCACGGAAGGTATTCGGCCATGTATTTCAAATTCAAATAATCGCCAAATCACTTCACATGATGATAAGTATCTACAGAATTGTTTTGCAAGTAAAAGGATTAGTGTAGGATGTAGAAGGAAAAACAGAAACAGTTATGGTATAAAAAAACTACAATTGACTGTATGAGAAAGGCATTACCTGCATCTGATATAGTCTGCAATTTCATCTATTCGTTGTTTAGCTTGTGTATAAGTTGTGTCTGATGCTTGGTCAGCAGTACAAAAATTTATTTTTGCTTTGTCTTGACCTTTAGTGAGATACTTGAATAAATATTTCACAAGATTTGTTTTGTTACACCATTCAACATTGATGTGGGCCTGAAATTTCTTTAGTAAATCGATATTGTATGGAAGAACCCATCTATTGTCCAATTTGATTCCATTTTTGATAATGAAATGATTAGTATCACGACGACGATAGATTGGAAAGCCAAATTGATTAATAATTGTTTCTGGGTTAAACTCTTTGGGGTATCGCTTTGAGCATACTCCATTTTTCATACATGGACACTTTCTATTAAGATTTCCGCATGGACCATGCATCATAAATTCTTCAACAAGAGCATAACCAAGCGGATCGATAATCGGATCGTGAATTTCAAGACATATAAGAGTGTCTATCAATTGAGTAGGCATATTGATTGGACGGTCAGCAAGCCATATAAGGGTATGAACATGAGGCAACCCTCTCTTTTGGAACTCAATTGTGTATAAAACTGTTAGAAATAAAGAAGATAACTCAGTGAAAAAGTAATGTGTGTATATTAAAAGGGAAGTAGTATTATTAGATTGGAAATGGTAACCGAGAAGGCAAGAACCGACCGCTCAGATGATTCCAAAGGTATGACCACTCTTTATATAAGAAATATATTCAGTAAGCTTCATATGGAATACCCGAGTTACAATATCAGAGCGGTCTACATAGTTTTGTCCATGTTCAGATGGCGCATCTACAATTTCGCCATTTTGAATTGCATGTGAAGGTAGAGAATAGATCAGGAGGACCGTATTCACGACAAATAGCCATAGCATCTTGATAATTGAGCGTGTTATATCGACGATCACCAGTAAAGCTTGAAGGAAGTAAGATTCTAACACCAATATTTTTTCCTTCTGATGAACCTTCACCAAGCGCATCCAAAATGCCTTGATATGTATCTGAGCGTAAGATATCTTGATTGAAGAAATGAAATGAGAGGCGATTTGCTTCAAGACATGAATAGCAATCAACCTCTATTTGACTCGAAAGACGGCCACAGCATGTGTAAGGATTTGGTTCGTATCTTCGGTAATGACATTCATAACAATAATATTCAAGCATTGATACTTCATCTCTAACAGAGTTAAGTCACATCGATCGCTTTGTACTTAATACCAAGATGGAAGCCTTTTTCACCGTGGAAATAGCAACGGATATTGAAGAGACATCAAAGCGGGATTAAGAGGTGAGATCTGCTTTAGTTCACCCGGGTGAGTTTCAACAATTATATCAAATTTGCTATTTTCTGAAGAGAGATCACCAACAATCAATGCAACGGTTCAGCACGCTTGGTAAAGAATACCGACTATCATGACTGTCAGACGAACCGATAAGGCGAATATGGACTTCTGGATTTTCTTGAGAAAATAACCGGTCACGTGCCATTCTGAATTGTTTTACTAATGGATTAAAACAGTTACATAATAATTAACGCAAAGAACTATGCCGGTATCTCCTTCATGATGTGTATCATCTTCTTTATCAAGAGAGATAGTCTGCTTTTGAATTTCGTTGTATGTGTCATAGATGTATAGTCAGTGCATACCGTGATTTTGACCGGTTTAGGAATCATGAACCAATGCGATGATGAACAACACCATTTATACGAAGACATAAGGGCCTCCACCATCGTTAATGGTTCTATCAACATCTACACCCAAGGAAGTGAATGCAAATAGGAATTGTAGTGACGAATTGAGCGATAAATTGCTTTGATTGTGGGCTTTATTAAAACCAACAAGGTCTCGAAGTGGATATGGGAATTGTTTATGTGGTGGAAGGGAAACTTTACCACTCCGGCAACATTTATTGTAAATAATTTGCTGATGTCTAGAAGAAATTCTATGCTGCGATCTCTCTTGAAACCAAAAAATAGCACCACATTTATTACACTCATAATCTGGACCACCATAATATGATCGGTTATTGTAAGTAGCTGAAACGATATAAACCAAGCAATATAAAAGAAGAAAAAATAAGTAAATTTATCAAAGATATAAAACGTATAGAGACATAGTAGTAAAAAAAGGATTAAAAACAGTATAAAATGAATTCTATTGACGAACCTTTCAAATAGGAAATATATTCTTTAGAAAAGGAAATGACTGTCTCTCTAAGTGGGTTTGAGTTAAAAGGTGAGGCGCTACCTGAAATATAAAAGGAATATAATGACAACCACAAAGAAACAGAGGGTAAAATATGTATGCATAAAAGGGATAGGAAACGCAAAAGAAAAAAAGATTTATAAAGCGAAATAGCAAAAGAAAGCAACATGTTTTAGCAGTAACGCGCTGCAGGTTGAATAATTTTCTTTTTTTTTCCTATTGCTGGCTGCCTCAAGGGAACTAACCAATGGGCAAAAATGATCTCCTATCATATAGGCAACAGTAATAAACAAACGACGAATGAAAACTTGTATGGCAGAACTAATAGGAAAGAGAAAAATAAATGGTTGTAAAGAGTGTGAATAACCATGTTGACGTTTCCATCTAGGAATAATAGCAGCATCTCTGATAAGTGCTGCAAGAGAATAAATGAGAACGAAACAAAATATCAATATCGAAGTAGAATTTTTTTTAAAAGGATACAAATGGAGAAATAAAACTGTGTATAAAGTATGTAAGATAAGCAATGACTATACATGTTTGTGGTGGTAGTTGGGTAACTACTGGGGCTGGAATATTAGGCAAAATAGACGGAGATAATGGCACAGGAACTGTAGGGCTGATTGGTTGCTTTCCACGAAGAATTTCTCGACGGTGGGCTCTAACAGAGTGCGATTGATCCATAAAACTAAATAATAAAAAGTGATATCAATGATGCAGGCAAAAAGATAATATTGCAGAGGCAAAATGATAATATGTCAGAAGACGAAAAGTAGAAAAAGTGAGTAACTAAATAATTTAGGTATAAGATCAAAAATGATAGAGCGAAATGGGAAAGATAGAAAATGGAAAGCTAATTTTATTACTACGAAAACAGGAAAGTTTTAAATAGGAACACAAGTGTAATAGGTAGGTGAGATTTATTATATTGCAGAGGCAAAAAGATAATATGGCAGAAGACGAAAAGTAGAAAAAGTGAGTAACTAAATAATTTAGGTATAAGATCAAAAATGATAGAGGGAAATGGGAAAGATATAAAATGGAAAGCTAATTTTATTACTACGAAAACAGGGAAGTTTTAAATAGGAACACAAGTGTAATAGGTAGGTGAGATTTATAATAAGTAAAGAGGAAATTAAGAAAAGACGGAGCTTTCTAAATAAAAGCAGAAGGGTAAGAAATAAAGGGTAGATAGCTTTAAATCCTAACTATTGAAACAATGAAAACTAAAATGTGGAAAAGCTTATGTCTGTCAATATAGCAACATGAAAACACGAAAGTATTAATAATAATAAGTTAACGTAATCGCTGTGAAAACAGATATTTGAAAATAAGTAAAAGTGTAATATACACTATAAGTATAACGATAGCGCAATAATTACATAAGATTCGCAATAAGCAAACAGGTAATTAGGAAAGGGGGGGAAACTGTAAACAACAATAGAAGCGTAATAATTAGGTAAAATCTATAATAAATAAAGAGCTAATTACGAAAAGATGGTAGTTTGTAAATAAGAATACAAGTCTAATAATTAGCTGAGATTTACAATAAGCAAAGGGCTAGTTAGGAAAGGAAGGAAATTTGTAAACAGGAACAGAAGTGTAATAATTGGATAAGTTTTATAATAAGTAAATAGCTAATTATGGAAAAAAAGCAAGCTTCTAAATAGAATCAGAAGTGTAATACTTAGGTAAGATTTACAATAAGTAGAGAGCTAATTAGGAAAAGAGGGAAACCTATAAATAGGAACAGAAGTGTGGTAACTACGTAAGATTTATAATAAAAACAGCTTATTAGGAAAACACTTCGTTTTGTAAGCAGAAACAAAAGGGTAAGAAATAAAGTCTAGGTAATAGAAGCATAGTGGAAGACCGTATAATTTGGTACACTGTAATAGACAACCGTTATACATGTTGTAGTTTAGCATAACATAATCATGATGCGATAGTATATGTAAATAAGTAGTGTACATAAGTAACATAATATAGACTATAACTATAAGGACATCATAATAATTAGGTAAGATTTATAATAAGTAAAGAGCCAATCAGGAAAATAGGGAAGTTCCAAAACAGGAACAGAAGTGTGATAATTAGGTAAGATTTATAATAAGTAAAGAACTAATCAGGAAAAGAGGGAAATTCCTAAATAGGAACAGAAGCGTAATAATTAGGTAAGATTTATAATAAGTAGAGAGGTAAGTAGGAAAAGAGGAAATTTTAAATAGGAATGTATGTGATAGTTATCTAAGATTAGCTTATTAGGAAAACACTTCGTTTTGTAAGCAGAAACAAAAGGGTAAGAAATAAAGTCTAGGTAATAGAAGCATAGTGGAAGACCGTATAATTTGGTACACTGTAATAGACAACCGCTATACAGTCTGTAGTTTAGCATAACATAATCATGATGCGATAGTACATATAAATAAGTAGGCTACATAAGTAACATAATATAGACTATAACTATAAGGACAGCGTAATAATTAGGTAAGATTTATAATAAGTAAAGAGCCAATTAGGAAAATAGGGAAGTTCCAAAACAGAATGTAGTGTCATAATTAGGTAAGATTTATAATAAATAAAGAACTAATCAGGAAAAGAGGGAAAATCCTAAATAAGAATGTATGTAATAATTAGGTAAGATTTATAATAAGTAGAGAGGTAAGCGTGAAAAGAGGAAATTTCTAAATAGGAATGTAGTGTGATAGTTATGTAAGATTTATAATAAGTAAAGAGCTTATTAGGACAGATTGAAATTTGTAAGCATAAACAGAAGGGTGAAAAATAAAGCTTAGATAATAGAAGCATAGCGAAACACCGTATAATTTGGTGCACCGTAGTACATAGATAACATAATATAGACTATATACATAAATAGTCAGGCTATACAAATAGCATAGTTAACAAGACATGAAAGAACACAAATAAGGTAACAGGAATTACTGTATAGAACGTAGAAGGAAGAAGTATAATGCGAAAAAAATAATTATCAATAGAGAAGCACTCACTAGCTGTCGCGGGAAAGCAGAATGAATTTACCAAACGTTCCTTAACCAATATGTAATACAAACGATATCAGCAGCGTGAAATCACGATGGAATCCAAAACGATCCTGTGTTTATAACACAAAACGGTAAATACGTAAAAAAAATAGCATGAAACAACAATGGATAAGCTAATAATAAACAAAAAGGAAAAAAATAAGACAGGAAGAGTAAACATGTAAACAAAAAAACTGTAATCAGTACATTATAATAATTAGACGATCAGTAATCTGAAGTAATCTAGAAAAAAAATTGCAATTAATATATTATAAGAATTAGACGGTAAATAATCTGAAGTAATCTATAAATCAATATAATATAATAATGAAAATGGTAAATATCCCACAGCCTAAAACAGAATTTATCTTATGGAAGCATCAGTTGAAAGGTTGTAGCAAGAAGAAAGTATAAACACTACGTTACAGACATAGGAACGCAAATACTGGAACTATTACCAGAATTTCAGCGAAGATCATGTGGAGCGCAATCGCAGGAACAATCGAATAAAACCAACGACTGTCGCATGGTAGATAACCCGACGAAAATAACCGGCGAAGAACGACGATGCAAAGCAGGATGGAGCTGCACTATGAAAAGAGTGAAATGAGTAGCCTGTACGTTTAAGCACGAAAAAGCTATAAAGGTGTTACAACATAAAAGACGAAAATACCTGACGGACTAAATTACCAGTCGAACGATCTTAACAACGCAGGAAAAGTAACCAGGATTAGGAACGAAAAAAGATGATTCAATCGACCACACCGCTGCATTTATAAGAAAACAATAGTAAAAACGTAGCAAGATTGCGAAAAGGATACGAAATGGATGCTAAAGAAACACCCCTGCATGTATAATGCAGTAATAGGAAACGCATACAACAACAAAAAACACCATTTACACATATATAAAAGAACGGAAATCAGCAGGGAGTTAATACCAAGAAACTACTGCACACTACGAGCTGTTGTACTGACAAATAAGTGGACCGAAAACAAATAGAGGGGCAACAAAAAGTTTTACAAATAACACTTGCGCATCTATAAGAAAACAATGTACTAAAGCTATGGCATGAACCCTTTTGGTCACAAACAGCTCTGCATCTATGTATAATAAAAGCATGCCATGAACCCTTTCGGTAACAAAGAGGTACACCCAGAAGAAACAAAGGGCAACCAAAAAGATTTAGAAAGAACACCCTTACATCTATAAAAAAACAAAGGGTAAAATACCAAACAATGCAAATCAGCTTACATCTATAAAAAACAAAGGGTAAAATACCAAGCAATGCAAATCAGCAGGCACCTAACATGAACAACTTATTGTACGGCGTTTTTTTTCTAAAAAATGAGGTACACCCAAAAGAAACAAAGGGCAAACAAAAAGATTTAGAAAGAACACCCTTACATCTATAAAAAAACAAAGAGTAAAATACCAAACAATGCAAATCAGCTTACATCTATAAAAAAACAAAGGGTAAAATACCAAGCAATGGAAATTAGCAGGCACCTAATATGAACAACTTATTGTACGGCCTTTTTCCTAAAAATGAAACAATGCAAACAAACACCAGGAGAAAATCGTCTACCGCCACCGGAGGGTCAGACGGACGAGGTGTCACTGCACGCAGAGAAGCAAGAACGTAGCGCAAACAAAGATCCACAAAGAAAGAACAAAAAGTTTCAGAAAGAAAGAAACCAGAAATAAACAAGCCGTACTAAACCCAACACGAAAACCACAAATAAAACCCGAAGCATCAAGGGAAAGCAACAGCGAACAACAAGAGATACCAAAGAAAGAGACGACATTCCATAAACAAAAGCGAGACCAAACACCGCAGATCAAGATGCGGCTCGAAAAGCGCAGGAGAGGAAACGCAACCAAGCACCAAAGGAAAGCGACAACGAAGAACAGGAGATAGCAGAGAAAGAGACGGCAGACATTCCATAAACAAAAGCGAGAACAACCACCGCACACGGAGATGCAGCTCGAAAAGCGCTGGAGATGAAACGCAACCAAGAAGAAAACACAGTAGGCAGGAGCGAGGCGCACCCAAGAACCCAAAACGCAATGAAAAGGCATGACGGACGCGCGCCGCGAGTAAAACGCGAACAAATGCGGCGGCGTCCGCGATGCGCAGAACCATCCCGAAGCGCTCGCCCACCATGCGTCGAGATAAAAGGAAGAAACGGACGGAGATGGACGACCCAAGGAAACCGCGAGCCGGTATCATGTCCCGCACACATACACCGAGGCGAAATCGCGTCCGCCGCGAGAGCTCTACGGATGAAGCACCGCTCGCACGCGTAGAGGGGAGAACGAAGCGACGAACGAAGAGGCAGCTGGAGCACGCACACACGCGTCGAAGCAAGAACGGGCAACACCGACGTGGCATGCGCGGGCGTTCGGAAACTCCCCCTGGTATAATAAGGATAGTATTTCTACCTATTATGAGATGGATCATGATATGCAAAAACGCGTTCACATTGATTAAGTCTTAGTTTTTATTCGACTACACTGCTTTGTGATGTATATGGTTCTAGCTCAATTGTGCTTCCAGCTATATCTAGAGCCTCCTGCTAATTAAGGATTGAGACCTTAGCACCTGTAAATTAGGCAAGTGTCTTTTGCCATACAACTATATTTACTGATTGATATCTTATTTTTCTGAGGTTGCGTTTGGTGATGTGGACATAAGATAGCTAATATTTAGCTATCTTATTTAGCTATCTTATTTTTCTGTAAGGAGAGGGAGAGGAGGCCGATGGCTGGCGCCGGAGCAGAAGAAAAGAGGAGGAGGAGAGAGAAGTAACGGTGCAGAAGAGAAGAGGAGGAGAGAGAAGAGAGAGGGGAGGAGCGACGCAAGGGGAAAATAATAGGGATTTATCATGAAAGCTGCATACTCAGTATATTAAAGATGGGGGACTCTCTGGATGGAGAGATGTGCCACGTCACTGTTCATGCGAAAAACCCCCTGCATTTTGCGAAATCGCATAGAGGTCCTCCGTTCTCGCAAATAGGTCCCTACTAGGTTTTTTAAAAAAACACCCTTCACTTCACCGATAGCACCCCGCGGTTTTTAAAATTACGTATAGGTCCTTGTTTAGTTACGTACAGATCCTTACAGGTCCTCGATTTTTTGCGAAAAAACCCTTTGGTTTTTTCGAAATTACACATGCGTCCTCGATTTTTTTAAGAAACTCCTCGCGAATTATCGTCTCTTTTATTTCGGTCCACATGGTAGCTAGCGCGGCGTGACACCGAGCTTACGTAGCTAGTTGCATTTTCATAATGTCCACTTGCAGTTAGGAATAATTTTTGTCCTACTCGAGACAGTACATGTGAACCCTGTCATGTGAGAGCATGTGCACTCACGTAGAGACACTCCTCAATTGCATTTTCATAATGTCCGCTTGCAGTTAGGAATAATTTTTGTCCTACTCGAGACAGTACATGTGAACCCTGTCATGTGAGTAGGAGTGGAAATGGATCGGATACGGTTGAATAGTCTCAAATACGAATACAAATCTATATATTTAAAATAAATATGAATTTGAATTTTTTTTAAATACGAATACGGATATTTTCGAATACGGATTTTCTTGGATACGAATATTGGATAAAACGGATTCCTAGCGGTTTTGGCGATTTTTCACCGGTTTTTGATTGGTTACCGGTTTTAAACCGCCTAAATTCAAATTTTGAATCACAAAATTTGTACGGATTTTTCATGGGTTCTAGAAACGGATCGAATACGAATCGAATAGTCTCGAATACGAATACGGATACGAATATTCTCGAATATGAATGCGAATACAAAAACTTGCAAATACAGATACGAATATTCTCGAATACGAATATGAATATTTTCGAATACGAATTTTACTTACCACATTCGTGTTTTCTTGGATACGAATAACGGATAAAACGAATTTTCTGTTACCATTTTTCACCCCTACATGTGAGGGCATGTTTACTCCCATAGAGACACTCCTCAATTGCATTTTCATAATGTTCACTTGCAGTTAGGAATAATTTTTGTCCTACTCGAGGCATAGGTAAGACAAAATATGTTTTTCAAGACGACTGCATGATTTCAAATTTGTGACATGCATCACATGTGTGTTACTAAAGATAAGGCTAAAGTGATTCATTTTCAGACCTTGGTTAACCGGTTTCCTTTCTTGAGATTATAAGGAAGAAGCACACGCACGCGCACCACGCGTCTAGAAAGGTGGAGGCTGTATGTAAATCCATGATCTTACAAAATTCTTACTGAAAACGCATCGCGCGTGCGTAAAAGTGCGTAGCAACATTTAAGTCCTGATGGATGGAGTTATACACCTATAACTCTACCAATCTGCCCTAAAAAGTGGTTCCGATTAACCGGTTTCTTTATATGATCCAAGGACTATGGTTATGTATTAGTTCATGAATTTTTACAAACAGGACTAAATCTTATACATAGTTATGTATTAGTTCATGAATTTTTAGAGAAGTGGCCTCATTTCAAATTATTTCGTTACAATTGTTTGGAGTGGTGCAGCATTTGTCTGGTAACTACACATTCATATGTAATTCGGTTTTATCAGCTTAAGTCGCTTGCTCAAAAATGGTTCCTGCATACAATCATGATCAATAAATTCTGTCTACAGTGCCGCCATATTCACTAAAATCAGAAGCCGCGTGCTAACTCCTTCACTGTACGAAAGAAACAAATGCATGTCCTTGAAATTAACTCAGTTCGACTAAAACGAACATGAACAATGATCTTACAAGTAAGAGCTTTGGGACAAGTTAAACGGAGTATTTTCTCAAGACGGGGTCTATAAGCTAAACGTATTACACGTTAAAACCCCAACATCTGTACCAGCCAAAATCGTAAGTGAGTACCGGTCTCTCCGTAATCTATACCGTAAACAACCAAAATTCAAAAATTTCAGCCAAAAGCCATAAGCCGCAGCCAAAAGGAATATGCCCTTGGTCTGGTGTTATAGGCAGCGTTACGAAGCATTGAGTAAATCTGCATTACTTCACGTCGTAAATGTCCCTATGCCAAATTCGACTTCAGTATTTTTCACTGCTTCGCATAAAAGGAAGTTGCAGGCTTCAGTGAGAACTAAAAGTCATACTAATTGATCATGATGAAAAGAAAAGGAAAGGAAAGGAAAACTATTCGTTGTAGGCTTCGCATAAAGGAAAGGAACCAGAAGCGTTGGTTGTCCTCCTCGCGCTCGGAAACTACATAAAAAAAAAGGAAAGGAAAAGAAAAGAAAAGGAGAGCGAGATATTTTGGGCCCTCTACTTATCCCCCACATACCCTGGCCCCTTGCGCCCGATTCCTCGCTCGCTCCGGCTCCGCGCAGCCCTCGTCGCCCTCCCTCCGATCGCCAGGTATCGAGAGCTTCTCTGCCCTCGCTTCGATTTCACGCACGCCCTTTGCATGCGCGCGTTTGCGTGGGATCTACCGATCGATCCACGGTTCTACCTGCGGTGTTTGATTTGAATCGATGATGCCGTGTGCAACTAGCTTCGTACTACTCCGACTCTGTTTATCTGTTGATGCTGTTGATGATGATGATGATGATGATGATGATAGGGTTTGTTTTAGGGTTAAGGTCGAACCCGAATCGAGCCCAATCGCGGTTCGGTTTGGGATTTGGAATGGCTCGTCGTCTGATTAACCCCGCCGCGGCGTGCCAAGGCTGCGGCTTGGTTAAGGCCGGGTTTCTGGGCGTGTTCTCCTCCTTCCATGTGATTCCACTATCCCTCCCTAAACTCCTCCCCCTTCCAATGCTGTTCTCCTCCTCCTGCAAGTTTCAGTTAGTTTGGATTGCTAGTTTACAGACACCTAATTTTAGATACTGGAACTGCTGTCATGTTATCTCTTTGCAGTATAGATTTCCAGTTAGATTGCCCGTTTTGGTCACTGCTGCGGATTCTTCGATTCTTCGTTCATGGATGCTATTTCTAGTAGTCTTCAGGTCTCTATGTAGATAGATGCCTCTGACATAAACTTGTACTAGTGTGGTAGGGGTCGGATGTACACATTGCAAGTAACATTATCTTGACTGTTTCCCTCTTTTTTTTTTGTGCCAGTATCGAAGCTTGCCTTCATCCTCATCCAAGAGGGGTTTCTCAGGGAAGAATTACTCCAGCTGCCGTGCTAATCTAGGGAAGGAGGTGGGGTCCCTCTTGTACCCATATTTAAGTATTCCTTTGTTGCGTGGCGTTACCTTCGATTAATTATTCCTTTTGTTGCGTGGTGTTTCCTATGTTGCTTATAGATTTTTGTTTGTATTGTTGTAGGGTTCACATTGGACAAGATCCCAGCCTTCCTTGTCTTTACATGTTAGTATCGTCTTTCATACGTTACTATTCTTCATTAAATAATATAGATTTATTTCTAAAAAAGTAGATGATAGGTCATCGGGTTGAGAATAGCTTGTTACCTTGTCTGGCTAAAAAAATCACGAATTAAACCATTTGCAAGATCTAACAAGTGCACTAAAATGCAGTTAAAAACAGCTTTGTTCTTAATTTATTTCACTGTCGGCATGCAACGTAGTTTGACGGCTCTTCCATGTCTATTCTCCTTTTTTTCTCTCCACATTTCAGAGTGCAAAGCTTATCAGCAAAAGGACAGATTGTTCTGTTGCAACAGAGCCGCCTCCTGCTGCAACTGAAGAATCAGAGATGGATCTTCCGAAGGAGATATTCTTGAGAGATTATAAAAAACCTGACTATCTGTTTGACACGGTAACTACATGGCTTCTTTTTTATTAACTGTAGTCCTGCACAGCTTTATATCTTCACTTTCATCGTTGGAATTTTTCTAACTGCCACGACTTATGGCTGGTTGCTGTTAGCAGTTTGCAGTTCACAGTTTATAACTCGATAGATATGCTAGCCTGTATAGGTTGTCTTGGTTCGCAATACACATAAGCAGTGCTCGTTGGTTGGCTAGGTGCAATATGATCAATAATAACACAAGTCTGGGGCTTATTTTCCTGTAATTTGACCAGGGGTCCCATTTGCTATCTGTATAATATTTCTAACTCTTTACTGTCGTCTAATTCTACTGCAGGTGGATTTGCAATTTCAACTCGGTGAAGAGAAGACCATAGTTACATCTAAAATAGCTGTATCTCCAGGCATTGAAGGTGAAGAGCCATCCTTGCATCTATACTCTAGTTAGAAAATCATATCACTTTTGTACCTTTTGAAAATTACCATTTGGTTTCTCATTAGATGCCTTCAGGTCTCTCTTGTATATTTGTTTGTTCCTCCATTATTTTTTCTTAGTTTAAAATGTTTGAAATAAGGTTCCGGACTTCCTCACTAACTCTTGTAACAATTTTTTTGTAGCAGGTACCTCATCCCCACTAGCTCTTCACGGGAGTGATCTGAAGCTTTTATCAATCAAAGTCAATGGCAAGAAGTTAAAGGTGATAATTTTGAGTTCATATGACCTTTTTTTTGTCATATAGCATTTATTTGGCATGTGCACGTGCTCACATGATATACATATGATCATGATTTGAGAAATAAGTTGATTGGAATATCATAAGATTATTCTAGAGATAGTTGGAAGAAACAATTTTTTTTTGTTAAAATCTTAGAATCAGTTAGCACTTGATACTCATAAAGTTCTTATTTTGAACACAAAAAAATGGGCGGACCATGTGCATGCCTGTACACGACAGACAAAGAAAGAAGCCCATATGTTAGTTGTCATGTAGTAGATTTGACCAGTAAAGTCAAGAGAGTAAGAGATCCCTTGTGGTATTCAGATTGCATGCTTCAGGTTTTTCATCTTCTTACTCTTACAAGTACAGAACCACCCTGAATAGCTACAGTGTGGTAACCACGTCTGTTTTTCCTGCCAATTTATACTATGCAAACATGCCTAGTTACATTAAGTAGGGGTGAAAACGGATCGGATACTTTCTGACCGACGGACTGCCGAATCCGAGTCGGATCGGATTTGGGCAGGCATCTCGGATAATTATCGAATTCGGAGTTGAATTCGGATAGTTGCTTTCGGATATGGAACCGGATTCGGAAAATAACTATTCGACGGATTCGGAAAATACTTGGAGAGGGGAGCGGTTGGCAGCTGCTTGTACCTTGCAGTATCCTGATCCCCCTCCTTTTCACTCTAGATCATGCTTGATTTGCCCATCCTACCAAACTTGGCCCAGCCCGGTGTTCCTAGCTTTTCAGCGTTCTGAGCTAGGAAATATGGGATTACCAAGTAGTCTTGTATTTTCTTCCTGACTTATGGTTACCTCAATTGTTGTATAATTTAAGGGTATATTTGTAGCTACCCAGCATGCTCCAGAGAGTACATAGGAAGCATTTTTCATACTATCGGGAATACATACTCCCACCTTCCATTTACACCCAACAACAAGCAGGATTGCATTTGCTTAATATATGCCCCAGAACCCTGCAAAAAAAATTACTCCAGAAATAAATGGTGGGTGTCATGTGCGCACTATATATGCCCTTTGTGTTCCTGCGCAATATCTGACTAGATATTCGATGTCGTATTCGCACCCGCTCTGTATTCATTCCGTATCTGTGACCGACACTACCCAGATTCGTATTCCTATCCAGCACTATTCGTATTCGACTCCGAATCCGACAAAAAATATAGGATAGGATGTGGAATGAGCAATATCTAACCGAATTCGATCTGTTTTCACCCCTAATAGTAAGCCAGCTGCAGTTCATGATTATGTCTTTAGTATGCTTTTTCTTCAAAAAGTTTCTACAGCTCTTGGATATTTTGCAAGTATGTTGTTTTTCTGACCATGTGCATATCTAATGTATGTTATTTTTCTGACCATGTGCATATCTACTGAATTTTAGAATGAAGAGTATACAGTTGATCCACGCCATCTGACGCTTTCGACACCACCTGCTGGTGTATTCAACTTGGAAATTGTTACCGAAATCTATCCTCAGCTCAACACATCTTTGGAGGTACAAACTATTGTTGAGAGGGCAGCTGGGCACAAACTGTACTAGATAGGATGCAGTTGATTTTTAAAACACTGGTGTCCTGTTCTAATTTCTTCTAATCTTACAGGGTCTTTACAAGTCAACTGGTAATTTTTGCACCCAGTGTGAAGCAGAAGGGTTCCGAAAAATTACCTACTTTCAGGTAGCTTGTCTTCTTGGATAGCTATGATCTATAGATAACCTTGATGATGGTCTCTATTCTTTATGAATGTAGTACAGCATATATTGAACCTAAGTATGCATGTGTTATACGTAACATACCTATCGAAGATCATGTTTTGTCTCTGTCAAAGATTATGTTTTTCATTTTTTTTTGGCAATTCATCAAAGCATGACTTACGTTTGGAAATGTTAAATGCTGCCGCAGGATCGCCCAGACGTGATGGCAAAATATACTTGCCGCATTGAAGCTGATAAAACACTGTATCCAGTATTGTTGTCCAACGGGAATCTTATCGAGCAGGGTGATCTTGAGGTGCACTAACTTTCTAACGCAATCATCAAAGTTAACAAAGTGATGATCTCTGAATCTCATTTCTAGACATATGATTTTTCTTAACTGAAGGGTGGTAAGCAGTATGCATTGTGGGAGGATCCCTTCAAGAAACCAAGCTACTTGTTTGCTTTAGTTGCTGGTCAGTTGGATTGCCGAGAAGACTCATTTGTTACATGTTCTGGCCGCAAAGTAACACTTCGAATTTGGACTCCTGCTCAAGATTTACCAAAAACAGCACATGCTATGTATTCTCTTAAAGCAGCTATGAAGTGGGATGAGGAGGTTGGTCCAAATTCGATTGTCCTATTATTTTTATGCGATTCTTTATAAGATCATTGACACAGTTCTTAATCAGATTATTGATGCAATTCTACCTTTGGATTTGTGCCAGGTTTTTGGTCTTGAATATGATCTTGATTTGTTCAACATTGTTGTTGTTCCTGATTTCAATATGTAAGTATTTTTCTGATTTGCATAAGCATGCTGCAATTTTTGTTCATTACTAAGACTCGGGAGTCCCCTTTTTGGGGTGTTTTTTTTTTGGGGACTTTTTTTATGAAACAAATGTTAACAGGTCAAGTCTGACATGACTCTAAAACAACACTTGTACTAATAAAATAACTCCGTGCTATTTGTAGGGGAGCAATGGAGAACAAGAGCTTGAACGTAAGAATTTACCTGTGCTTAGGGAATAAATCAACACCAATAATTTGCTGACACTCTGTTTTATCAATGAACAGATATTTCAATCTAGACTTGTGCTGGCATCACCAGAAACTGCTACTGATGGTGATTATGCTGCAATTTTGGGTGTCGTTGGACATGAGGTACATTCATAGAAATGTTCATTTTTTCTTTGTCACCATATTTGTTGTGGCCACAGAAATTTAAGTGGATTTCATTGTACTGTTGATATTGACTGCTTATTATTTTTGCAGTATTTCCACAACTGGACAGGGAATAGGTATTTATCTTAACAACATGACCATACTGGATTGCATATTCTAACTATATTTTGTCTTCCCAAAAGAAGATGCATTTTGGTTGCTTTATCCTGATTGCATCTTTACTCGTGTTTTTCAGCTTGTTATCATATATTTATTGATTTCATGAACTTCAAATAGTTTTGAATCTTCCAACAGAAATCATCCATGCAACTAATGCTTTGCCCGATGGGATCACAGTCACAATTAGTTGCAGTTAGGGATATAGCTAGGATGGGAATAATCTCCTTATGCCTATCTTATTGCAGAGTGACTTGCCGTGATTGGTTCCAGCTAACTCTGAAAGAAGGATTAACTGTCTTCAGGGATCAGGTGCTGATGCAGTAGACCATATGTCATCTGCTGCAAGCTTGGTTTTGATCTTGCTCCACTAATTAATTTGGCTGTGCAGGAATTCTCGTCAGATCTTGGTTGTCGCACAGTAAAACGCATAGCCGATGTCTCGAAACTTAGAACCTATCAATTTCCTCAGGTTTCTTTACATTTGTGCTGTGTTACTGCATTCTAATTAGTTTGATGCAGATGCTGCAATAAACTGGCAGTTACATGATTTTCTTTTTGGTTTTAACTCACTACTTTTCCCCTGATATCCAGGATGCCGGGCCTATGGCACATCCTATTCGCCCTCATTCGTATATCAAGGTGATCATACTTAATTGTCAGTTGTTTGAATTTAATTACTTAATAACTTACAACTACCATAAAGATTTGGTGTATGATTCTTTTAATTTGACTGGCAGATGGACAACTTCTATACCGGTGAGTTGCTTTGTCTATGAATTATGATGCGTGCAATGAGATGTACAACAGCATTAACTGATTATTTTCAATCCCCTGGTGAACCTTGCAAACCTTATCTGATGAATCTTCTTTTTTGACTTTTGATGTGGACAATCTGGCAGTTACGGTACGTATTTTTGTTATGTGCCTATTAGCTAATCTTTGTAATTCTTGGAATGTTCTGACATTCTTTTTTGCTGCTTTCTACTACTTCATCCAATGGTTATGGGATTTCATCACAGGTTTACGAAAAGGTTCGTTGATTTGGCATTTTCTTTTCATTTTGTGTACCTTAAAAAAACCACTGTGGGATGTAAACTATGGATATGTACTTGTTGTAGGGTGCTGAAGTTGTCAGAATGTACAAGACAATGTTTGGAGCTTCTGGTTTTCGAAAGGTAAAAGTCAAATTTGGAAACCATGTTGATGGTGTCTTTTTCCAAGAATAGTAAATATATAAAAAAGCAATGAAAATGTCGATTATTCTCTTTATCTTTTGGCCAAAAAAGAGGGCCCTTAAATTCCAGGACATTGCCTTGCTATGAACTTCCTACATGTTATGTTTGCCATAGGATCTGTCTCTTTTCTTCAGTTATCGAACATGTGTTATTTGTTCATTTGTTTTATTTACCAGTTTGTCTTCTCCTGTAGGGCATGGATCTGTACTTCCAAAGGCATGATGGGCAAGCTGTGACTTGTGAAGACTTTTACGCAGCCATGTGTGATGCAAATAATGCGCAACTGCCAAACTTTTTACAATGGTAGTATACATCTATCTTTCAATCGTGTTAAAGGTTGCAAACACAATCTGATTTTGGAGGAACCATCCAATAGGTACTCTCAGGCAGGTACGCCTACTGTTAAGGTAACTTCTTCATATGATTCAAGTTCCCAGACATTTTCTTTGAAATTTAGGTAAGCTTCCACACTGTTGTTTTGAATTACTTTACAGAACTTGATAGTTACCCTCCATTTTCAGCTAAATCCATCCACTCTTTTTAATCTTTTTAGTCAAGAAGTGCCGCCCACTCCGGGCCAACCGGTGAAAGAGCCTATGTTCATACCTGTTGCCGTTGGACTTGTTGATTCTTCCGGAAAAGATATGCCCCTAACATCCATTTACAGTGATGGAATGCTCCAAACACTCACTAGTGATGGTCAGCCAGTCTTCACTACAGTACTTCAATTTAATAAGGTAAAAGAATTATGATTGTCTTCCTGCAAAAAATCTCTTCAATGCCAACTTCAGGGCCATAAGTTAATTTGTGAATTTTACATCCCTATGGCTTATGAACCTTGCATGCAGTGCAATTAAGTCTTGATTTTCCTCTATTCTTCATTCAATGCTAGTTTATTGTTGGGGGTGTTCTTTTTTGCTGTGGCTTATGGCTATTGGCTTAAATTTTTAAATTTTGGCTGTTGACGATACAGATTACGGACAGACCGATACTCACAATTTTGACTGGTACAGATGTTAGGCTTTTAACGTGTACTACGTTTAACTTATAGACCTCGTCTTGAGAAAATATTCCGTTTGAAAGTTAGGTACTGTAGCAAAAGTCAAAAGCCGTCCGGCTTGTGCCTAGCTGAACAGGCCCGTTATCTTGCGGCATTTACCACCTCAAATTTAGTGGGCTTTAGTGCTTTACATTCAAAAGTCATTTTGTTGGACCTTAATTTCTAGAGGAATTCAGATTTGAACCCTAATCAAGTAATTTACCTATTGTTGATGGACATAATCAAGTAATTTACCTATTGTTGACGTACATAGGCATAATTTTCTATTTGCATTGGGTATTCAATTGTTTATTGGCGTTCTTGTTATCTTCTCTGGTCTTTAAAATGTCTGAATGAGACATGCTTTTATCTTTCAGAAGGAGGAAGAGTTCATATTTAACAATGTACCTGAGAGGCCAGTGCCTTCCTTGTTGAGGGGATACAGTGCTCCTGTCCGTCTTGATTCTGATCTGAATGAGAGCGACTTATTTTTCTTACTTGCCAATGATTCAGATGAATTTAACAGGTTTCCTCTCACTGCCCCGTTAAAGATATCTGCCTTTTTATGAGAGTTGAATCTGACAATTCTTCTATTCCTTAGATGGGAAGCTGGTCAAGTATTGGCACGAAAACTGATGCTCAGTCTTGTAGCTGACTTCCAGCAACAGAAAACTCTGGCCCTAAATCCAAAATTTGTTGATGGACTTAGAACAATCCTGCACAAAACAAGCTTGGATAAAGTAATTATGTTTCTGATCCGATTATGATTTGACGCAAATTTCAATTATAAAATGGCTAACCTGAGCTCGTACAGGAATTCATCGCAAAAGCAATAACTTTGCCTGGTCAAGGGGAGATTATGGATATGATGCCAGTTGCAGATCCTGATGCAGTTCATGCTGTCCGCACCTTTATTAAGAAGGAACTCGCCTTTCAACTCAAAGATGATCTTCTTGCAGCTGTAAGTGGCATCAGGCAACCACCAAAATTCTCTTAAAATGTGGCCAATGTGCTCTAGTTTAGTAATTGTTTTTTAGGGAGATTTAAGTTACCACTGTTATATTGAGTTTTGAACTAGTGTTGAATAAACTGCTATGATTGGGAGTGTGGGTGAGGGGGGTTGTTCAAGGGTGGGTACTTCATGTACACAACTGAGAATCGACAACGAACATCGGGTGAATCGATGTTGCATGAAGCCTCAAAACAGGCAGCGTTAGACTGGCTTTTATCTTGTTTCCATTACCAACTATTATGCTGTTATGATTGGTTATCCTTATTCCCCCTTTTTGGTGTCACCTTGATATTTACTTATGCTTGTTTGTCTTAGGTGGCAAGCAACAGAAGTTCTGAAGCTTATGCATTTAACCATGATAGTATGGCTCGCCGTGCATTGAAAAATACATGTCTTGGTATGTTTTTCTTCTTCAAACTTATGCTCCAATATGGGAATTTTGTTCCAGACATTGTGACAAATATATTTTCTGGTGATGTGTGCAGCTTATCTTGCATCTCTGAATGAGCCAGATGTCACTGAACTTGCATTGCATGAATACAACTCTGCTACTAACATGACAGAGCAGTTTGCTGCCCTAGCAGCATTGTCTCAAAATCCAGGCCAAGTTCGTGATGATGCCCTTTTGGATTTCTATAACAGGTGGCAGGATGACTATTTGGTAAGATTGTTGCTGCTTATAAAGTGTTGGTAAGATTGTACAACACGTGAGCTCATACTTGTTTCTCTGCTCCAATAGGTTATAAGCAAGTGGTTTGCTCTTCAAGCTACCTCGGACATTCCTGGAAACGTTGCCAACGTTCAAAAGTTACTTGCTCACCCTGCTTTTGACATGTGGAATCCCAATAAGGTACATGGTGCTGTTGGTTGTAACCTCTTTGGCCTTTATATTTTGAGTGTAGAGTTTGAGAACCTTACTGAAGATTTGCTTGATATACAGGTATACTCGTTAATTGGAGGATTTTATGGTCACCTGTGAATTTCCATGCAAAAGATGGTTCTGGTTACAAGTTCTTGGGTGAAGTTGTTTTACAGCTCGACAAGATAAATCCTCAGGTTAGTTCCGCTTAACGCGCTAAACTACTAAACAATTGTTCACCTATTACCCTGCCTCCACTTGATATTTGATTAGGGTTATCATGATTTTCTTTGCTGGATTTGGAAATGTAGGTGGCCTCCCGCATGGTGTCAGCGTTCTCTCGGTGGAGGCGATATGATGAGACCAGACAAGTTCTTGCTAAGGTCTCTCTCCCCCTCCTGTGTCTGCGTACACATGCACGCGGGATTGTACTTTCCATTTCCACCACAGAATTTGAAGTGCAATGTTTTTTTCCCTTCAAATATATCATTTGAAGTGCAATGTGCTACTTGTTTTATTCAATAGATGTGATATAGGCTTGGTCTAACACATTTCTTTCTTATACAGGCCCAGCTGGAGATGATTATCTCAGCCAATGGACTCTCTGAAAATGTCTACGAGATAGCTTCAAAAAGTTTGGCAGCTTAATTGCCTATGCAAATAATCCATTTGAACGTATCAGTCGGTCCTAACCTTCATCAGATCCATGGTACTGCAAGAGTACTTAACTGACAATATTTATTTGGAATAAGTAAAAAATAGAAAACAGGAGTGGCATAAACGCTATGGCTGTAGCGGCGCAGATTCTAGCATTAATTTAGTGGAAAGTAGAAACTTATTTGGGACTTAAACTTGTTCTATCCTTAACTCTGCAACATTTTGTGGTGCGCAGGGGTGGAGTATTGTTCTACCCCTGTAGTTGTGTATGTTGTTGATTCTTTGGATTATTCGTTTCAGAGTATGGCGTTAATTTCGTCTTGTGTTGTGTCAAAATGGGCATTACTAGGTTATTGACCAGTGTTTAAACTTTGTGAGGTAAGCTGAAACCTCCCTGGCGATAGTAGTCTGGAAGATTTGAAGGAGCTTTCCAGCTTGAGCAGGTTGTCGATGTACGATACTCTTTATGTACACATTTTTCCTGACTACTCGGATGGTCCTATGCAGATGAAAATGTCGCAAACAAAGGAAAGAAGGTTAGGTTGTGATTGATGTATATCTGGGTCAGTAAGTAGGAGCATCTGTTGCGTGTAGGGAGGAGGCTGCATGCGCGTCCGAACCGTGCGCATGATTAGCGAGCGGAGGAAGTGGAGTCCATAGCCATAGTTGTGGCACTTCCGCTCGGATTACTTGCTTCCTCTGCCCAATGCGGAGCGATGCAATCCAATGCTTGGCTTCCTCTTGTATACGTAAGGAAATGCTTCACATGGATCGTTCGTGTCCGACGCGGCCCCTATGTTAAACATCGTTGATTCATCCATTTATTAATACCTCGCTTCTAGAACCATCCAATTTAGATAAGGACTCTGAATAAATTCCTTGTAACAGAGAACCAAAATCATTGGAGTATCTCCTTTCCTTCCAAAGCAACGCACCCAATGTATAGAGCTGGGAGTTGGGCCAGGCCGTGTCGGTATGGCCTGATTTACCGTGCTTCGTGTCATACCGGTTCGGTTCAGTCATCTCATCATGCCGTGCCGGCCCGCCTTGCCGTATAGAGCTCGGAGTTGGGTTGGGTCGTGTCGGCACGGTTTGGGTTTACCGTGCTTCGTGTCGTACCGGTTCGGTCTAGTTATCTCACCGTGCTGGACCGCCTCGCCTTCGGCTAGGCCTAAAGCTCGATGTGCCAGCGTTCGTGTCGTGCCAGCCGTAGTAACTATACACGACGAAGGCGGCGACGATGGTGGTGACTGTCGTCATCTTCCTTTTTCTCATACTCGCCTCGTTAAAAACTAGTTGAAATTGAATTATTTGCATAAAAATATAGGCACACAGTGACGTAAATATTTCGGAAAAAAGTGAAATTTCTTTGATATTTTAAAAATACAATGTTACTGCCTCGTTAAAAACTTTACGCCCCAGAGTGGGTTCCCCGAGTACGGAAAAGAGTACAATAACAATATATGTACATACTAACTATAACAAAATGCGTACATAAAAATGTGTACATAGTATCTACTCATCAATGCCTAGGTTATTCATGCGTTTGAGGTGAGCATATGCATGTATGATTTCAGGATCCTCCAGTTGATATTGTTGCCGCTCTTTAGCTAATTCCCAGTCTTCGGCGCATGTGATTGCCTCCACCATTCTGGGCGTAAGGGATGATCTTCTCTCTTCGATTATTCTCCCTATCGTGCTGAGCGTCGGTTTTAAAGAGACGGTGGACACTGGCATCAGAATAACATCCCGTGTCACATGGCACCAGGAGAACATCCCGTGCGAAATGTGATAGCATAGCAAATATCCAATTGTTGTTCTTCCACCACTCGAACAAGTCTATCTTGCCTCCACTAGTAAGATCAGAATCAATATTTGCAAAATCATGCTCTAAGTAGTGGTTCAACTCCGAGACAGAATTCCACTTAGAGGTCACCTGAGACTAAGAGGACGAAGAAGTAGACTTGCCCTTTAGCTTCTTCCATAAGTGTGATGTCAAGCTTGTCTTTCCCAGTCTCTCTCTCTCTCTCTCTCGGCCGCCTGTTCCCTCTTTGTCTCTCTCACGCAGATCACGCAGCGGCAACGCCCCTTCCCTAATCCCCTGCGCTCTACCTCTCCATCCCTCCCGGTCCGACGTAGCGCCCCTTCCCATCGGCCCTCCTCCCGGCCCCTCCCGGCGCCCTTCCACCCCCGCCTCCTCCCCACCCGCCCGGTGGCCCCTTCTACCCCGACCGCCTCCCTCCTCCACCTTCCTCCCCACCCCGATGCCCCTCCTCCCCGCCCGCCCGCCTCTCTCCCTCCCTCCCCGATGCCACCCTCCTCCCCAGCTGGCCTCCTCCTCCCTCCCCACCTCGATGCGACTATCAGTAAGATCAAGGAGGCCGACTAGAGGGGGTGAATAGGCGGTCTAAAAATTCTCTACAAATTAATGCTAACAATTCAACTCCTTTTCTATTTGCCTAAATCAAGAATATAATACGGAAGCGTAAATCAATTTGGTTTAACTCAAATAGCGCCTACAACAAGTAAATACGTCTAAGTGCACCAAATTCTAACCTAGGTCAAGGTTTGCAATTCTAGGTATACAAGCAATCAATTTTTAGTGCAAGAAAGCAAACCACAATTGACACGGTTTTTTTTATCGTGGTGTTCGGAGACTTGCTGATCTCCCTAGTCCACGTTGAGGAAAGCCCGAACAAATTGGACCGGCTCCACAAATTAAGCCTCAGCTCCTCAATCCACTAGTGGTAGCTCTTTCCCGCTCCGGGTAGGTGAGCTCCGACCTTTACAACTTCGCCGGGTCTTCTCACAACCTCCGTTGAGAAGATCTCCACGCACGATGCCTCCAACGCCGTCTAGGAGTCAGCAAAGTCCAAGAGTAATAAGTTAAGTCTCTCACTTGACTCTCACTATGTGCAACGAATGCACAAGCTCGCTGGACACAAAGTCCACCACTAGAGGCAACACATGCACTCTAGTCCTCTTCTCCCTTCTCACAAAGTGCAACACATGCACAATTGAATGTATAACTTCATACTAGCTCAACAACACTGAATGAGTGAAGCAACAACACCTCCAACCGGCCACAAGGGCGTATTTCTACCCTACACCAAAAAATTAGCCGTTGGAGCCAACTTCCTGAAAAAAAATCAGGACGGCCGAAAGTACCGCAGGCAAAAATCTGTACTTCCGCTCCAGCTCTGACGACACAACAACGGCTATGTCAGAGCTTCTGAACTAGCCGTTACACAGTTGGTGTGGAACTACCGACGGCCAAACTCCGGTACTTCCGCTTACGCCGGTAGTACTACAAAGTCGATGCGGTTTGGCGCTCTCTGGAAAAAAGGTTCCCTAGGAGAGTCCGAAGCTTCCGACGTTCGGTAGTACCGCACAACACATGTTGATACTTCCGCTCTTCAGTAGTATCGCTCACACAGAGCCGGTACTTCCGCAGGCCGGACCATCTGCTCACATAGAGCCGCTCAGACTTCTCACATCCGGTAGTACCGCAACACATGCCGGTACTTTCGCCTTACGGTAGTACCGCTACGCACACAGCGGTAATTCCAATTTTCCTGAGAAGTGTAGATATCTCAACAAATTTTGCAAAACACATTTGCAAACTACGATATCATGCACACAAGGATAAAACATGATTCCCAACAAGTTGCAAAACACATTCGCACACTTTTAAAATCATGACACAAAGAATTTATACATGAACTTCTCACATTTGCAAAACACATTTGCAAACATAAGTCACATGTCACAGGGATATCGTATGAGCTTCAACCATTTGCAAAACACATTTGCAAATATAAGCATCATATCACAAAGAATGGAAACATGGACTTCAATCACTTGCAAAACACATTTGCAATGCATAGTCCCATGTTATAAGGTTCAACACATGAGTTTCAACTATTTGCAAAACACATTCGCAAATATAAGCCTCATGTAAATATGAGCTAGACGAGGTGAGGATGAGCCATCAACACATGATGAGACTCAAACTACTGGACATGACCCCTCTTAATAGTACGACAACCTATACTAGCAATCCGGTCTTCCAACCAAACACCAAGACCGGTAAAAGACTAGGAACACATCCTTAGCCCTAGCAGTTCATACCTTTGCCTTGGGTCATCATCTTGATATGCATCAACACATGATGCATTCTCTTCATCAATTCCATCAACACATGATCATCTTCATGCATCGACTCATGACGCATCTTCTTCATGACGGTCTTCAACACATGAAACCTTCATCTTCTTGATATCCTTCAACTCATGAAGCTATCATCTTCTCAATAGCCTTCAACACATGAAGCTATTTTCTTCTCGCATCTTGACTTTATGACCTAACCTATTCATCTAACTCATGGAAACCGTTAGTCCACAAAACAATTGCCATCAATTACCAAACTTCATCATTAACACATAATGGAGGGACTAGTTCAACAATCTTTCCTTTTTGGTAATTCATTACAATCTCAACAAATAATGAGATATAAAATTTGATTTGCGAGTATACAACTTGTACACAATAATTTGTATACTCTAAAATAAGCTTTAAACAAAGCTTACTTATCCAGTTGTCATTAATCATTCAACCATTAACACATAATGGAGAAGTTTGATGACAACCTGATAGCACATGAGTATATATGAACTACACAAGCTATATATACTCAACAATGTATTTCAATGTAAATATCCCAAATATGCATATTAAAGAAGTATGGATCAATACTCATGAAACTCCAAAACATATAAAGAGCTCCCCTTAAATGTGTGCATACAAGTGTATATAATAAAGACATATGTACATATTCATTTTAAACAATCGGTGGAGTTCAATATATATTTTGGATCTAAGGAATGCATTAATATATGAGAGAGTGATTTCGAATGCATACCTCTTTTGATTTCACCTTTCCATCCAAATGAGACTAAGCACAAATAATACTCAAACAAATATATTAGTCTCATATATGCATTTGTCATTATCACCAAAATAATATAATGGTATTTGTTATTATCATTAAAATCTCATTATGGCATTTGTTATTAACACCAAAACCAACTTAACCTGAGCTTTATCTTTCAATCTCGCTCTTAACCAATTTAATCGGAGCATGATCTTTCAACGACGCCCCTCCTCTCGTGGCCTCCTCCCCCACCCCAACGCTGGCGCCCCTCCTCCCCTAGCACCCGGCCTTCCTCCCTTCCTCTCCCACTGTGGCTCCACCCCGGCGACAGCGCCCCTCCTCTCCCGGCCTCTCCCTCCCTCCCCCCCCACCAGTGTGTGGCGCCCCTCCTCCCAGGCCTCCTCCTCCCTCCCACCCCGTGGCCCTCCCTCCCTTAGCCGAGGTGGGAGGCGGGCGACGGGAGGCGGCGGCGAGAGGCGGGATGTGGTAGGGAGGTGGCGCGGCGTTGAGGCAAGAGGTAGCGCTGAAGGCCTGAGGTGACGCCGAGGCGGGAAGTGGCGCGGGAGGCGGAGCGGCACTGACGTGGGAGGCGGCGCGGCTCCGAGGCCGAGGCGGGAGGCGACGAGACAACGAGTTGGGATGTGGGAGCCGGCAAGGTGGCGACCCCGAGGCCGCGAGGCGGGAGCTGGCGTGGTGGTCGCGTAAGGCCACGAGCCCACGAGGTGGGGGAGCACGCGGAGCGGCGAGGGCCGCGAGGCCGAGGTGGCCGTCGGCGCTGGCGTGCCCGCCATGCTACCGTCATCACTGCAGTGCCACCTCTAGTATACTCCTTCCCCTCCCCCCTCTCTCTCTGTGATGCTTGTATTGTGAGGATGACCGTGGGATAGTGACAGGAGGCCGGAGGCGAGACCGAGGCCGCCAGCCCGCCACCGCCACTAGCGTGCTGACCGTGCTCGCTAGGCCGGGCTAGCCCGAGCACGCCACGCCACACCGGGCCGTGTCGTGCCGCCCATCATGCTGGCTTTCTGGGCCTAGTCCGGCCCACGTGTCGGGCCGTACCGGGCTGGCCCAAAAAAAATAGCCGTCTCCCACCTCTACCAACGTGCTACATGCAATTTGGGAGGAAACGACCGCACTGAATGGAAGGAGGAGGAAAATAATATTAGTAAATGCAGCATTAGAAAATGGATGGACTCATAGGAGAGGTGGAGAGTCCTATGTATCTACGAAGGGAAGACCCCACCGTCCCTGGCATCGCACAAGCAAAAGGGCAGAGCGCGCTGAGGGAAGAAGGTAGGATGG